>WOXC01011255.1:600000-971900 GCA_011680675.1 Gymnobelideus leadbeateri
CAGATTCAATCTCAGATCCTTACCATGCCCCTCCTCTCTATCCACAATATACAAGTGCCACAGGCAAAACTTGCTAAGACCATAAGTCTTAGGAATAGCTGCAGATCTGCCTTGGTAGAGGGAATGCCTTTACTCAGAAGCCCCTTGGACCAATGAAATAACAAGTCTAAAGGGACAAAAGTTGGTCATTTGAGAAGAATATTAGGATCTTCTCTTCCTCTCTCCCCCCCCCCCCAAATCCACATAGATCCATTCATGGACCTAGCCTTGGTGGTCTCTTATAGTTTTATCCCTGGCTCTACACCCACTCATGGTTGGGGATGGGAAGAAATAGGCAGGGATTGGGTGGAGGGGGTTCATCTAACTTTCTTTGCGATGTGAAGGGTTGTGTCAGAGAGAGAGATAGGACTTCTACCTAGCCTCAGAGAAAGTTCACTCCAACTCACTGTTTGCTGAGATCTAAAAAGATGTCAAGAAAGATCTGAAATCTCCCCTTCCCTCAGAACAACCAAACAAAGCCCTTCAGTGGGACAGCATAGCTTACATTATTCAGCATACTCTTTGAGAATTAGAATCTGTGAGACAACAGTAATAGAGAGATCAATTTTAGCTTTAATAGAAAGGAAGACTCCCTAAATTAGAACTCCTCAGTCAGACCCACAAGCCAGGGACTGTATTAAGTGCTAGAGATACACATTCCTTTTAAAGATTTTTAATTGATTGATATTCTTTTTAAAGCATTTAACTGATAATAGGTACTCAAACAGTGCTTATTTTGTTTGAATACTCATTCAGATTTGAAAATGCCTTTTCTAAATAGAGTCTAAACATCATTGCCCTAATGTTCTGGAGTTTGGGATAAAGATTTGGGGTCTTAGGCCTGGTTACCCTTGGATGATTTCACTGGAATTTCATTTTGAGACTTGCAGTAAAAAAAATGATTCAGCTGTTGCTATGCAGATGATTAAGTGGTCCAGATGATTTGCAACAGAGTTAATCCATCAGCTATATTATGTTGTCTGTTAGACTGAGGGAAAGGGTCAGTCTCTTAAGTATAACTGATTGTCAGTGAGTTTTAAAAATTCTTACTCAGTAATTTTCCAGTTGTGTCTGATTCTTTGTGATCCCTTTTGAAAGTTTTTTTTGGCAAAGATACAGGAATAATTTACCCTTTCCAGATCATTTTAGAGATGAGGAAATTGAAGGAGACAGGGTTAAGAGACTAACCCAGGGTCACACAACTAGTAAGACCAGATTTTTAACTCAGGAAGATGAATCTTATTGACTCCAGGCCTGGGGCTTTATTCACTGCACCACCTAGCTTCCCATTTTTTAAAATAGGAGCTATAAACTAAGGAATAAGATACAGCTACAAAATTTTGTAGACACAGCTACAAAAAATACTTATTTTTTAAAAATAATTTTTTTTACCTCAATCATTACATGAGCATCCAAATAGATTTTTGTGGTAGACAGCAAACTGGCAGCCTATAGCAGACTTAAAGATGGTTGGATATTCCCCTAACTAAATTCTATGACTTTTAAGACATCCAAGAAGGGCGCTGAGTACTATGGAACACAGCATATGGGCTTTCATCCCCTTCCTGCATGTGTTTATATCACTAGTTGAACTCCTTTAGAGAACTAGGATATGCCTGTGAGTCACTGTATTTTTACATATAGATTGGTGTGTATATTTAAACTTTAAAAATCTAACTCCTAGCTTTCTTTTTTCTGTAATTTTAGGCTAAATGATGGCAATGAGTACCTCTTCCAAGCCAAAGATGATGTAAGTTCCTATGATTTATTAATTCAAAAGAAGCATTTGTGAGAAAACAGTTGGTTGTAAGCCATTCTGAAATGACTAGTCACAATCCAGATAAGAGACTGGAAACAGATATCTAATATTAAATTATTTTAGTTTCCTGTAACTCCAGGAGAAGCTAAAGGAAATGGAGCCTGCTTTCAGCAGAGAGCCTTGCAAGAGCCAAATGACAAGAAAACAGTATAATAAGGGAGAAATCTATCTTTTCCTTCCTTCCTTCCTTCCCTCTCTCCCTCCCTCCCTTCTTCTCTCCCTTCTTTCCTTCCTTGTTAGAACAGTAGAAATGAATATGCAAATACTTGTACTCTCTCCTTTTGTTCCCTCTTTCAAATTTTTTTTTTTTGGAGGAAAGGGGGGAGGAGTGGAATACAAAAAACTTTCTAACAAGGGCCCAAACAATAAGAATTTTCTTTCTAGCCTTCACTTAACCAGTATTGATTATAACTTGGACCTCTTTACCTAGAATTCAGCTTAAATGGAGTTTGAGTTGTTCCTTGGCTACTATGAATAGTACTAAGTTAAAATTTCTACCACCCTTTTCTTCCCTTCCACTCCACTTAGAGGAAAGAGGAGTCTAAAGTCCTTGATGGCAGAATCTCTCTTTTAAAGCATAGCATTAGAAGTCGCCCCATGCCACTGACTAAGTCCCTTATTCAGACACCTTTCTTGTAACATCCTCTTTGTCCAGGAGGAAATGAATTCGTGGATCCAGGCCATCACTTCCGCCATCTCCTCTGACAAGGGTGAAATATCCACAAGCACCCAGAGCACTCCAGCATCCAGCCGCGCCCAGACCTTGCCAGCCAGTGTTACAATCACCAGCGAATCTAGTCCTGGCAAGCGAGAGAAAGATAAAGAGAAAGACAAAGAGAAACGGTTTAGCCTTTTTGGAAAAAAGAAATGAACTCCCACCTCTCCATCCTGTACTTCTCTTACCTTTTCAGTGAAATTCCAGCATGCAAGCTCAGAACCAATACATTACTCTCTGTGCCTAATGTTCCTCAATGTGATTGAATTTTTTTTTTATTTATAGAGAATTTCTGAAAAAAACAAAACAAAATTCCTTTCAGGTTATAAAAGTAATGAGGCACATTGGGCAGCTTTCTTTTATGAGAGGAAAGACCATGATTTTTTTTTAATGAAGTTAATATAGATTAGATCTTAATATTTAAACTGTTCCTCAATTTTGTGAGGCTGTCTTGGAAATAACCCCCCCTCTAGTGCTATTGGTATGCAAGGCAGCGGTGCTTTCAAAACAGAATTTCCTGTGCACACCAGAGACAGACGTACCGATTTTCTGACACATTCACTTCCATTTACTTAATGGTGGTTATCTTGAGTCTTGACTATTAGAAACTCCCCTACGATGGCTCTAACCTTTATAAAACGGATAGTGTGTATTATTATATCAGCTGTAACAAGAGTACAACTCTACATTAACTTTGCAGACCAAACCACCTGTACCCTGGCATCACTTACTAACACCCACATGTGGCTTTTCTGCATTCAATGTGACAGTTAAGAATGTCGGTGTACAAGAAGGAATAGAAAACTGATAACTGTTTTAAATAATCTGTAATTTCAATTTTTTTTGCTGAAATACATTATATTGTATGTTTGAGATAATTCTAGTACAAAGTATAATAAAATTAGATGTATAATAAACCCTTTAAATCATTGATAAGTGTAAAAGTGAAACTGAAGCATTTACTGGACAAAGTCATGTTACTGAACTGGTTACTTGCTTGTGAGCTGCGGCACTGTGTTATAATTTTGCTACATTACCTTGCTATTTGATACATAGTGTGCATTTCTCTGTCACTGTAACTATTGTAATGACAAAATTTCATCTTACTGCACAATCAAAATGACATTTAATAGGAATGAACTTTTGGAGACTGGGCCTGCCTCAGGCCAGAGTGGTCTTGGGCCTGGCACTCAGCTGTTTGACCTGTACCTCTCAACTTTTACCCTATCTGTTAAATATATGCTATGTCATTAAATGCTTTTAAAACTAACTCAGTGGGTAGTTTTTTGTTTGGGTTTTTTTTTGTTCTTTTCCTCCGTCACTGATTTAAATTAAGTGGGACATTTTAAAGCCAAAAAGACCAATTAGGCTATTACAGTGAGACTAAATTTGTATTTTTGGAAGTGTTTTGTTTTGTTTTTTTGGTGGGGGTGGGGAGGTGTAGATAGGGGAAAGGAGGTATGATATTCCTGCTTTCAAACTGTCTTGATGAAAGCAGAGAGAAAAATAAAGGTGGTATAGCTATGTAACAAAATGTCCAAAGATTTGGCCCTTAATTTACCGAAGTGGAACTGTGAGATGAACTTGCAAATATTAGAAATGTTTGATCTGCTTTGCCCGCATAAATATCCAGATTGTTTTGATAAGTTGTTTTTCTCTGATAGTAGGGCTGTATCTTTTAGTGAATATAAGAATGATTTACAGTACTGTGAAGATTTTTGAATAAACTATTCGTGAAGACAACTTAGTGTCATCAATACTGGGATCTGACACCAAAGGACTGGTATATTATTCCTTCTTACCTCCATGAGTCATTTTTCCTGTTTTTTTCCCTACTGTTCCCAATTGGGCCAATTAATGCTTACTTCTGCAGAAAGTCTTTAGTTACCTACATAAAGGAAGTGCCCCTTACCCATTCTGCCCAGTATTTTAATATTTTTAAAGAGCTTTACTTTAAAACTGGGAATCCTCCCACCAGTGCTAATTGCATCCCCTTAGTACACATCTTTTCCTGAGTTGCCATGGCTAAAAGAAACTATCACCTGGTAACTAGTGGTTTATCCAAACTTAACCAAGTTTATTCCTTGAATGGGACATTTCGTCTATCACTGGGCTCTGTATGCAAAGCCTTTTCAGTTTGGTAGCTCCTGCATAAGTTTGTCCCCATACTTTCAAAAACGCAGGTTCATCTCTGTGCCATTGCAGGGAAGGACCTTTAAATAGAAGTCTGGCCCATTATTTAAAGTGAATGTTAAGAGGTCATGTCAGAAGAATCACTGAAAATATCCAGTGAAAGAAATGTGTATTGAATGTGGAATGTGATTTGTCAATGTAGTCAGCTCACCCTAACCTGGTGCTAGGAAGAATCCACAAATAACCACCCTAGGCCTGAAAAAGAATTTGAAATTCTAGTCCAACTTCTTCACTTTAACAGAGGGGAAAAGATCCATTGAAGATAAGTGATTTGTTTGTCCATTGTCACACAGCTAGCCAATAGAGCTGAGATTAGAACCCCAAGACCTTGGACTCTATTGCTTACTACTATACCTAACTGCTTGACTAAAGAGCCCTTTTGATTCTTGGTTTTTGGATCCTTTTCCAAACAAAGGAATTGATGGGTTGAAAAGGGTTCCTTTCTCTTGTAAGCAGTGATACTGAGAATTAAAAGGACCTACGAACAGTCTGAGGGTGGGGGTCAGGAGTGGGTGGGGAGGGGGAGAAAAGGAACTCCGTTCAATGACTTCCGTAAGTAAGTAATCAAGAATTGGTAAACTTGCTTTAAAAAAAAAAACACAATAGTTTATTCAGTGTTAAAAGCTCCACAGACACAGCATGATCTTAGCATATAGCATTTGTTTTTATACCTTAACTCTACTCAGTTAACTATTATAACTCAATCATTATTTGGCTTTAACAGGTATAATACACTTTTGCCCTAATGTTAGGATTTTTAAAAATCCTTCAAAGGATAGAAGTTTTCTATTGTCCTGGCACAGTCTTACTATGTACATATCTGAGCAAGGGGGTGGGGGGGAGTAAACTATGGTATGCCATCAGAACAGAATAAATAGGACATCTCCTTGATTTAATTTTTTAAAATGGCATTGCTTGTGAGGATCACATTTCTAGTTATTTAGTGGGAGTGAGCAGCATTACCTATGACATTTGTATGGCCTTTCCTCATGGGTCCCCATAGACCATGCATAGTTTCCTCAAGAACTTTTAAAATTCCTCTTCCTTAATATTCTCTGGCCTTTCTTTGCTCTTCCTCTAGAACATTTCTAGAGACATGCTCTTTTGCTATTTAGAGAAATGTACTTTGATAATTCCCCTAGGAAAAACAAAAATGAACTACAAAGACTTCTCCACCCATGTCAAAGAAGGCAGACAGTTTTAGAAAATGAGAATATGTAAGCTCACTGCGTAAAATGATTCCCAGTGGCTCAGTTGGGAAGGAAGGAGGTTGCATCCTGTTTGGAAACCTGTGGAGTTTCTGGTGAGAACCGCCTTTTCCGTGGACTTAATGGAGAGAATAGTCATCTGGGCTACTCTTCTACGCCTAGGTAATTTTGTGTTAAGTACAGTCTAAGAGTCTAGCAGAGGTTCTTAACCTAGGATCCCTCAACTTTTAAAAATTGACAGTATAATTTGTTTCCTTTATAATGCTCTATTTAATTTTATGCACTTAAAACATGGTGAAAAGGGACCCATAGACTTCCTCAGACGGAGGGATCCATGACCTAAAAATGGTTAAAAAAACCGATTTAGATCTAAGAGGAATTTCAGTGACCACCTGGTCCAAACCCCTCATTTTTTTTTTTTTTGAGGGCAACTGGGGTTAAGTAACTTGCCCAAGGTCACACAGCCAGGTTTTTTGTTTGTGCTTTAAGTGTCTGAGGCCGGATCCAAACTCAGGTCCTTCTGACTCCAGGGCCGACGCTCTATTCAGTGCGCCACCTAGCCGCCCCTAAACCCCTCATTTTTATAGATGAAAGAACAAAGGAAAGTGATTTGTCTGAGATTGCTTTGGAATAAGCATCAGAGATGAGATTTGGGCACAGTTTATCTGATTCCAAAGCCGCTGTTCTTTCCTTTACACCTATCCTGCATCCCATCCCTTTATTCTAGTGTTAGAAAAAGGGATCAAGGTAAGGTCTCAGCTTTAGGCAAAAATTATCACTGAGTTGATTGAAGGGTCGGCTAATGAGGGACTAGCATAAATCCTTCTAAGAGAAATTAGTGTTTAGAAACCGAGTTTTTGATAACTTTGGTGTTTCTTCCTAATTATTGCCTTGAACTCATTTCTCTCCAGATGAGATCTGAGAAGCTTCCATGAAAAGATTGGAGGAACCTGCAGCTTGTCTCCTTAACCAGTCATGTTGAAACTTTGGTGTAGGTAAGGCTCAATTATTTAGTATCTATACAACATTATTTCCAAACCTTGGGCAACATATCAGGTTCATTTCACTCCCAACCTTTGAATGGCATCCATCAGCAAATACCATTCCATTAGAGAAAACTGGCCAGGATAGGCTTCTAATGAGCTATGGCTCTTTCAAAGAGAAAACCGTGCTTCTCCCTCCAGATGGAAAAAGAAGAGCCTTATCACTCAAGCCTTAGGGTGTTTGTTCTTCCCTATGTCCTTGCTTTGGCATGTTCATTTTGTGGAAGACAGGCTTTCAGAAAACAAGAGTATTTACAAATTTCCCTTAATTTTTCAGTTGCCCTTAGTTTTTTCCCCATATCCTGTTGATCAAGAAGTAGTCTGAGAGAAAATGGAGGATGGAGAGAGGTTGGGAGGAAAAAAGAATACTAAAGAGTCCTTTAAAGGGAAGGGGAAATTTTCTTTTCTAAAAAGCCAACAGAGACTTTCTCCATAAGTAAGGCATCCTTCATTCCACAACTTTGGCTGGACTGGGAAGCCAATGAATCTGCTAAAGCTGGAGTGCTGTCAGCCTTTAGCTCAAAATTTTCCCTACTCAATGGTCTAATAGTTCAACAAATATTTATTAAGCACCTGTTGTATGCAAAGCACAGTAAATAGGCACTAGGAAGAATACAAAATTTAATTAAGAAATCATCCCTGCCCTCAGGGTGCTTATAGTCTTGTATTTTCTCTACTATAGTGAGTGATTTTCAGAGACATCCTTAATTTTCTGGGGAAAATAATGCTGACACCTACTCTTCATTCATCCATTTCAAAGTTTATTTTATGGTGGCTATATTTTCACTTAAATTGACCTTGAAAACAAGTATCTGGGATATAGTTCATCTTCACAGATTTATCTGGGCCTCTTAATAGGGTCTGATATAATATTAACCTATTGAACATGTCATGTTCCCTACTGCAATGGTATAGACTCCTAATGAATGTATACATACATCCAATTACTTCTACATGAGCTTTTCACCTATTTGGACAATATGACCTCAGGGCAGGGGCCTGGAGGGTTTTACACACACACACACACACACTAAGTCTGATTACTGAGAGCTTTCTATAGCCAGTGTAGTCCCATCCAACCATGATTCACAGACATCCTCCTATCATCTCACAGTGTACATACTTCCCCATACCATTACCCTTTCCCTTGTCCCTCTACTTCTAAATCTGGTTCTAGGAAACTGAAAACAAAGCAACAACATTCTTGCTTCTGGAAAGGGCATGTCAGTTAATGTGTCTAAGGCTTCATTTAGTGTCCCTGTGAGGGAAAAGGAAGGGGAGAGAGATAGGGGAAGGAAAGGGAGAAAAATTAGCAGTTAAAAGCTAAGCTTTTCTCATATGTACTGTTGAATCATGTAGTGTCTCAGGGATATTTGTATGTGACTGTGTAAGACTATGATGGCAGGACTAACAAATGAAGCTTGTTCATGAGGCTTCCTAGAAGGGATTTCTGGTGTTCAAGACCTTATTCCTTTCTAATTCTTTCAAGAGAAAGAAAAGGAGGTACCTGTTTGGAGAGAGAGTCGTGTTACTCCTTTTATTTGAGAGGAGAATTTTTTTGTTCTTTTTAAAAATATTTTCCTTTTCCCCCAATTACACCTAAAAACAATTTCTAACATTTTTTTTTTAATTTTGAGTTCCAAATTATCTCTTTCCCTCTCTTCCCCCTTACCCCAAGATAGTAAGCAATCTGATATAGGTTATACATGAGCAATCATGTAAAACATATTTCCATATTATTCATTCTGTGAAGAAAAGTTGAACCCTCCAAAAATAAAGACACTGAAAAATAATATGCTTCAGTCTGCATTTAGACTCTTATCAGTTCTTTGTCTGGAGACAGATAGTATTATTCATCATGAGTGAAAGGAAGATAATTTAAATCCCAGAGTAAAGAACAGTCTACAAAATCAGTCTCTGTCTCTGTCTCTGTCTGTCTGTCTTTGTCTCTCTCTGTCTCTCTGTCTGTCTGTCTCTCTCTCTCTCTCTCTCTCTCTCTCTCTCTCTCTCTCTCTCTCACACACACACACACACACACACACACACACACACACATATGAAATGCCATTCTGTTTTATAATGAGTTCTCTTTGGGAATAGTCTTGTTAAAAGAGAATGAAGAAGAAATGGTGATTGCATCTCAGGTCTGTTCCTCCATATTATAAGAAGTGAACTACAGAAGAAAGTCCATCTCAAGAAGAGATACCATTCCCTAAGAGTGAACAGTATTTCCCCCTTTGGGGCCACCTTTATTAGATTTGGGGAATTGACAAGAGGAGCACACCTTCCACACAAGCCAAAATTGTAGCTGGGAGTGACTATGATGAATAAGTCTTGTAAAATTTGTTCTGTCACCTGTTAGGCTCTAAGAGATTACAGAAAAGCCTGATACTTGAAAAGGGTTGACTTCATGACTTATCACCCACTGTCCCTAGTGTACCCTTCCCAGGCTTCATCTCTTTTCAGTTGTGATTTCCAGCTCAGGCTCATATGGAAGGCCATTTTTTCTCCTAAGGGCTTGGATGCTAACATTGTATGTGTGTGTGTGTATATGTATGTGTGTGTGCGCGTGTGCACATGTGTGTGTGTGTGTATACATATGGAATGGTCTTATGAAAACATTGAATTTGGAAACCTTGGTTCTAAAGACTAATTGTTTAAGAAGCCAAGTTGCTTAATTTCTCTGATCCTCCATTTTCTTTTCTACAAAATAATGCTTGTACTACCAAATTCATAGAGTGGTTGTAAGGAAAATATTTTGGAAACCATAGAGTGTTAAATAGTGACAGTAGCTCACATTTATGGAATTGTAATTATTCGACAGTCTAGGGGGGAGAATTGTTCATTATGAGAGGTCTGTTGTAGGAGGTGAGGATACTCAGGTAGTTTGTCTAAATGAGTCTAAACAATTACTCTAATAGATTCCATTCTCCTTTTCCCCTTGAATTAATGGATCTTTTGAATTAATTATTTGAATTTGTTATTGTGTAGACCTTCAGAGCTACTAGATGGAAGGTCTACTAGCAAGCAGCCTTTTCATTCTGTTAAAATCTTATTCTTCTCTCTTCCATTCAATCCCCAGTAGGTTTAGATCACAATACTGTAGAACCAAATTATAGTCAGATTGAATCTCAACTCTACTGCTTATCCATGTTATCTTGGATAAGCCACTTCCCTTCTTTTTTTTTTTTTTGGAGGGCAATTGGGGGTTAAGTAACTTGCCCAAGGTCACACGGCTAGGTTTTTGTTTGTGTGTGCGTTAAGTGTCTGAGGCCGGATCCGAACTCAGGTCCTTCTGACTCCAGGGCCAACGCTCTACTCACTGCGCCACCTAGCCGCCCCCCCCCCACTTCCCTTCTTTTTGCCATATAGATTCTGTTCTTTATCTCTAAAATGGAGATGGGATAGATAATTTTTAAGATCTCTTCCAAATCTGAAATTCTGCCATTCTAGCCAGAATAATATTATTAAAGCTTTAGGAATCAGAGATGTTCTTCTGAAACATGCCTTGAGCTCCTGTTTTCTGATTATCTCTTAGTTCTAAGAGAATATATAAAAAATGTAATCTCTACCTTCAACAGGACTTAAAAGTGTAGAATCACCATATTTAAGAGGTACCTTGGTGACCATCTTCCAATCCATATTTCTAAAACTGTCCCCTCTACTGCCTACCCAACAAATGATCATCTAGCCTTTGTTTGAAGACTTCAGTGAAGGAGAACCCACTGCCTCTCGAAGTAGCTTATTCCACTTTGCAAAGTTCTTATTGTTAGAAAGATTTTCCCAACATCGAGTCTAAATATGTATCTTTGCAACCTCTACCCCATTGTTCTGTGTTCTGACTTCTGGAACCAAGCAGAATAAGTCTAATCCCTTTTCCATGTGCCAACCCTTCAAATACTTAAAGAAAGCTATCATGTACCTCCCCTAATGTTCCCCAGAATCTTCTTTTCAGACTAAACATCCTAGATTTTTTTCAAGTAATCGTCATAGGATGTGAACTGAGACCCTTTACCATTCTGGTTATCTTCCTTTCAATCTTTTCTAGCTCATCTAGGTCCTTAATAAAATGCAATGACCAGAACTAAACGCAGAATTCCAAATAGGGTCTGACCAGAGCAGAGTACAGCAGGGCTTGACTCACCTCCTTATTCCTGGAAGTTATAACTCTCAATGTAGGCCAAGATGACATGAACTTTTTTGATTGCAATATCACATTTTTGATTCCTGTTGAGTTATAGGACACTAAGGCCTCCAGATCTTTTTCAGCTGAACTGTTATTGAATCATGGCTCCCTTCATCTCATCCTTGCAAATTGCTTGAAGCCTATTGTAAGACTACATTAACCTCTATTAAATTTCATTTTGTAATATTGTTTTAAGAATAACTTTGAGTGCCCAAGTCATTTTAACTATTATAAATATTCAAATTGACTACAAAAGGCCTATGAAGCAAGATGCTATCTGCACCCAGAGAAAGAACTGATAAATAGAAAGTGTATAGTACAGTTTTACATATATACATATTTGTGTCTAATGGTAGGCATCTCTAGGATGAGGAGGGTGGGGAAAGGTGGGGAAAGGAAGTTGCACAATGACTCTATTATCGAAGAGAAAAGCAAGTTGTACATAATAGATTTGCAGTTTCATGTGCAATCTTTTTTCTATTCTACTTTGTTATGGAAATGCTTGCTTTCTTTCTTAAATTCAGAGAAAAATAAAAATAAATTAAATAAATTTCATCTTCTTATGTTTGACCCAGTGTTTTTGCCTATTAGGATCCCTTTGCATACAATCACCTAATCAATCAAAAATATTTATTAAGTACCTCCTATTTACCAGTCACTGTGTCAGGTGCTGGGGATACAAGTACAAAGAAGAAAATGATCCCAGCTTAAATGTTAATAGGGGAGATAACAGTTGCATGTTTGTTATATATACAAAATAAATATATAGTGAATATATAGAAATTATAAATAGAGAGTAGCTAAATTTAGGGTAGTTTGAGAGGCAATGCACTAGCAGTTGTGGAAAAGTGAGAGTCTAAACAGGGTTCATGTAGAAGATGATGCTTAAATTTAATCTGCATGCAAAAGAAGACACTCTATAAGGCAGAAAGAAGGAGGGAGTGCATTCTAATAAGGTGGAACAGCCAGTACATCCCTATCCCTCTAAGTTTTGTCTCAGGGAGAAAAATTCCTAAACCTACATATCTTTTATGTGGACACCAACAAGAAGCATTGGTGACCATAAATAATTTTTTACTTAAGGGGACAAAAATATTCACAAGCTTCTGTCAAATTAATATTTAAGGTAAGGGTCCAAAATGGTTTGGTTTGGTTTTTACAGCTGACAAATGGTAAACTTTGTGACATGACTTAGAGGATTGCCCAAAAGAAAACATTTCCATGGAAAGAATTCTCAGAGTTTAGGTGCCACAGGTCAGTGGTAGCTCCTCACATAAGGGACAAGCTCAAGATAGCTAAATAAGGTTTTACAGAGATTTAGTGGTGCAGTGGATAGAGTACTGGGCCTGCGTTCAAATCAGGCCTCAGACACTTATTAGCTATGTGACTCGGGACAAGTCACTTAACTCTATTTCCTCAGTTTCCTTATCTGTAAACTGAACTGGAGAAGGAAATAGCAAACCACTTCTGTATCATCCTAAATGGGGACATGAAGAGTAGGCGATGACTGAAATAACTGAACAACAGCAACAAAAGTATCAAAAGAATTTTGACAGCTGGAGTTTTAATTATGATTATAGAGAAAACATCAACTGTCTCCTGAAATGAAGACTCAGCAGAGTTTCTGTGACAACACAAGTTGAAGATCTTTCTGGTCCTTAGCTTGGGAAATGCTGCTTTATCAATTCATCCAGGTATTCACATACTTTGGAAAACTAATCCATGTTAATCAATACACAAGAGGCTAATTTGTAAATCCAAATGTCCATTTATTCAGTTCTAATGGGGGAATATGTTTTTCAAGGGGTCAGAATGCTAGTGTTCGCTATGGACGGTAGTGTCCTCTTCTTGGTACCAAGTTACCTGGAAATTAGAATTAATTGCTTTGTGAATGTGGAATTACAGCAAGGGGAGTTGGATGGTCTTAAGGATTGTTTTATCCTGACTACAGCATTATAGCCTGAATAATTGTCTCTGTTTCACTCTCAACTGCATGATTTTCTAGTGAAAGAATCTTCCTGTGTCCACATTGTCATGAGGAGAGGAATAAACACCTGTAGGTGGTTTAGTGGGTAGAGTGACAAGCCTGAAGTCAGAAACACTACCTTGTGACCCTGGGCAAGTCACTTAACCCTGTTTGTCTCAGTTTCCTCATCTGTAAAAAGAGCTAAAGAAGGAAATGACAAACTACTCCAAACTACACATCTGAAACAACATAACAACAGCAGCAACAATTCTTACTCTTTGGCCCCGCTTATCCTTTTCCTTTCCTTTCCTTTATTTTCTCCCTTTCTCCGTGAAGACCATCATAACCCTTTCCTTTGCATTTTTCCTTTGCACCTTATAACTTCCAAAATGATGCTTTCTTTTACATTTATATTACACTTAGATTGATGGGATTTGGCAGTAACCTTACCCCTTTATTAAGATTTTAGGTGACATCCTAGTCTCATCAGTCACATATTTATTTATAAGCCACCTACCTCTCACTAGAGTCAATATAGTATAATGAGAAGAACACTTGCAGGTTTAAATCCATGTTCTTCAATTTCCTATGAAATGTGTGATCTTAGACACACATTTAATTTATTTAATCTTCCTGAGTCTCAGTATTCTTGTCCCAAAAATAGAGATAATTCCTCATGCCTCTTACGTCAAGCGTTGTTTGTGATATCTGAATAAAGTAGTGCATTTGTAGAAAATAATACATTTTACTCATAAAGTGCTATATAGATGTAAGTTATTAATTTTTACTGCTTACTTACAGTCTCAGAAGATGATATTATCTAAGGGAATCCTTGTCCAGAGACTATAGTCTCCAATTTACTAACTATACTTGGAATTACCAAAATCTTAACAAAGTGCCCTTTGGACCCTACATATTTCTCCATCCTTTGACTCCCTTATTGATCCCATTTTAAATCACCCCTTTCTTCAACACTTTGTGTTGTTCACTGGCCTTGATTTAGCATCTCAAATTTATTTCTTCGGATTTCTTGGACATAGACTCTCATAATGGGGAAGGGGGTTCTTAGCAGCTACTTTTTGCATTTTTCTACCATCATTGGAATGATTAGCTTTCTTATCCATATGGGCCTATTCTCTTCTGTGCGCTTTTTAGAATGTTCCATTAATTTTCCCGTCATTCTTTTTTCCCCCGTTGTACCATTCTTACCTCCTTTCTATTAAAAAAATCCACACTTATAATCAATTAGCATAATCAAGCAAAACAAAGTAATGCATTGGCCAGTTCTTCATAAGAATTTACAAATGAGTTCAATTCTAAATGGATGTTGCCTCTTCTTGGTAAGTCAGTTAGTTATAGGCTGACTAAGGAACTTTGATTTTGTTTTTAACAAGATGGTGTTTTAACTGGACACAGCCAACTGATTCAAGAACAACTGCTACATCAATAATAAGTTATTTTTCCTTTCTATTAAAATACACATATTTCCCTTTTTTGTGTTGTTATCTGGTGCTTATGGTGTTCAGTGCCTACATATTATTTGCTTTATAATCCTCCCTCTGTTCTATGCCCCCAATATACTGCTACTTGAGGATTTTTAATTTTCTGTTATTCCTAACTTGATGAACACCAACAAGCTTTTCTTTTCTATACAGAGAAGAACAGAAAAAGAAGATTGTATATATGACTCTCCATTATGTCCCTTTGAAAGTATATCATGTATTCATCATATTCAAGCAGGTATTTCCTTGGGATTGAGAAGTAACCTTGTGGGTCTGCACTACTAACAGGATAGTTCAAGAACCTCCACCAGTATGCTTCTTATTAACAATTAGCCAGGAGACACAAGTAGGGATCCTCCTTTTGTCTGGATTACCCTAGATGCAGTATAGGGGCAGTACAGGCATAGATAAGTCTCTTTGACCAAGACTGAGTGATCAGTCATTTCACTGTAATGGGAATGGGACTATACAGGATGATCAAGCAAATTGGAGTTTATGGCAGAAACAACAAAGCTGAAATGTACCTTTAGGATTTTGGTCCAGGAAACTTCCTTCATCTGGAGTGCAATATACACCTTTTGAAAAGCAGTTGTTAGCTGTGTATTGGGCTTTGGTAGAGACTGAACAATTGACTCTGGGCCATGAAGTGACATTAAGGCCTGGAATCCTGATTATGACCTGGGTAATGAGTACCCCAGCTTCTCACAGAGTAGGACATGCCCAAGAGGCCAGCATATTTAAATGGAACTGGTATATTCAAAATAGAGCTAAAACTGACAAAAGTGGAGTTTCTGCCCTACATGAATGTATAGCTAACATTGATACTTAGGGACATAGTACATCACCTGAACCAAGCTAACAGTTGGTACAGTCTTTGGTAAGATGGAATGATGGATGTGATGGATATGATGGACTAACTGGAGAAGAGAAGAAACACGCATGGTTTACTGATGGGAGAGCAAAATATTTGGGCCAAAAAAGACATTGGAAAGCAGTGGCCTATAACCCATGTACTAGAAGGACTTTGGAAAGTACAAGGATAGCTGGAAGTAGTCAATATGCTGTACTTATGACAGTACATCAAGCCATCAAAACAGAACAAGGAGGACAGTATCATATATTCACTGATTCATGGGCAGTAGCTAATGGGTTAGCTACATGGATATCCATGTGGAAAAATCAAAATTGGGAAATTCATGGTAAATGTTGGGGCAAAGAATTATGGGAAGATATATGGGACACGTCTGTGGTTACTGATTTGTCAGTTTTTCATGTACATGCTCATGTGGCCTTCACCACGCCAGAACATGAGTACAATGTTCATGCTAATTGACTAGCAAAGATCGCTACTTTGTCCCTACTTTGATAACAGCTGATGATCTGATATTAGCAAAATGGGTCCAACAAATGGCTGGCCATTTGGGGTCTAAGCCACACACCAGTGGGCACAAGATCAAGGTATTAGTATCTCTCATTCATTGCTAAAACAGATAGCAGAAGAATGTCATATATGTCATTGAAAAACTGTTCCTTGGGTAGTAACTGGGGATATAGCAAGGGGAAAAGTCCCAACCCAAATCTGGCAAATAGATTATATTGGTCCCCTATCCCCCAAAAAAAGATGCAATTTATATGTACTTGTGTTGACACCTATTCAGGCGTACTGGTGGTGTGTTCTTACAAGAATGAAACCCAGAAATACACCTGTAAAACTCTAGATCTCATAAGTCTATATTATGGAACCCCAATGCAAATTCAAAATGATAATGGGTCACATTGCAAGGGCAATGAAATGAAGAGATACTATATATTAAACAATATAGAATGGGTATATCATATTCCATATATCCATAAGCATCTGGGTTGGTTGAAAAAATGAATGTATTATTGAAAGAACAGTTAAGGAAGTTAAGTTCTAATAATTCGTATCAACATTGGAAAGATAATTTGTTCACTGTTTTACATAATTTGAATAATAGACCATTGGGAGAAAGTACATCTCTAGCCAGAATTATAACCCCAAATATGCAAATTAGAAAACACATAAGATGCCAAATATTGAGTATTGGATTATGAGTCAAGATGTCACAACACCATATCTAGGAACACCTGGTTCAGCACGATATGATTTACATTGTTTAGAAGACTTTTGGTTGGATAGAAAAGAAATAAACATTTCTACTGGGATATGTATGAGAATCCCTAAAAAATAATTTTGGACAGATATTACCTAAATCAGGTTTAGTAGCTCAAGGTATACATGTATTGGCTGGAGTAATAGATTCTAATTATCAAGGAGAAATTATTGTAATATTGCAAAATTTGGGTGAAGAACCCATACGGTTTTGTAAAAATGATAGAATAGTTCAAGTAATTATTATTACTTGTGAAACAATGCCACTTGTGAAAACTGACTCTCCTTCTGAAATAACTATCAGAGGAACTAAAGAATTTGGTTCTACTAATAGAATAAAATTGGGAGCTAAAGTATGGATAAAGCAGAAACCAGATGATGTTCCAAAGGCTGCAGAGATTATAGCACATGGGAAAGACAATACCATAGCTGTTGTTTATTCAGAAGATGATTGTCAAATTGTACCCTTAACTCATGTATTCTATCTTGAATGAGGTTATGATAGTGAGTTCATGGATTCCAGAAGCACAGCTGACCCTGCATTTGTCTCTTTTTAACTTTTTGTCTGTTAAATTTGTTTGCAAGATTTTTTTTTTTCTGCAGGATTGGTACCCTCCACCTGCAGATGACTGATCACCTAAGCTGGATGTCGCCACCTGCCCATGATTGTGATGTGCCACCTCTGGACCTGGTGTCGACCAAGTTCCAGGTGACAGCTAAAGAACTGAACTCTTGAATGGGACCTCTTGGGGCAGGGACAGCTCTATGTCCAATTTCAGCTTAAAGTAGCTTTGGAGAAGAGACCTTTGCTCTTTACCTCAAGATTTTGAGCCCCATTCATTCAAGGGGAGAAGGATGGGGTGCTTGTGCCCAAGTTCCCACCCTAAGCTATTGTTTTATGTGCAAAGTTTTTCTATTATCCCTATTGTATTGTTGTAAAGTTCTGTTGACACCAATTTTTCCACCAGTTATCCCTAAACTTTCATTTATTGTTAAGGTATTTTTGCTATGTAAGAGACATAAAAGATCTTGGGGCCAAATATAATTGGTACTTTCTGGATCTGTGTCTCTCTTCTATGAGTCACAAGCACCAGTCTTATAAGCTTGTTTAGTTGTTTGTTTTTAATAAATCAGGTTGATGGTTAAAAATTAATTATTGGCAGAGATATTTTATTCTTAGTAAATTATGGGAAAATTTCAAAACATACTCCTTGATAAGCTTTGAACCTGATGTGGAAGTATTCTGAAATTGGGTTGTTTAAAATTCTCTATTTCATGATATGTTAATCTGTGTATTTAATTTTTTTGTAGATATTCCATCTATTTCATTTAAATTATTTACCAATTTCATTGGTGGGGGAAATGGTTTCTAATTATTTCATTTATTTCTCTTTTAGTTTTTGTGATTTCTCCCTTTTTATTTTTGATACTGGCAATTTGCTTTTCTTCATTCTTTTTAAATTTCAGATTAGTTAATAACTTACCTTTTAAAATGTTTTTCAAAAAACAAAGCCCAGCTTCTAGTTTCATTTACTAATTCAGTGGCTTCTTTTTGTTCATTACTTATTTTCAAAATTTCTCTTTTGTATTTAGTTGGAGTTTTAAAATTTGATGCTTTTAAAAGGATTTTTGATATTGCGTAACCATTGTATTGATCTGTTCTTTCTCTTTTTTGTTGATGGAAGTTTTTGGAGATGTAAATTTTCCTGGCTGTACTGCTTTGGATGAATCCCCCAAATTTTTAGTATGTTTACATATTGGTGTCATTTTCTTTGATAAATTTTCTATCATTTCTATGACTTGTTATTTGACATAGTTCTTTAAGATTAAATTAAATCTTTAGTTCATTTTATTTCTTTCTTCAAAGCCCTTTATTGCATATAATTTTTATTGTGTTGAGGTCAGTAAATGATATATTTAATATTTCTGTTTTTCTTCTTTTATTTGTGAATTTTTAATGCCCTAATTCATTCATTTTTTTTAAAAGGTACCATGCACAGCTGAAAGGTATACTCATACTGGATGCCCATTCCTTATCTACCAGAGATTTGTCAAATCCAACTTTTCCAAAAATTCCAACCAAGTCCCTAACTTATTTCTTATTTTTCTATTAGCTAGATTTGTCTAGGTCTGAGATGGGTATATAGAAGTATACTTTGTCTGAGATTATGATTGCTATTCCTGAGGTTTTTTTAGTTCACTTGAAGCACAACAGATTTTTCTCTAGCCACTTATTTTAACTGTATATGAATCTTATTATTTTAGATATTTTTCTTGTAAACAATGTATTGCTAGGTTCTGCTTTCTAGTCCATTCTGCTCCTCTCCTTTTTATGGGTGAATTTGTTCTTCACTCATTAAGAAAGATAGCAGAATGGATTAGGAAGTGTAATGTCAATTGGATATTTCCCTCTCTTATCCTCTTTTACTATTGGCTCTTTCTCCCCTGCCACTACTTGTATAAAGAAGGTGTTGGGAGAAAATGATGCTCAATACTAGTGATTTAGATTGATACACCCTGCTTCTCTTCCACTATTCTTTCCCCCTTACTCAGTCCTCAGTCTCAAGTTCTCACCTTTTGTTTCTTTTATTCTTCTCTTCACAATCTACCATTGATAGTAGGAGTTTATTTTGCTTATGACTAATCCCTCTTTGAATCTACCTTTCCTCTTAATCCCCATTTTCCTTCTCCCTATTCCCATCTGATTGCCTGTTGGGGTTAATGCATTTCTATACCAAAATCCGTTTCTGTGTAGGTGTATTCAACTCCCCTTTGTATAGTTCCGATGAAAGTGAGATTCATGTGTAACCTGAACCTTCCACCTCCTTTCTCCTTATTTATATCATCTTCTCAGATACTATGAGAAGTCCCACCCTTCCTATCTTCCTTATAGTAGTCCTTTTACTTTTCCTTTTCTCTATTATCTTAAAATAATAAACTATGTCAAAACTTCTCCCAAGCCCTCTATCTTCTTCACTCCCTCTCTGTATCTTGAAGCCAAAGAGTTCTGAGTTAAAATTCGTTTCTTGTCATCCTACTAGAATATAAATTCTTCATCATATAGTCCCTCCCAATTGCTCAAATTTATTATTTATGTTCCTCTTTACTCCTCTGTTTATATTTCAGAGTATCTACTGAGGTCTGGTCTCCTTCATCAGGAATACTTGGAAGTCCTCTTTTATTTAGGGTCCACTTTTTTTTTCTCTAGTAAGATTATACTCAACTATGCTGGGTAAATTATTCATCAAATTAAATCAAGAAGCATTTATTAACACTTACTATGTGCCAGGCACTTGTGCTAAGCTATTCCTAATTGTAAACCTCTATTGTTTCCTTCTGAAATATCCTATTTCAAGCTTTTTTATCTTTTATAGTAATAGTTGCTAGGTCTTATATCATCTTGGTATTTGGATTCTTTGTGTATGACTACTTGCAATATTATTTATTCAACAAGAAAGCTCTGGATTTTAGCTATCATGTTCCTGGAAGTTTTCATTTTAGGATTTCTTTCAAGAGGTTATTCATATATTCTTCCTATTTGCATTTTGCCCTCTGGTCCTAATTGGACTGAGCAATTTTCAGTCATAATTTAATGAATTGTGGTATCAAGACTTTTTTTTAATGGTTGAGGTTTTCTGTTAGTCTGATGATTCTTAGTTTATCTCTTTCTGACCTATTTTCCAGGTCAGTTGTTTTTGATAGAAAATACTTTACATATTCTGATTTATTTTTCAGTCTTTTAATTTTTGAGCTTTTTGCTATTCTATCTATAGCCATCCCATGAAAGAATAAAGTATGTGTTGCAAGGTACGAGTATTCTGAATGAGTAATACTTCTCAAGTACTCTGTGTGACAAACTACCCAAACCCCACCCTGCAGCCTACTTGATTCACTACTTTATTAATTCTCTCACACCAGGAATTCTTTTCAGGGTGATGGAGTTAGTGTGAGCAGAGTTGTCCAGCTTCCTTACAATTATTCCAGCAGAGATGAAAAAAGTAGTGATCAAGAAATTCAAGAAGAAACTATAGTAAATGCCCTGTGCTAATCCCTATCTGTACAAAGAGAGGGCCAAAAGGGGCACTAGGAAAAGGAACCAGACACAAACGTTGGGCTGCCGAGTATACCTCATGGAATCCTTCCAGTTCAGGACCAAAGGCAAATCAGGGAAGCCTGGGGGTATGTACCTAAGGAAGTATGGAAAGGAGGAAGGAGCCTGGACAGGTCTAATAAAGAAGCCTGCAGCCTGCCAGCTGTATCATTCTGACCTAAAACATGCTGTGCATATCATACAACTTCCCCAGTTGAAAATTTACCCTTCCATCAAGACCCAGCCGAGGAGCCATTTCACTTGTGTTAACCTGATAGACCAGTCAATCAATGCTTAGCTTGGAATTACAGGATGCCAGGAACTGTTGACATGACAGACAAGGCTAAAGATGGTTATTGAAGTATAGACAATATCAAGTGAAAATCAGCTTCCCCAGCATCTATTCCTGCCAGTCCTCAAGTGGGTTTGTTCAAAGTCAGGCACAAGCCTCAGCTTTCTAAACTCTGAGATATGCTACAGACCTCAATTATATAGCTGTGACAAGCAGTTCATTAAGCCAGCCCACATCTCCTCATCAGAGGAGAGATTTTTATATATCAGAGGAGGAATAAGTGGAATAGCACTGGCATTGCTCTCATGAGAGCTTCTGAGCCAGTCTGGCACATGACACCTATGGGAAAGGCAGGGACCCAGGAAGAAAATTGAGGCATCTCTTCATGGGGGCTATAGGACCCTAAAGAGACCAATTGCTGAGAAACAGAACATTGAGAGATCAAAAAATGAAGGCATGAGAGATGTCTAACTTTCTGAGAGCTGCAGAAAATGAGAGTTAAAAGCACAGGGCTAGTATACTGGTATTCATGGAGTTAGGACAATGTATAGAATCAGATTCACTCTATTTTTTATAGTCCAGTTATTAGCAGTTCATACTTTTGTTTTAGCTTCATGATGAATTCTGGGAGGAGGGGAGAATAAACAAAACTGTGGTTTTTGTCGATGGAGCCACTGCTGCCACAATTATGCCTTTGGTAGCTAATCTTGGCGATGTCAAAATGGGCTCCTTGGGTTGAAAAAAAAGAGAAATCTTTAGGTTCTAGGGATCTGGGATGGTTTCCCCCAGGAAAAAGCTACCTGTTCAAGGGATTAGGAGAATGAATTCTATAAATAATAGGGTAGGAAGAAAAAAAGAAAATTATGGAAAATTTTAAAATGTAGCCCTTTGGAGTTATTGTTAAAAAGACATTTCTCCCATTCTCCACTCCTAATTTTTGCCTCCATAGACTGCAAGAGTAGGGATGTCTTCAAAGTGTTCCTTTGTTTTAATGTCTTTTTTTTCTAGATAATTTTGGCCCTGAAAATATTTTGTCTTCTATACATAAAGTTAGAAGACTTTACAAAAGACTGCTGTAGACAGCAGTATGTTGGTAAATGTTTAACAATGAACTCTTTGGAAAAAAAAGTATACAAGACATACTTATAAGTTTAATCTGCATTGTTAACATTTTCTCCATCACTTTCTTAAGTCTAGACAATCACCAAAACAACAAATCAAGCCCTCATTTGTAATGTTTGCCTATTTCTAAGGTATAAATCCTCCCAATGAAAATTTAACATATGGCTCTTGAGAGCCAATTCAAACTGGGTCTAGGACACTCCAGGCTATGGAGCACTCATTCATTTTTTAGATGAGAAAACTAAAGTTTAGAAAGATTAAATGATTTGCCCAAGGTCACAGTGATAGCAAATAGCAAAGCCAGGACTGAACCCAAGGTTCCCTGTCTTCAAATCCAACATTCCTTCTACTAGCCATGCCTCTATGATTCAGCTAAAACACCTGACTAGGGGTAACCCAGCCTTTGCTTGAAGATCTCCAATGAGGTGAACCTAAGGCAGTCCATTATATGCACAGTTAGATTTGACTATAGGGAAATTTTCCTTAAATTGAACCTACATTTTTGAGGGCTTTATTCATTCATTCATTTATTTTTACAGCTTCACTGCTCTACTCCTAGTTCTGCCTCCTGGGGACAAACATAAATCTATTTCTTCTTCCATGTGACTGCCTTTCAAAGAATGCTTCAGGGGCGGCTAGGTGGCGCAGTGAGTAGAGTGTCGGCCCTGGAGTCAGAAGGACCTGAGTTCAGATCCGGCCTCAGACACTTAACGCACACACAAACAAAAAAACCTAGCCGTGTGACCTTGGGCAAGTTACTTAACCCCAATTGCCCTCCAAAAAGCAAAAAAAAAAAAAAAATACTCAAAGAATGCTTCATAGAATCTTAGGATTTTAGAATCAGAAGAGATGTCAATGATTTTCTAGTTCAACTCATACCTAAAAATTAGCCCCCCTGTACAACAAACTCAACCAGTAGTCATTCAGCCCCTGCTTTTTGACTTCCAACAAGGGAGTACTCATAGCCCCTTAAGGTATCAGATGCTGTATTTCTATATCTCTAATTATTGGAAAGTTTTTCCTTATGTAAAATCTATACTTGCCTATGCAATTTCCATGCTTTGTTCCTAGTCATTCTCTCTGAGCCAAAGAAGAGCCAGTATAGTACTATACTTCTTTTATAGGACAGCTCTTCAAATATATGAAGACATCTATCATCCCCCAAGACTTCTGTTCTCTATTTTGAACACCCACAGTCCCTCATATGATAGAAATTTGCAGTCCCTCCCCATCATGGTTGCCCTGCTCTTGACACTCTCCTACTTTAGCAATGTCCTCCCTAAAATATAATGCTCAGAAATGAACACTGGTCCGGAAGTAGTTTTTTACCGTAGCAGAATATAGTAGTGCTCCTACTTTCTTATTCCTACAAGTTGTGCTTCCCATAACCCAGCCTAATATTTCATTAGCTACCACATCACTTGGTTGACTCACATTCATCTTGGAATACAATAACTCCCCTCCATCCCAGTCTTTGTCAGATGAACTGCTTTTTGGCCATTCCTCCCCAATCTTGCACTTGTGAAGTTGACTTTTGAGCCCAAGTGTGAGATGTAACATCTATTCCTGTTTTGATCTTATAATATTTGGCCAAATATTCTATCCTATCAAGATCTTTTGTTAGCAGACTCCACCATCCATTGTTAGTTATGCCTCCCAATTTCATCACCTAAGAATTTGATAAGCATGTCATTTAAGCCTTTATAAAACTTTAGTTAGCTCTACAGCTGTATGTTCATATTTGGCATAGCTGAGAGTATAAATATATATGCATGTTCATATTTCATATATCTAAAACATTGCTCTTTAGTTGAAGTAAGTTCTTATTATAAGTAAGTTCTTATTTGTTTCCCACATGGCATTACCCAATCTCACCCCCACATTTGATTACAAAGATAGAATTCTATCATTTCTCTGGTCTCACCTCTCCCTTTTTCCAACCCAGAAGAGACCTGAATCCATACATTTCAGCCAAGGATTAGAATTCCGGTTGAGTCAGGCTTTTCCTCCCAAATAGGCTATTAAATTTGACAGTGTTTTGACTGCCTGATTAGCTTTGTGTCTCTCTTTAGCTTTGCTTCATGGGCACATAGTTAATTAAAGCATAGTCACTCCTTGACCTTGGTTCTTTTCACTGAACTTGCACTCTGGATGCTTTTGAACCAAATCCAGATGATATCACTTTATGTCATATTCAATATCTTCAGTTACTTTTGCTGTCCCTCCAAGACCATTTGAGTGTGTGTCCTGCCCCCAGTAGTAGCATGGAATGGACTCAAAGAAGAGCCAGGAACAAATTGTTTTACTTAGAGGTGTTTTTTTTTTCTTTTAGCAGAGATGATTCCTGGGCAAATATTTCCTTCATCTTAAGTACAGAAAGGAAGAGCCCCCAAAGCACAATTTATTGTTCATTGTAAACCTTTCTTGAGCATAGCTTCTTATTGAATGACTGTGGATGTTTTTCCAGCTAGGTATGGCATGACTCATGACTAGACCTTTCTTTGTCCCTGATGAAAGCAGTGGAACAATTTGGAAAATCGTGTAACATAATACCCACAGACAGTTTGCTCATCTGTAAAATAAGGGGGTTGGACTTGATGTCCTCTAAAGTTCCTTCCAACTTATGGATGCTGGGATCCACAGTGAGAAATGGGAGCTAGAAATTGTGCATAGAATGTGCTTCTTACAGACTTTTCTACCTTAAAAGGTATACACGATGACTCTAGTTCAGAAGTATTAGGGGATGTGAGATTTAAGATTCATCTGTTTTAAGCTGGTGTCATGGACAAGAAGCCTCAGTTTGTCTGTGGGTCCTGGCACCTATTCTTTCTAGTGCTTGTAGATAGTGGAGTCATCAGTTTTACTGCCAATGCAAATAGTCTTTGATTATAGAAGACAAGTCCAAGTTGAACATGGGTAACTGATCTATTATTTTAAAATCACCTTCACCCTTCACTTTGATTCTGATCCAGAACTGTCCTTGTCATTCACTATACCTGTGACCTTGTCAGGGCTAATCTTTTTGGGTTTTGATTATTCTCATATCATTTATCTGACACAAAACTTGTCAAACTCAGGCCAGCTGGTGCTGCCTGAACCAAATTAAAATCTAACTGAGAAAATGTAATACAACCTAGATAATATTGATTTGTGGTTTTCTAAGTCAATATGTAGCTGATGGGGATCAATTTATATTTGAATTTGACATAGCTGGTCTATCAGGAAAACCCTGTTACAATAGGTGTAAAACTCATTTGCTTTACAAATAAGAAAAGTGGTTTGTCATTATTTAACCATCAGGTTTAAACCCTCACTCAGAAGTATTGCTCTCACCCTGGAAGCTTGCACATGTACCTTTAGGAAGAAATGCCAAACTTTCTGGTTGCTAGAAGGTTAGTGACTTCTCCCCACCCCCAGTCCACTGCTAGAGGCTTCCCAATGAAATTACCCCCTGTCTATATTTTGTATCTACATTTTTGTTTGCATATTTTCTCTTGCATTAGACTGTGAACTACTTGAGGGCAGGGGCTTGATTTTTGCCTTCATTTGTATCTCCAGCATTTAGCACAGTGTCTGGCACATAGTAAATGCTTCATAAAAGTTTGCTTACTGACCTTCTATCTCTCAGTTTAACCTCTCTTAATGGAACCACATTGACTCATTGTCAAAGGACTAGTGACTTGGAGATCTACCTACTCACAATTAACTCTGAGCCCCCAACCACTAATGAAAACTCACCTCCTTTTTTTAAACTTGCTATATTTGGGTGATTCAAGATCTGGCCAAAACCGGAGAGAGCATGAAAGGTTGTACTTTCTTCAGTCCTGACAGTCTTATTTTCTATCTGGGACCTCTCACCATTTCTGGACTCCCCTAAAAGGGTGAAAGAAACTTTGAGCACAAGTGAGATATTTGTTTCAGTTTCATCATATGACTTCCTTTCTCATTACCCAACTGTTTTCTGAAATGGACAAGAGTCAGATAAGTAAGGGGTGGGGGGAGTGTTACTACAAGTGCAATGTGTTTCTGCTTTCAAGTATATCATCTATTTGTCATGATGCCTAGAACACTACCAGGGCATCCAGTGAGGGCAACTAGTGGTTCAATGGATAGAGTTGTACCTGGAATCAGAAAGAACCAAGTTCAAATCGCACCTCAGATACCTACTGGCTGTGTGATCTTGGGCAAGTCACTTAACCCTGTTTGCCTCAGTTATATCAATTGTAAATGAGGATACTAATAGCACCTACCTCCGTGGGCTGCTGTGAGGAAGAAATGAGATAATATTTGTACAAAGTGCTTAACACAGTGCCTGGCACAAAGTGGGCACTATAAAACTGCTTATTCCCTTTCTTTTCCATTTCCTACCATACAACAGAAAAATTGTTAATATAATAACAGAAAAAATTGTTAATAGAAAATGTAATATTACTTGCCACTCCCTCTTAGTGATCTTAGTAAGGTCTGAATTCCAGTAATGTCTTTGCATTCCTACTACTTTCCATTAGGTTCAGATGAGCTGCACCCTAAGTCCCTACCCTGGGACCTTTCCTATAAACAAAGCCAGCTTGAACCAGACCAGCTTCCAAATTAGCTTCTGATGTCTTTACCTCCTTCTGTTAGGATTCATGTCGTGAAGGGCAAAACAGCCAGAATGAAGTGGTTTTCCTTGCTCCAAGTGCCAAGGGCAACTGGCATCTCATGACCAGGCCTTGCTAACTAATATGATCCCCTCCCCCCTTTCTCCTAGAAGCATAAGAACCTTTCCTTTAAGTCTCCTGATGGGACATTCCCCAGAGTGGCAGGTTTTCAACCTGTTATGTAGATTAAAGATGCCTTATTCCTCCACTTATGAGTTTGATTTATTTCAAGACTTGACAGATTGTAGTATCATAGATTTAGAGCCAAGAGGATTTAGGTATTATCTACTCCACCCTTTTCATCATACATATACACATACATATGGGTATATGTAAGTATATTCATCTATAACTGGGGCCCAAATTGATTAAGAGACTTGCCCAGGAAACAAGGAACAACATGATTTGAATCCAGACCCTTTGATTCCAAGGTCACCTCTTCCTACACCTGTATCATACTGTCTCTCTAGATATTAATACCATTTGGATTTTAAAGGCCTGTCTATCTTTGAAAACTGCTGCTTTATAATATAGCTTGAAGAACAGAGGTGCTATTCTCTCTTCATTCTTATTTTTTCCCCACAATCTCCTCTAGGATTATAGACCTTCTATGCCTCCACATGAATTTTGTAATGATTTTGCCTAGGCCTATAAAGTAGCCTATTGTTGATTTGACAAAGCACTAAATCTGAAACTTACCTTTCTTCTTTGAGTCCCTCTATTAAGATGTAAATTTCCCCTGGGAGGGTCGTACATCAAGCCTTTGTCACCTAACACCTTAAGGAAAATGATTGGCAACTAGTTTGGGCAAAGCTTTGCAGGATTAGTGTGCAGTATAAGAGCCTAGAGGGAGACATCTGTTCAGAAGGAGGTTGAAACGGATGGTGGAAGGATGCCAATGCATAATATTTTACATTTACATAGTCCTTTAGCATTTGTAAAGTAGTTTCTTCATAACAATCCTAAGAGAATCATTATAAGTATTATCCTCTTTGTTCAGATAAGGAAACTGAGGCTCAGAGAGATTAAATTATTTGCCTGGGGTCATTCAACTAGTAACTTTGGGGCACTAGGATTTAATCTCAGATCTATTTAGACCACTGCAAGTCTTGAGCTTTTTTCCTCTAGGAAAGGCTGTGCTGAAGGATCACAGGATTGAGAGCTGAAAAACTTTAGAGATTGATAAAAATAATAATAATAAAAATAACCAACATTTACCATGTGCCAGGCACTGTGCTAAGGGTTTTACTGTTATTATCTTCTCTGATGCTCATGACAACCCTAGGAAGTAGATGCTGTTATTTTCCCCATTTTACATATGGGGAGACTGAGGGAGAGATTAAGTTACTTATTCACTGTTACAAAACTAGTCAAGTGTCTGAGGCTGGCTTTAAACTTAGGTCTTCCTGACTCTAGGATTGGTACTCTGTGCACTGTACCACCTATCTATCTCTAGCACAATATGTTCATTTTATGTATATACCATGGCCTAAGATCTCATCTTCGGGTATGTCCAGTCTGGAAATCTCTGAGGGTGTTACATGGATAACATAGATCTAAAGTTTGCCAAGTACTTTCTATACATTATTTTATTTGAGTTTTACAGTTAACCAACAATATGGATGCTATTGTTATCCTTATTTTATAGAGGTAACTAAGACTCAGAAAGGCAAGTGAAGGGGTCATGAGTGTAGCTGGATTCAAATTTAGTTCTTCCTGACTGCAACTGTAGCACTCTATACATTATGAACTGTGCCCCTACTCAGGGTTTCCCCTGGGAATTTCAGATTGACTTAATTTATTTCCACAGACGTTCTCTACCAGGAACATCTGAATGCAGCCCCTGTCCAGGTGTCTATGGATGTGGACAAAAGGACCCTTAGCTTTAGTGCAAGCATTTGAGGACTTTGTGTCTCCCCCTCTCTTTGGCTCCGTCTCTGTCTCTGTCTCTCTGTGTGTCTCTCTGTCTCTCTTTCTGTCTCTCTATCTCTGGCTCCCTTCGTTTCTCTGTGTCTGTCTCTCTCTGTGTCTGTGTCTCTCTGTTTCTGTGTCTATGTCTCTCTGTGTCTCTGTCTCTCTCTCTCTGTCTTTGTCTCTGTCTCTGTCTCTCTTTCCTTCCAAGCTTTGGGATTCTAGGCAAATCACCTAATCCTTCAGTGTCTTAAACAGCTCCCTAATTTTCTACAGGAGAGCAAATGACAATCTGCATTGGTAGAGGGGGTTTCCACCCTGGGGACTCCCCTCACTGAGAGCCCACATATCCACATATCAGATAAGAGGACATGATTTATTTCACCCCACAGTAAGTATGCAAAAGACTAAAATGGCTTAGAGGAGTCATAATCCAGATCCACTCTTCTTCCTCCACCAAGTATTGTTTTCTCCTTAGGGAACATACAGTTCTCCACACTCATAGTGCCACCCTGTGGTGGCACTTTGGAAAAGAAACACACTTGATTTCAATTGAGAGACTTCTCCACTGATGAGCCCTATTCACCCCCTAGAAACCTGGGGAGACCCCCAGACTAATAGGGTCATCTCAGGGTCTGCGGTTCTTCAAAAGGGAATGTCTAACCTGGATTGCTAGAGATACATCTCCACATACCTGTTCCCACACCAACAATGAGAAAATATTTACAAAGCTCTTAGTACCTGGCAATCAATCAATAAACATTTATTAAGCACCTACTGTATTTCAGGCACTGGGCTAAGGGCTGGTGATACAAAAAGAGGCAAAAGATAGTCACTGCTCTCAAGGAGCCCACAACCTAAAGTGGGAGACAGCAAACAAATTTGTACAAATAAGTTATTTACAGGACACATATGAAATAATTGAGAGTGAAGGCACTAGAATTAAGAGGAACTGCGAAAGTCTTCCTGGATAAGATGGGATTTTAGTTGAGACTTAAAGGAAACCAGGGAGGTCAGTAGTTAGCTCAGAGGAGGGAAAGTGTTCCAGGTAAGAGGGGCAACCAGAGAAAATGCCCAGAACTGAGAGATGGAGTGTCTTGTTTGTGGGAACAGCTAGGAGGACAGTGTCATTAGATCAAAAAGTATGTAGTAGAAAGCAAGGTATAAGAAGACTAGAAAGCAGATACGTAACACCCACACACACCCACACACACACAAAACTGGCTGTGTAATCTTGGGCAAGTTACTTAACCCCAATTGCAGTTAAAAAAAAAAAAAGGCAGAAGGGTGAGAGGCTGTGAGAGGCTTTGGATGCCAAACTGAATATTTTATATTTATATTTGATCCTGGAGGTGATAGAGGGCCACTGGAGTGTGTGTATGTATGAATATATATATATATATATAGAGAGAGAGAGAGAGAGAGAGAGAGAGAGAGAGAGAGAGAGAGAGAGAGAGGTGGTAGGACCTATGCTTTAAAAAAAAAATCCCTTTAGTGGCTGAATAGAGGATGGATTACAGCGGGGAGAGATTTGAAGTAGGCAAATCCACTGGCATGTTTATCCAGGCATGAGATGGTGACAGTGTCAGAGGACAAAACGAGCATACTTGAGGGATGTTGCAAAGCTGAAATGAACAGGCCTTGGTAATAGCTTGGATGTTGGGGGGTGGGGTGAGAAGGAGTGAAAAATTTAGGATGACTCCTAGATTTTGAGCCTGGAGGGGAGGGGAGACTGGGAGAATGATGTTGCCCTCAACACTAATAGGGAAAGTAGGGGTGGGGAAGTTTAGGAGGAATGAGTTTGGTTTTGGACAAGTTAAGTTTCAGATGTCTAAACTGGGAATCTAGTTCAAAATGTCTGAAAGATAGTTGGAGATGTGAGATTGGAGGTCAACAGAGAGTTTGAGGCAGGATAGGTAGACCTGAGAATTATCAATATAGAGATGATAATTAAATCCATGAAAGCTAATGAATTAGATCCCTTATTCTGTGAAGTTTGGGTTCAGTCAAAGGACCACCCTCGAGGACCTGGAGGGCCACTTGTGGCCCCAAGGTTACAGGTTCCCCACCCCTGTGACATAGTCTATAAAATATTCATCTGCTTTTTATGTTAGGCAGTATAGTCTGCAAAGGTAAGTCTTTTGAGTAATGCAGGGAGCCCATGTAAGGCCCAGACACCTCGAAGATTTGTACTAATTTAACATCTTTGGATCAGAAAAACAGCATCCTCTCTCATCTCCCAAATCAGGTGTATTGGCCCATGGGTGACTTTATCCCATTAGAGGGCAGACATCATGATGTGCCAATAGGTGCTCTTTGCACATTGACTCTCAGAGCAGGCTTAACATGAAGAGGTTGTTTATTCACAGTCCTATTATGAAAAAAATATGTGTTTATGTCCACTTGACTTTTAAAATATCAGTATCCTAAAATCTCGTTGCTTCTTTCTAGGTCTATCACCCATATCCTTCTTCTGTTTATTGACTATCCAGTGGGAATGTGTAATGGAAATGCAGATTTAAAGATCTTCCCTGCCCCTAGCTTAAGTGCACCTGGAGCTTGTGGTGGGAGGCTTGTTTTTCCGGAAAGCCCAAGCCTTGATACTTTGTGATTGGGCAGTGGGTCAAGGAGGTTGTTACAATCTTTGAGCCAAGAGAAGGCTATATAAGCCCTGAGGAGAGGCTTTGCTTTGGGGCTCACTTTGAGAAGTGTTGTGTGATTTGACCAGATGAGACTCTGGGAAGCCGTTGTTGAGAGCCCCCCGGCTTTGAAAACCCAGATGTTGATGCTTCCCTCTCTGGTAACTATGATTTGGTATTGATATAATGGTTGGACAGTTTGGAAGCCTGTCTGTTTGATCTGTAAGTTCTGTAACTCTGAAGTTCGGGGTGCTGACCTTTTTCCCCTGAACTAGGTCATGTATGTTTGTTTGATTAAAGTAAGCTTGTTAACCCATTTTGAGTTGCTTTCCTTTTGAAAAGCAGATCTAAGAACCTGTGTTGGCAGTCACCCTGGGGATATTGGGGTGCTTGCCGCTACAGAATGTTTGCACCTATTTGTTGCTTTAATTTGCCTACACTTTCCTTCTCAGCTTTTTAATCTTTTTTTTTTTGCTTTATTTTCCATTTATCTAACCTGACTCATTAAAGGACACAACACCAGTGTCCAGCCCCTCATATGCAGTAGCATCTTCTCTGATGGGTTTCTACCTTTCTCTTACACTTAAAAGACTAAAAGACCAAGGTGACTTATAAAACATACTCAGAGTGGTTGGTGTTTATTGTGGTAAGTTTTTTTTATTTGTTTTTTGTTTGTGTTTTTAGCCCTTCATTAGAAACTTCCTCTTTGAAGTAAAGTTACCTTTCCCCATTTCAGAAATGGCTAATAAGCCATGTACTTGAGCACAGCAACCTCTGCTGGCAGGAATGACATCTATAGCCACAGGGAATCTTGGGATAAAACAAAGAGGAAATTGGAAACTTTTTCTATTGTAGTCAAAGGAAACTCGAATTGGTAACCTGGGAGGAAGAGTATGACTTCTTTCCAAAGGCAAAAATGTATAGACATACCTTAGAGATATTATGGGTTCAACTCCAGACCACCACAATAAAGTGAATATTGCAATAGTCACATGAATTTTTTTGTTTCCAAGTGCATATAAAAGAGTTATATTTACACCATTAGACTATTAAGTGTGCAATAGTATTGTGTCTAAAGAACCCCAATGTACATATACCTTAATTGAAAAATACTTCATTGCTAAAAATTGCTAACCATTAACTGAATCTTCAATGAGTCAGAATCTTTTTGCGGGTGAAGGGTCTTGCCTCAACTGCTGCTGGCTTCTGACTGATTGGGATAGTAGTTACTGAAGGTTAGGGTGGCTGTGGCAATTTCTTAAGATAAGACAGCAATTGTTGTGCATGACCCCTTCCCCAATGGATCTCTGAGTAGGAATTTCAGCCTAGGATAAATTCCCTGTTGTGCATGACACCATTCTTGCCTGCTTCCTCCCCCACTGGATCTCTGCCCTTCCCCAGTCAATTCACCTGCACAGAGGTGGGCAGGCTTCCGGGTCAGGGAGACTTGGCGCAGGTGGGAATTTTGAGGTGTATGTTGACCAATCTCTGTTCTTGGCCTCTGCAAGTTTCTGCTCATAATACCTAACCATTGGCCTCATGGTGTCCTTTAAAAAGCCAGCAAATTGTCCATGCAGACTGTTCGATTTGGGCCTGACCCCAGACAGTCCCAAGGAAAAATAACATCCACTTCCAAATATTACTCTCAGGGGTCTCTTGTCTTGATTCTTTTGGCATAACACAATGAAGTTTGTGGCACTGATTGACTCTTCCTTTCACTTGAATACTTAAGAGGACATTGTAGGGTTATTAATTGGCCTAATTACAATATTGCTGTGTCTCAGGGAATAGGGAGGCCTGAGGAGAGGGAGAGAGACTGGGAATGGCTAGTCAGTAGAGTAGTCAGAACACATACAACATTTATCGATTATGTCTTTTATATGTGCATGGTTTGTGGTGTTTGTCTTTTATATGTGCATGGTTTGTGGTGCCCCAAAATAATGACAAAGATCATTAATCACAGACCACCATAATAGATATAATAATAATGGAAAAAGTTTGAAATATGGTGGGAATTATCAAAATGTGACATTGAGACATGATTTGAGCACATGCTGTTGGAAAAAATGGTGCCGATAGATTTGTTTGACACAGGGTTGCCAAAAACCTTCGATTTATACAAATATCTGGGAAGCACACAAAAGTAAAGCAATAAAACAAGGTATGTCTGTAATCTTTTCTTTTCCTTTTCCATATATAAGCATTAAATCTTCATCTAGACTATTTGACCTTTACATTTGTTAAATTCCTTTTGTTCATTTGTTTGCATTTTTAAAACTTCCTGACCCCTTTCCCTCTCTTGTGGAATGCTTAGAAGTCACCAATTTTGTTAAACATCCTTCTTCTCCCTCCCAGTCACTTCTGTGGCTTCAACTGTGACATCTAAACAGAAGATTCTGAAATCTATGGACATTTCTATGAGTTTTCTTTTAATCTCTAGACTTACATGCCACCTTCCTAATTACATTTCCACCATGAGGTCCCACCAACACCTTATGTTCAACATATTCATAAACAAACTTTTCTTACATCCCAACTTCACCAATTGCTCTGCTTCTAATCTGTTCTCTACTGACCCTTTATATCCAATTGGCTCTCAGGTCCTATCAATTCTACCTTCACAACATGTGATATTTGTCTACTCTTTTTTTATTCCCTGGAAGGGGAGAAGGGGCAGCCAGGTAGGGCAGTGCATAGAGTGCTGGGCCTAGAGTCAGAAAGGCTCATATTCCTGAGTTCAAATCTAGCCTCAGACACTAACTGTGTGACCCTGGTAAGTCGCTTAACCCTGTTTGCGTCAAGCATCAATTTCCTCATCTGTAAAAGTGAGCTAGAAAAGGAAATAATCCAGTATCTTTGTCAAGAAAATCCCAAAGGGTGTCACAAAGAGTTGGCAACAATTGAAAAAGACTTTATTCCTACTAACACAACCCTGGTACAAATGAGAGGGAACATGTAGCAAGGAGACAATATTTTAGAGATGATTCAGTTTATCAGAAATGTTTGTTTAAAGAACTGAGAAGACTATGGACCATGTTGAGGAAAAAACATGGTTTTTCTTGGAAATTCCCTCAGTCCTTGGGGAGTTAGGAAAAATTGTAAGCTTCAGCCCAAATCTTCTGATCTGGCATGCTGGTAGGGCCAATGGCCTGCTTCAGTCTCACCCTTCTCTGCAGTCGCTGACCTTTACTTTTTCTTTTTCCTTTGTTCTCTTGGGCTTCTGCCACTAATTCTTTTTTTTTTTTTAAATTAATTTATTAGTTTAGTTTCAGTTGACAAGATTCAATTCCATAGTTCCTTGATTTTCAAATTTCCTTAACTTCCCTCCCCCCTCCCCTCATGACATCATATAGTGCAGTATAGGGTCTGCAAATGCATTCATATTAAACATTATTCCAATTACAAAGGCATATTGTACTAGGTGGGATGAAAGATGGTAAGGAAGAAGTACAACCAAACAATGAGAAGAACAAGATCATTTAGTTTGCTTCCATCAGGATTCAGGCTCAGTTCTTTCTAGTTATATCTCTGGATGGCACATTTCTCACTTTCTTGAGTCATTCGGGATTAACTTATATCACTGCATTGCTGAAAAGAGTCCAGTCTGTCATAGTTGGTCGTCACAGATATGGTATGTCTGTGATTGTATACAAATTTCTTCTGATTCTACTCTTCTCGCTCAGCATCAGTTTGTATAAGTCTCTCCAGGTAATTATGAAATCCGTCACCTCCTCGTTTCTTATAGCACAATAAAATTCCATTACATTCATATACCACAACTTGTTTAGCCATTCCCCAATTGATGGGCACTCCTTTAGTTTCCAATTCTTTGCAACCACAAAAAGGGCTGCTAAAAATATTTTTGTACATATGGTTCTTCCTCCCACTACTATGATCTCTTTGGGATATAACCCTAGGAGTGGTATGGCTGGGTCAAAGGGTATGAAATTATTTATAATCCTTTGGGCATAATTCCAGATTGCTCTCCAGAATGGTTGGATAAGTTCACAACTCCACCAGCAATGTATTAGCGTTCCAATTTGCCCACAACCTCTCCAGCAATTGTCACTTTCTTGTTTTGTCATCTTAGCCAATCTGACTGGAGAGATGTGGTATCTCAGAGTTGTTTTGATTTGCATTTCTCTAATTAATAGTGATTTAGAGCATTTCTTCATATGCTTATAGATATCTTTAATTTCTTTCTCTGAAAACTTCCTATTCATATCCTTTGACCATTTCTCAATTGGGGAATGACTTGTATTCATATAGATTTGGCTCAATTCTCTATAAATTTTAGAAATGAGTCCTTTATCAGAGACACAGGTTGTAAAAATTCTTTCCCAATTTCCCACCTCCCTCTTGATCTTGGTTACATTGGCTTTGTTTGTGCAGAAGCTTTTCAATTTAATGTAATCAAAATTATCCATTTTGCATTTTATAATGCTCTCTAATTCTTGTTTGGTCCTAAAATCTTCCCCTCTCCACAGATCTGTCAGGTAAACTATTCCTTGCTTTCCCAAATTGCTTACAGTATCATCCTTTACACCTAGATCATGCACCCATTTAGACTTTATTTTGGTATATGGTGTTAGATAGTGATCTATGCCCAGTTTCTGCCATACTGTATTCCAGTTTTCCCAGCAGTTTTTGTCAAATAGTGCATTCTTATCCCAAAAACTGGGGTCTTTGGGTTTATCGAACAATAGATTGCTATATTCATTAACTGCTGGGTCTCCTGCACCTAATCTATTCCATTGATCCACTACTCTACACCTCTGCCAGTACCAAGCAGTTTTGATGACTGCTGCTGTATAATACAGATGAAGATCTGGCATAGCTAGTCCACCTTCCCTAGCATTTCTTTTCATTAATTCCCTTGATATTCTAGACCTTTTGTTTCTCCAAATAAATTTTGTTATTATTTTGTCTAACTCTACAAAGTAGTTTTTTGGTAAATTGATTGGAATGGCACTAAATATATAATTTAGTTTGGGTAAAATTGTCATTTTTATTATATTAGCTCGACCCAGCCACGAGCAATTGATATTTTTCCAACTATTTAGATCTGATTTTATTTCTGTGAGAAGTGTTTTGTAGTTGTGATCATATAGATTCTGGGTTTGTTTTGGCAAGTAGATTCCCAAATATTTTATAATGTCTACAGTGACTTTAAATGGGATTTCTCTTTCTATCTCTTGCTGTTGAGTTTTATTAGAGATGTACAGGAATGCTGAGGATTTATGTGGGTTTATTTTATATCCTGCAACTTTGCCAAATTTATTTATTGTCTCAAGTAGTTTTTTACTTGATTCTCTAGGATTCTCTAAGTATATCATCATATCATCTGCAAAGAGTGACAGCTTGGTCACTTCTTTGCCTAATTTGATTCCTTTGATTTCTTTTTCTTCTCTAATTGCTACTGCTAACGTTTCAAGTACTAGATTGAATAAGAGGGGTGATAGTGGACACCCTTGTTTCACTCCTGATCTTATTGGAAAGGCTTCTAGTTTATCCCCATTGCATATAATACTTGCTGATGGTTTTAAATAGATGCTATCAACTATTTTAAGGAAGGCTCCATTTATTCCTATACTTTCTAGTGTTTTTAATAGGAACGGATGTTGTACTTTGTCAAAAGCCTTTTCTGCATCTATTGAGATGATCATGTGGTTTTTGCTAGTTTTGTTGTTGATATGCTCAATTATATTGATGGTTTTCCTAATATTAAACCATCCTTGCATTCCTGGAATGAATCCTACCTGATCAGGGTGTATTATTTTTTTGATAAGTTGTTGGAGTCTTTTGGCTAATATTTTATTTAGAATTTTTGCGTCTAAATTCATGAGGGAGATTGGTCTATAATTTTCTTTCTCTGTTTTATCTGTTCCTGATTTAGGAATCAGTACCATATTTGTGTCATAGAAAGAGTTTGGTAGGACTCCTTCTTCACTAATTTTCCCAAATAGTTTGTAGAGTATTGGAATCAATTGTTCTTTAAATGTTTGATAGAATTCACTAGTAAACCCATCTGGCCCTGGAGATTTTTTCCTAGGGAGTTCATTGATGGCTTGTTTGATTTCTTTTTCTGAGATGGGGTTATTTAGGTAATTCACTTCCTCTTCAGTTAATCTGGGCAATTTGTGATTTTGTAAATATTCATCCATTTCACTAAGATTGTCATATTTATGTGCATACAATTGGGAAAAATAATTCCTCATTATTTTTTTGATTTCCTCTTCATTGGAGGTAGATTCACCCTTTTTATTTTTGATACTCATAATTTGGTTTTCTTCTTTCTTTTTTTTTTATCATATTGACTAAGGGTCTATCAATTTTGTTGATTTTTTCATAAAACCAGCTCTTGGTTTTATTTATTAATTCAATGGTTTTCTTAATTTCAATTTTATTAATCTCACCTTTGGTTTTCAGTATTTCTAATTTAGTACTAAATTGGGGATTTTCAATTTGTTCTTTTTCTAGCTTTTTCAATTGCATGTCCAATTCACTGACCTCCCTTCTCTCTGCTTTAATTAAGTATGCACTCAGGGATATAAAACTTCCCCTGAGAACTGCCTTTAGTGCATCCCACAAATTTTGGTATGTTGTTTCATTATTATCATTCTCTTGAATGAAATTATTGATTGTTTCTATAATTTCTTCTTTGACCCACCAATTTTTTAGGATTAAATTGTTTAGTTTCCAATTAGTTTTTAGTCTATCTTTCCATGGCCCTTTATTGCATATAATTTTTATTGCATCATGATCTGAGAATGATGCGCTTACTATTTCTGCCTTTCTGCACTGGATTGTGAGGTTTTTATGCCCTAGTACATGGTCTATTTTTGAGTATGTACCATGCACTGCTGAGAAGAAAGTAAATTCCTTTTTATCCCCATTCAGTTTTCTCCAGAGATCCATCATATCTAGTCTCTCTAAGATTCTATTCACCTCCTTAACTTCTTTCTTGTTTATTTTGAGGTTAGATTTATCGAGTTCAGAGAGGGGGAGATTAAGGTCCCCCACTAGTATAGTTTTGCTATCTATTTCTTCCTCTAATTCCTTTAACTTCTCCTCTAGGAATTTGGATGCTATACCACTTGGTGCATATATATTAAGTAGTGATATTGCTTCATTCTCAATGGTGCCTTTTAGTAGGATATAGTTTCCTTCCTTATCTCTTTTAATTAGATCTATTTTTGCTTTTGCTTTATCTGAGATAAGTATTGCTACCCCTGCTTTTTTTACTTTAGCTGAGGCATAATAAATTTTACTCCAACCTTTTACCTTTACCCTGTGGGTATCCCTTTGTTTCAAATGTGTTTCTTGAAGACAGCATATTGTAGGATTATGGTTTTTAATCCATTCTGCTATCCGCCTCTGTTTTATGGGAGAGTTCATCCCATTCACATTCACAGTAATGATGACTATCTGTCTCTTCCCTTCCATCCTATTCCCTCCCCTGTTTATGTTTTTGTTTATTCCTTCTCCCTTCCCCTCCTTGAAGTTTTCCCTTTTGACCGCCCCCTCCCTCAGTGTTCCCACCCAGTGACCCCCCTTCTTAACCTACCCTCTCCCCTTACTACTATTTCCCTCCCTTATAATCCCTCCCTTTAGTCTCCTCCTTTTCACCCCCCCCTTACCCTCCCACTATCTATAGGACACAACAAATTTTTATACTTATCAGAGTAAATTACTCCCCGTTTGATTCCAAACCAATGAGAGTAAATTTCAAACAATGCTCCTCTCCCTCCCTCCAATTCCTCTATTTAATGAATTTATGTGTCTATTCACGTTAGATTCTTAAACTTCACTGATTAATTTGATCCTTCTTTGAACCAGAACCAGTGAGAATAGTGTTTAAATGATGTTCCTCTCCCTCTTACTTTCCCTTCTTCTATAGTGTGTTTTGATGCCTCTTCAGATGGCATATTTTACCTTTTCCTAGCTCATCCTTTCCTTTTTCCCATTACAGTACCATTGATCCCCTTAATAGTCTTTTTTTTTTTAGACTCCATGTTAGTGCATTCATACCCACACCCTCTAAGTATAACCCTTTTGCAGGTCATGATAATCATAGAGATTTCAAATATTGACAGTTATCAGCTCCACATATAGGGATGTGAACATTTTGCTCTTGTTGCATCCCAAGTAATGAGCTTGTGTTTGTGGGTGTGGGTATGTGCACTTCTGCATGTGTGAGTCTATGTTACCCTTGTTTACCTTTTTATGTTCTTCTGGAGTCTTGTAATTGGAGATCAAATTTTCCATTGAGCTCTGGCTTTTTCATTAGGAAAGTCTGGAAGTCCCTTACTTCATTAAACGTCCATCTCCTTGCCTGAAAGATTATGCTCAGTTTTGCCGGGTAGTTAATCCTTGGTTGTAGTCCTAGCTCTCTTGCCCTACGAAATATCAAATTCCAGTCCCTCCGCTCTTTTAATGTAGAAGCTGCTAGGTCCTGTGTGATCCTAACTGTAGTTCCTCGATATTTGAATTGTTTCTTTTTGGCTGCTTGTAGAATTTTTTCTTTAATCTTATAATTCTGGAATTTGGCTACTATATTTCTTGGAGTTTTCAGTTTGGGATCTCTTTCAGGAGGAGTCCGGTGAATTCTATCAATAGCTATTTTATCTTCTGATTCCAGGACCTCAGGACAGTTTTCTTTGACAATCTCTTGGAGGATGTTGTCTAGACTGCTTTTCTCATCATGGCTTTCTGGTAGACCAATAATTCTTAGGTTGTCTCTCCTGGATCTGTTCTCTAGGTCAGTTATTTTTCCAGTGAGATATTTTACATTTTCTTGCAATTTTTCGATCATCTTGTTTTTTTCGATTGACTCCTGCTGCATCATAGAGTTCTGAGTTTCAGTTTGGTTGTATCTAATTTTTAGTGAATTATGGTCTTCAATAAGTTTTTGAAGTTCCTTTTTTAGGGAGGTATTTTCTTTTTCCAAGTTGGTCATTGCCTCCCTGATTTGGTCTTTAAAATTTTTCTTAAGCTCCTCCAGGAATGCTATTTGGGCTTGAGACCAGATCATGTTTCCTTCTGTGGTCTCTGGTGTGGGCAGAGAGTCTATATTGTCCTGTGTGTTTTGTTGTTCTTGCCCTGCATAGTATGCTCGAATAGACTTTCTTGCCTTCCCCTTCTCCTTTTCAGCTTCCTTCCTTCCCATTGTGACTTCCTGTTTCTTAGTGTCTCAGGCTATGAGTTTGGGGCCTGATCCTTGACTTTGAATACCTCTGGGTGGCTAGTTTATGGCTAAGTCAGGGAAGTCAGTGAGGAATGTAGATGTGTAGGTGGGGTTGAGTCTGACCACTTCAGATTTCTGCCTCTATACCCCTGGGCTATAAGTAGGCTTTTGTTGGTGAGGTGAGGTGGGGCTAGTTGGGTCCCCTCCCTCTCTTCTCTTCAGATTCCTGGCTGTCTCAGTTACACCCTTTCTTGGAGATTCTCAAGCCTGAGGCTATTTCCATTAACTTGGGATTTCAGTCTGGGTGGGAGACTTATCTTTGGGTTTTCTGCTTCATGAAGGAGGGATGGGAGGATCGGAGCAGCTAGAATTTACTTTGCCATTCCAGCCCCTGTATCATACAGGCAGGCAGTTTCTAAATTTCCAGGCTGGGGGCTGAATGCAGCCTGAGAAGCCACTCTCTCCACTGGGGGCCCGACTCTCCTACCTGGCTCCAATGATCCGTTCCCTCTGCGAGATGACTGCGATTCGTCCTTGGTAAGTCTGCAGGCTGGGGTTTTTTCTCTCTCTGGTGTATTCTGCTTGCCTGCTCTTAGGTCTGAGCTGTGCAGACCCCACGCGCTCTGCGCTCGACCTGTGCGGGCACTCTGGGCAACCTCCTGTGCTGGATTCTGCCACACTCTGTCTTCCACTGGGCTTCGTCACTCCGGAATCTGCTCAGATTTACCCTTTTCGACTTAGTGACAGAGGAGCTCAGCGAGGTTACTGCTTCCTTTCCGCCATCTTGGCTCCGCCTGCCACTAATTCTTTAGGCCCTATAGCTCATTAAGTCCTGGTTGGGAGTGAGGACACTGACCCAAATTGCTGCTGCTGCTCAGATACTGAGGTCCCTACCACTTCCTCCCACATTACTCTGTGTGTATTTATAAGAACTCCAGAGCATGGCTCAATGCTGCTTTCCAATTGGTAGAGATTGATGATAGGGTCCAACCAAGGTGGTTCCATTATCCTTGAAGGAAAAAATAGTTTGTTATAATAGTTTTTGCAAATCTTTTCCATTTTTCTTCCATTTGTTGTCTTTCTTTTTTTTTTATCCTTAAATGCCATTGGGATGATTTTTGTTTTTAGACATCTCACTAAACTTTCTTTAGACTGGTTTTACCCTCCACTTTTCCTGTTTTATGAGATGCTGCTGTTTATAATCATCCTTTATTCTCCTTTGTAAGATTTTATAAATGCATTTATATTCTAACCCAGTGTTGCCTTTGGCAGTCACCTTCCTCCATTTGGCAAAAAAGTTCAATGTTTGTTGACTAAGATGCTTTCTAGGCTCTTTTGATCTCTTTGTTTTAGTAGTTAATTTATATTGGTTTAACTTCTGGGTGATTATTATGGTTGATATTTCTGTTGTGCATTTTCTTTTTTACTTAAAAGCTATTGCTTTTAAAAATAATTCATGTTTAAGCAGGGCTAAATTAAATCAAAGGTTATAAAGAAGAAAAGACAGAAGCATTTATCATTAACCATTTATTATGTGCCAGGCACTAGACTAAGTGGCACTTAACAAATATGTCATTTGATCCTCACAACAACCTTGAGAGATAAGTGTCCTCATTATCCCCATTTTACAATCTAGTCAGTGTCTGAGATCATATTTGAATTCAGGTCTTCCTAACATTCTATCCTCTTTGTCACCTACCTGTCTTTCTCCCTCCAAAGTGAAAACAGAAAAGGGCATAGGACGGAGGCTCATTTTCTTGAATTCTCTGGCTCTTTGTACAGAATACCTCTGTCCTTGATCCCCAATAGAAATTACCTGAAGTCCTGGTTTATCTTAAGACTGTGATTTATTCTCCAAAAGAAGAGGAGAAAGGTACTCAAGCATACAATGAAGATTGGGCAGAGAACAACTTATTTATTTCCCTTCCACTCAAAAGAAATGCTTAAAACAAAAAAGACTCCCAATTCATAAGCACAATTAGCAAAGACTTAAACATGAAGCAGTAACTTATAAATATAATTATGCTCTTCAGGAGGATGATACTTAAAACACCCAAATATAAAATATATTATGGGACATAACATATTATGGGATATATATTATGAATGTCAATATGGGTCTCACCTTCCAACCCAACTCTTCATTGTCTTCTTCAACAAAGGTGTCAGACTCATGTTTCCGAGCTGCCCAGTGACTGTAGCCAGAATCAGATTAAATTGTAATTGGGAGATGTTTAACAAAATAAGTAGAAATACAACACAATATAAGTAATATTAATTTGTAGTTTTCTAAGTCAATATGTGACCTAGGATCTATTTCTAATTGAGTTTGACACCTTGACATTCTTTAAACTCTTAAACTCTTGACATTCTTAAGAGGAAGCCAGGCCAGGGTTTGGGCTCTCTCTTCTGTTGTCTTCTTCGTGAATCACTGCAGTCAGTCCAAGAAGCTCATCTTAAAGTATATCTGATGTTGACTGCAGAACTCAGGAACTCCTCAGGTAACTGTTCCCAAGAGTCGATTTCTCATGATCTCTTTGTTTACTTATGCTCAGGGAAAGAAACACAAAGCAAAACAATGCAACCAAGGTTCAACATATTGTTTGAAGCTACCATAACTGCTGAGGGTAGAAGAGGGTGTCCCCACTTTCTACTCCTAATGAGAAGTTTGTGGGGGGCAGAGGAGGAGGGAGAAAGATAATGGAAGGGAAGATGCCAAACATTCTGGAGGGTGGAAGAGGGAAGAAAAGAGAGCCGTATAGGTCAGGGTGTAATGGAAATGCAAATTTAAAGATCTTCCCTGCCCCTAGCTTAAGTGCACCTGGAGCTTGTGGTGGGAGGCTCGTTTTTCAGGAAAGCCCACACCTTGATACTTTGTGATTGGGCAGTGGGTCAAGGAGGTTGTTACAATCTTTGAGCCAGGGGAAGGCTATATAAACTCTGATAAGAGGCTTTGCTTTGGGGCTCACTTTGAGAAGTGTTGTGTGATTTGACCAGGTGAGACTCTGGGAAGCTGTTGTTGCTTCCCTCTCTGGTAACTGTGATTTGGTATTGATATAATGGTTGGACAGTTTGGAAGCCCATCTGTTTGATCTGTAAGTTCTGTAACTCTGAAGCTTGGGGTGCTGACCTTTTTCCCCTGAACTAGGTAATATATGTTTGTTTGATTAAAGTAAGCTTGTTAACTGATTTTGAATTGCTTTCCTTTACAAAAGCAGATCTGAGAACCTGTGTTGGCAGCTACCCTGGGGATATTGGGGTGCTTGCTGCTACACAGGGTCACTCTTTTTAAGATCTATTTAATGCACTACTTTTCCTGCATTAATTGCCAGTCCTCTTTGACATTGACACTGTCATTCCAAGGCACCAAGTCCTTTAAGCCCTCCAGAATTGGTCCAGGGTCTTGCATATGGTTCTAGGAGGCTCAATTAATTACTCCTATTACCATTGATTGAATATATGTAAAAGAAGTTGTTCTATACCCTAAATCCTAATTACCATAACTAATAAGATATTCTATATCCTATTAAGTTGTGAACTCCTTGAAAGGGAATATCTTTTGCTTTTTTTTTTTTATTCCTAGCATTTTGCACAATGATGAACACGTAGTAAATGCTTCATAGTTATTGAATAATTGATGTTTTCAGCAAGTGAAATCTCTTTGATTTCATGTTTAGGGAACCATTAATCACTTATAAACTAGATGTTAATATTTCCTAGAAACCATAATTGAATCAGTCAATCAAAGATATGAATTGAATGACAGCAGATAATACTACACAATGAATTTCTTGTGGTTGACTGAAGAGAATCAGTCATGCCTTGTAGGACTTACATAAAACACCAAACTAGTTAGGAATCTAGCATTCCAATAGCAAGCCAGCCTAATGGAAGAGTAGTTCCAGGCAGACTCCTGAGAGGGAAGTGCATGGTAGGAAAAGAAGAAGTTCATTGTCTCCTCTTCCTCTCACCCTTTAGTAAAGGAAAACTTTATGACCTTCAAAAAGTCGGAATATTTAATTTTCCAACTTCAATGGTAGCATTGTCCCTACAGCAGTAGTGGCTGGTAGAAGCATGTGAATTGGGAGTTGAAAGATACACCAAGGAAAATCTAGACACACTGAGGCTGCTTCTAAATTCTACAAGGCTCCCAACTCTTACAAATCACCAAAGGGTAATTTCTTAAGGACTCCACAAAAATTTTAAAAGTTTTTTTTCTTTTTGTTTTTTTAGGAGGAGGGAATCAGGGCAATTGGGGTTAAGTGACTTGCCCAAGGTCACACAACTAGTATGTGTTAAGTGTCTGAGGCCACATTTGCACTCAGGTCCTCATGACTCCAGGGCTGGTGCTGTATTCACTGTGCCACCTAGCCGCCCCTCCACACATTTTTTTATACAATGCGCCAATGTGCTTAGACATACAATGATGACCCATTATTTTTAATTCCAGAAACCAGGAACTATGAGTTACAACATTTAATACATGTGCTCTCAGATATTAAGCCATTTCCTCCTCCCCCCCAATTCCTTTTATATGCAAAGGAAACACTTGTGTCCCAAAACTTGGGGAAATATTTTGTTCCATTTTTTTACTACATATTTTTTTTCAGTTGTGTCTGATTCTTAATGACCCCATTTGGAGTTTTCTTGGTAAAGATACTGAAATGGTTTGCTATTTCCTTAGCTCATTTTACAGATGAGGAAACTGAGGCAAAAAAGGTTAAGTGACTTGCCCAAGGTCATACAGCTAGTACATACCTGAGGCCAGATTTGAACTCACAAACATTAGTCTTCCTGATTCCAAGCCTAGTGATCTATCCACTGTATCACCTAGCTGCTTACTGTATACTACATTTTAATATACCTATCTCTAAAAATGTATTAAGTCTGGCTAGTAATTGATATTGAAGAAACACTGGGATCTCATGATTTACGATAATAAACAACCCAATCCTGAATGGTTCTAAGGATAAACCTTAGAGGAAAAATAGTCAACTGTCTTCTGGTGATCTAACCTGACAGTGGAAGTGGGGGTTGGAAGAGTGAGCATAGAGTGGGTGCTATAGATGCTTGAACAAACATTCTGAGACTGAGAGGAGCATCTTGGTTTAGTTGTAAAACTGCTGGATCTGGAGTCAGAGGACCTGGGTTAAATCCCAGCTCTTCACTTGGTACCTTTGGGATATTGGGCAAATCATTAAAATTTCTGGGCTTTGATCAACAAGCATTTATTACTAGATTATAAGCTCTTTGAGGGCAGGTATTGACTTTTGCCTCTTTTTGTATCCGCAGCCTTAGCACAGGGCCTGACACATAGTAGGTGCTTAATAAATGTTGATTGATTGATTGGTTGATTAAGTGGTTAGTATTTGCCAGGTACAGTGCTAAGCACTGGGATACAAAGAAAGGCAAAAATAATCCTTGAACTCAAGGAGGTTACAATCAATGTTCTCATCTGTAAAATGAGGGGGTTGGGATGACTGGGTTTGACCTTCTAGGTCAAAATCTATGAACCATTATATAAATGTGAGATATAAGAAATGGTCAATCAAGCTATAAAATTCTTTGACCCAAATATCAATACCTACAGACTTTAATTAAGATTCAGCAATGATTTCATTTCCTGTTTCAGTGATCAGGCACAATCCCAGATTGAAAGAGGTTAAAAAAAGGACTAACCCCCGAGAAATTTGCTGTAACAAAGACAATTCAGGCTGCGGGGCTGGCACAGGAGTCACAGATACAGCATTCTGGTTATATACTGTGAAACAATCTGTCAGCATTTTCAGAAATATGATGTAGACTGCCTGGAGCAGCCAGCATTCCAGCCTCTGTGGTACAGATGTTATATAGGATGGACAGTGGTGCATTGGGTTGACATCTGTTTATAAATAAATAGCTCAGAGGCCAATGCACAGTGCTGGTTGTCAGTGATCCTCCTGATGTTTCAGCTGGAAATGAATTCAGAGTTTTATCTTTATCAAAATCTGTGGAAGCAGTATGGCTTTCCTAAGAGAAAACCTAGGGTAAGTGCCATATGAAATTAAGACAGTAAGTTATTACCATATTTTCCATTAATGTTTAATTGGGAAATATGGGCTCATTTCTATCTGATAGACGTTAGGAAATAAGACAAAAGCTGACATCTCTGAAACTGTACAAAGGTACAGTATGCCAATGAGTTCAGGCATACAATGGGTGACCTGTTAGTTATAATTTACATGGGAGATTTCAATTGTAGCAGGCCTATTGCAATCCCATGATCATGATAGGGATTTATACTATGGAGTTAGAGTAGAAAGAATTTCATAACAGAAGAAATATTTTCTAAAAATGTAAACTTGTGGTGTGTCTTATTACAAGAATAATGAAAATAAAGGAATTGAGTATAGGATGCTGGGGCCAGGTTGAGACTAAGACCAGTATACCGAAATAGATCACTTAAGTCACCCTGGGAATGTCAGCCAATTAGAAAACATTTATTAAGCACTTTCTATGTGTCACTCGCTGTGCTAAGTGCTGGGGATGCAAGGAAAGACAAAAACCAGTTCCTACGTTCAAGAAACTTACAATCTAATGAGGGAGCCAACATGTAAAGTAATAGGTATATACAAGAACTATAGGTGGTGTGGTGGATAGAGTGCCAGGCCTCGAGTCAGGAAGTCTCGTCTTCCTCAGTTCAAATCTGACCTCAGACACTTACTTGCTTCTGTGACCCTGAGCAAGTCCTTTAACCCAGTTGGCCTCAGTTTCCTTATCTGTAAAATAAGTTGGAGAAGGAAATGTCGAACCACTCCAGTACCTTTTCCAAGAAAACTCCAAATGGAGTCATGAAGAGTCAGACTACTGAAAAAACACTTAACAGATAAGACGGGAGGGAATTTTTTAAGGGAAAACACTAGCAGTTCAGGGTGGGACAGGGACTAGGAAAGGTCTCTTGCAGAAGGTAGGATTTGAGCTGAATTTTAAAAGAAATCAGGCAATGTAAGAAGCAGCAGTTAGGAGAGATGCGAATCTAGGAATGGGAAACAGACAGTACAAAAACACAATATGAAGCACAACGGAACCAAAGTTGTATGTGTGTTTGAGAGGGAGGTGGTGAGGAAAAATGTACAAGGACAGAAAATTTAAGAGGTATTCCAGGTTGATATTACCTAGAAGCCAGTAAAGGGAGCTAGAATAATCTATATAGTGTACATGAACCAGCAGTAGGGTAGGGGAAAAGTCTGTGTTCTGGGATCCTTCCCTGTCAACGTCCAGACATGACTCAGGCAATGCTATCTAAAGTGTTTGACAGGTCCTGCACAGGACAGTCATGCAGGTCACTTGTATGGTCAGACATGCCAAGGAGCTGAGAGCACAGATAATAGTATCTAGAAACACAAGCAGACTCCCATAAATAGCCACCATTCCCAATGTTTTCTGAAGGTAGTGCCCAATAAGGTTAAAGTCTCTCTTAACAGTTGAAGATATACAATTACATCAATGGGATCTGTCTCAGAAACTTGGACTGGTGAGAAAGATAACACCACCTTTTTAATAGGACAATAGAACTCCAGTTGAACATAATTTCACTTTCTTTTTTTTATTTTTAAACAAATGCTTTATTAACTTCTGTTTTACATCATTCATTTCCACCAGATTTTGAGTTACAATCATTTTCCCCCCATTATTCCCCTACCCAACCTCCCAGAATAGCAGTCCCGCAAGATATCGCTTCCTCCAATCTGCTCTCTCCCATACCTTCTCCCATACCCCCATCGACTTTTCCATTAGAGGAAGGTGAGTCTTTGCATCCCAATGCCTGCACATCTTATCTCCCTATTACAAGCAAGAGTATTAATAATAGTATTTATATATATTTGAAACATTTAATGTTAAGACCTCGAATTTCAGATCCATTTCCTTCCTCCCTTGTCACCCATTCCCTCTTGGGAGATAAGTAATTCAGTATATGTTGTACATGTCTAGCTAGGCAAAACATTATCATAGTAGATATATTGTACAAGGCTGCTTATAATTCCCTCCCACTCATCCCACCCCCCACCTGGTCCATTCCCTACATGATCCTGTCCCTCTTCTATAGTGGGTACTTCCAACCTCCCCTCCCCCAAGGATGCCCTCCCATCCATCATCCTTCCTCTCATCCCCCTTCCCCCTATTCTGCTGCAGGTTGAGATATCCCATTTAGTATGTATGTCATTCTCTCCCTGAACCAAATTCAATGAGAATGTGGTTTTGCCTTTTTTGCCTTCCTATTCTCCCCTCCCTTGCAACCACTTCCCCTTGCTTCTTCTACATGAGATAGTTTACCCTACCCTGTCTCTCCCCATCTCCTCTTGCCACTTTCCTCTCTCACCTCATAATTTCATCCCTTGAGTATTCTCCCTTCCCAACAAATTCAACCTATGCCCTCTATCCATATATAACTGTAACCATATACACACACATTCACATATGTATTCATATGACCACACACCCTTCTTCCATTATTTTCATAGTGAGAAAGATATCATCAGTCACAGTTATTGTTTTTCCATATAGGAATGTAAATAGTTCAACTTTGATAAGTCCCTTTTGATTTCTTTTCCCTGATTACCTTCTCAGGCATCTCTTGCTTCTTGTGTCTGGATGTCAAATTTTCTATTCAATTCTGGTTTTTTCCTCAAGAATGCTTGAAAGTCCTCTATTCCACTGAATGACCATATTTTCCCCTGAAACAAAATACTCAGTTTTGCTGGGTAGGTGACCCTTGGGTTCATTCCCAGTTCTTTTGCCCTCTGGAATATCATATTCCATGCCCTTCGGTCCTCAGTGTAGAAGCTGCCAGGTCCTGTGCTATTCTGATTGTGTTTCCACAATATTGAAATTGTTTCTTCCTGGCTGCTTGTAGTATTTTCTTCTTGATCTGGGGATTCTGGAACCTGGCTATAATATTCCTGGGAGTTTTCTTTTGGGATCTTTTTCAGGAGGTGATGGGTGGATTCTTTCAACCTCTATTTTGCCCTCTGGATCTAAAACATCAGGGTAGTTTTCCTTGAGAATTTCTTGAAGGGTGATTTCTAGGTTCTTTCTTTGATCATGGCTTTCAGGTAGTCCAATAATTTTTAAATTGTCTCTCCTGGATCTATTTTCCAGGTCAGTGGTTTTTCCCATGAGATATTTCACATTGCCTTCTAATCTTTCATTTGTTTGGATCTGCTTAACAGCATCTTGATTTCTCATAAAGTCATTAGCTTCCATTTGCTCCAGTCTAACTCTGAAGGAATGAATCTCCTCAGTGAACTTTTGAGATTCTTTTTCCATCTGGCAAATTCGACTTTTTAAGGCATTCTTCTCCTCATTGCCCTTTTGGGCCTCCTTTGCCATTTGAGTTAGTCTATTTTTTAAGGTGTTGTTTTCCTCAGTCAGGCTGTTGACCCTCATTTCATACTTTTCCTGCATCCTTCTCATTTCTCTTTCCAATTTTTCCTCCACTTCTCTTATTTGATTTTTAAGTCCTTCTTAAGGTCCTCTATGGCCTGCAACCCGCTCATGTTTTCCCCTGGGGCTTTTGGAGCAGGACTTCTGACCTCACAGTCCTTTTCCCGCTCTATGCCCCCAAAATAGGAGTCTAGGGTTGCATTTTTCTGTTTCCTTTGCCTTGGCATGTTGCCGCTTAATTGCTTGACTTTTGGGCTTGTTGCCACACTATGGCTTTAAGGCCAGATGGAAGAATTTTCGTCCCAAACGTGTGGGGGGCAACTTCCGTTCCTGGCAAGCTGCAAACCCACCCATGACTTCCACCCTAGATCACAGTCCAGATCCAGGGAGGTTAAAGCAAGAGCGATTACCCCCCAAGACTGATCGCTGGATCTCCCTACAATTTGCAGGCCGGGAGCTGGAGCTGCCTCTGAAAACTACAAAATGGCGTTTTTCCTCAATGGCTTCTAGCCCCCAGGGGAGGGACCCGATGCATTCCCCAAATATCGGTCCCAAAGTCCATAGGACACTAACCTCTTACTTTGTCCTAGGCATGTCTATGTTGATAATTCTGGAGTCGCCACAGCTCCTGGTGTTCTGGGGTTCCTCCAGCCAGCTGCTGGCCCTGCCTCCCTGGTGCTAAAACCTCGGCTCATGCGGACCTGGGCTTGGCTCGGCTCCCCACACTCTGTGTGCTGCACGCTGCCAGGTCCCAGACCACTGCGCTGGTCCTTCCTGCAGGGCTGCTGGGCTGTCCTCAGCGGGTGGTTAGCTTCTCTGTGTTGTTCTGTGGGTGCTGGGGCTCCAGAAGTTGTTCAGAGTCCCCTTTTACATAGTTTGGGGGGAATCTGGGGGCAGAGTGGCTTGGACGAGCTGTTTCTACTCCGCCATCTTGGCTCCGCCCCCCCCCCTAATTTCACTTTCATAGAACCTTGCCAAGATTTTTGCTTTCCTTTTTTTATTTTATTTTAAACTTAAATAAAATAAGCATTTCGGTAACATAGTAGAATAGGAGTGGGGGAAGGTGATTTGCTTTCCTCTTCACATTTGTGGCTTCTGCTTTGTTCTACAGATACTGAGCTTCCTTTCTCCCTGAAGGGGAGGGGGGGTAGAAGTGGAGAGACCCAACTATCTTTGTGAATTCTCCCACTGCCACAGTGGAGAGTCCAGAATCACTTTGGACTTGGAGTTTTGCTTCTCCTTGTGGCTCTCCTTATCCTTATTCACTTTGCTTTTCTTTGATTCCCCTTGCCTGTGGCCATGGGCTACCCTGTATTCTCTGCCACCTCATCCAAAGGCCTGACAGTAGGGTTGGCACAAACCAGATGTCCCACCTGTGGTTCCATGTCTAGTATAATAATAGTCACAGAGCTTGAATGTTCGGATGAAGAATTCATTTCCTGAAAAACAAATATATCCCCAAATCCCAATGTAAAAGTAGTTTCCAAGGCAGTAAAAAGCAGTACAGTAAGGTTTAAAAATGTGTATTAAACCCCTGGCAAGGAAATTAAAAGCACTTAGCAAGGAAGTTAGTCTCCAGTAGTATTAGGAGATCCTCTATCAAGGTTTTAAAATTGTTTTTATGCAGAACACAAGACCCACAGCTGGGTCACAAATAAATCCACAAATAAGTGTACTGTCCACTCACAGGACTGATTCTACTGCTGATTGATATGGAATGTTTTACTTGCTCTATTTTCTGGTCTGGGCTAGTTTGGGTACCCTCTCAACTTTTAACCATGGGGCAAAGTTAATTCAATTTGTTCCAGGTCTGCCCCATTGCTTCTTGGTTCACAACAGCCATGCTTGGTAGTTTGGAAGTATAAAGTTTAACTCAAGCCTCTCTAGGTTTCCCTAGCATCCTGGCCCATAATACTAGGTCATCATTACAGTATCAATGGCAGGTAATCCAACATGGGGGGAAAAATTATGCCACATTAAAAAAAAAACCACTTCTTTTAAATTCAAAGGAGAGCTCTGTACAGCAGATGAATGATTCATTAGTCAAGGGATGCTGGCAAGAGAATTGGGATCTTGCAGATAAATGAGACTGTTAGATGGAATCATAAAATGGACAATCAGCAGTTTAGCTAAACCTTGTCACCTGGGACCAAGCATATTGGCCATTAATTTGGGAAATTATTTTGACAGTTTTGTAGATAAATGACAGTGAAAGGGATGAATGTTGAAAGAACTGGTTGGTCCCAAACTAAATTAACAATATCAAAAAAGAAAGACAAATGAGTGCATAATGATGGAAAAGGCTAAAGGCCTGTCTTAAATAGGCAGTATGGTGTTGTGCAAAGAACTCTGAGCTGGGAATCCGAATACCTACTAAGTCTGAATCTCTGTTTGATCATTTAGTGCATTTTTATTTAGGAGGCAGCCTGGCCTGATGGATAGAGAGCTAGATTTGGAGTTAGAAAGACCTAGGTTAAAATCTCACCCCTGCTATTTATTACCCATAGCTTCTTAGAGCTCAACTTCCTCATCTGTGAAATGGATACAATAATGCCAGTAGTACTGATCTAATAGAGTTGCTGTGAGATTCCAAAGAGATAATGTGTGAGACACGCTTTGTAAATATTAAATCACTAAATATATGTCAGCTATTGTTACAGAGCAGTGTCATATAATCTCCCTGGATCTCAGTTTTTTCATCTGCAAAATGGATAGAATAATATTTCTACTATCTCATAGATATGTTTGGGGATCAAATGAGACAATTCACCTAATAAAAATATTTTACAACTTCTGTATCAATGCGTAAAGTGTTGTCCCTTTTAGATTTGGGCAATTTTGCTGTTTGAAAGGGGCAAAAGCAAAGACAAATGTCATTCTTCCTTTGAATATCTTGTTGAGACTATAGAGATTGTTACTGTCTCTTTAAGAACTATATGAAAACTGAGCTATTGTTACTGCAATTTTAAGTTGCAAGTAGAATATTAAGAAAGCAATAACTGGTTTTGATGTTTGGAAGTAACAAATAAGAAACAAGTAAGGTAAAAGATAGGTCATCTGTGATCCAGGAAGACCTATAAAGAATTCATTCCATGTACAAATTTGTACTCTATGCCTTCCCTTAGGGATTCAGAGAGAGCACATGTTTTTGACTTTTTAATCTAAGAGGATTTTTGATAAATTGTAGACTATCAAAAGTATTAGCTTGAGAAATGGTGGATGGATGTTTCCTATCATTGCTGGAGATTAGCTAAAGAAGACACAGAGAGGAAAGAGATAAAGAGATCTTTCAGAGAAGAGACAAGAAATGAAATAATGCTGAGTTTTCAGACAAGTAAAAATGAGCCAGCTTAAAATATCATCTATTGATATTTTAAGAGTCTAAGGTGACTTTGGAAATAACATTGGTCATAGCCAAAATATTACGGATAGTCTGCATATTTCTATCTTTATATCTATGTGCATATATAAATATTTATATCTTATGTTTATTACTTCTCTTATTTATTAATACATTGTATATATTTAGCAAACCACTCCAGTATCTCTGCCAAGAAAACCCTAAATGGAGTCATGAAAAGTCAGACATGACTAAAAATGGCTTGTTGTATATTTAGTAATTTTAGTATCTATTTAAATATAGATAAATAAGAGTAATTACTAACACTGGGAAACACACTGGTAGAAGTGCAGAAGCTAAAGCAGTGGGAGTAAACACTCACCTAGTTACCCCTAAAATCCTGAGAATAGCTGTAGCAGCTGCCCTTGGGAGATTTCTTGCCAGCATGAGTTCTGTTTGTGGGAATGAACCAACTCAGAAAGTGAAAGCCTGTAGAAGGGAATTCTACCTCACTATTATTCATAAAAGTATAAGGATACTATATATCATGTTCTTGTTTACAATAACTACTGAGTAAACTCTCATTATGAGTGAAAATTAAAAATATTTGTCAAGAATTATTTCCTTTTTGGGGGAGTGGGGTGGCAAGACTGGGTCTCCCTATTTAACTCAGGCCAGAAAGTGCAGAGTCCACTCATAGGACTGATTCCACTGCTGATTGACATGGAGGTTTTTATTTGCTCCATTTTCTGGCTTGGGTCAGTTTGGGCCTCCTCTCAACTTTAGCTCGAGTACAGCTAAGAACTCCTAAACTCAAACAATCCACCATTCTCAAACTCCTCAGTTGAAGAGATCATCGGTACAAACCATTAAAGCCTGTTAAAAATTATTTCATTTCAAACAAGACTGGTGGCATACTGGTGAAGACTTAGGAGACTTAGATTAGGGGGGTTTCCAGAATATTTTCATCTATATTTTTGTGATTTGTTTCATGCAAAGTTTAATTCACATTTCAGAACTAAAAGGCAATAAAAAGTTTGGATAATTCTTTTGGGGTGTTATCAACAGATTACCAAAATGTAAATTAACATCAGGAAAGCTCATTTTTTTAAAGTAAATATCTGAACAAGCTTATGTTTTAGTCTGTGTCTAAAGAGGTCAAGTTAAGATGATTGCATTTCCTATTTAACCCTAAACACTGCTGTTTTCCCTATATCTGGGTATAGCCAGTCATGACAACCAAACCTCTTTATATGTTTTTCAAAATAGCTTCCTGGATCATGGCTATTGAAATGTTTCCTGACTAATTTACTCTACTTGTTATGGTCACAACATCCTTATTTTTTTTTCAGTGCTGTCTTAAAAAGAAAAGCTTTCAGGAACACTGGATGAATGAGTCTGTGAGTTTCCCATAAATGCTTCAAAAAGTATTTCTATCCATGTAGATGTGGATAATCACAACAAAAGAAAATGTGCCCAGAAGATTTAATGACACGCTTCACTGACTAGCCCCAAAGAACAAAATGCCTGGAGTAGAAGTGTATGTTATAATTCATTTTTGATAGATAATCATTTAATCTGTTACAATAAATAATCCCTTTTTTACTTCATATATCCTATTTGTAGATACTGCTGCTGCAGGAAAAAAAAATCAGGAGAAAAAATACCCATTAAAAACAAAACCAAACCAAACAAAAATAAAAACACCCCAGAGATCAGAGAATTATATTTTCCAGTTATGCAGAGAATTAAATTAACTATTTTCACTGTCTTTCCCTGTACAGTCCTGTATAAAATGCTCATTCCTCTTTTTTTTACATTTTTCATATTGTTTTAATGACATATCCTTTTATACTTTAAGATCACTGCTTTACAAGAACTTTCCCCTAAGAATGTTGAGAGAAAAAAAAAAAACTTTAGCACACAGTCTGGTGTCGCCATCTTCAGGAAGAAATTAAAAATATTCCTCCCCACTAAGCTCATGCATTGGCCAAACGTTGCTATGGAAAAAGGGCAAAAGCAGAATAATGTTTCCTCATGTTATGGGTTTTCTATACTCAGTATATCCATTTCACCTCTTCTTATGCCATTCTAAACCCTAATGCTTCTGACATCATCACTCAGCCGAAACTGTCCTCTCCAAAGTTACTATGATCTCTTAATTACCAAATTCGTTGGCCTATTCCTGATTCTTGCCCTTCTTGCCCTCCCAGGCACTGTTGATCACTATCTCTTCCTTGACGCTCCCTCCCCTCTGAGTTTTCCTAATGCTGATTTTTCATCTTACCCCTCCTTCTGAATCTCTTTTTCTGGATCTTCATCAGTGAAATGCCCAACAACTGTGGGTATCTTCCTGAGACTCTGGGCCTTCTTCTCTTTTCTAGTCTATATTCTCTCCCTTGATCATCCATGCTTTCAATTACTATCTCTCTGCAAATGATTTTCAGATCTATTTGTCCAGCCCTAATTTCTCTCCTAGGAAGTTAGGAGATTTAGCAGATAGAGTATTAGTCCTAGAGTTCAAATCCAGTCTTACTAGCTTTGTGACCCTGGTTGGGTCACTTAACCTCTGCCTCAGTTTTCTCAACTGTAAAATGGGAATATAATAACAACTACCTCAAAGGGGTGTTATGAAGATCAAAAAAGATAATATTTGTAATGTTTTTAGCACAGTTATTGTTTAGTCATTTTCAGTGCTGTCTGACTCTTCATGACCCCTTTATGGGTATGCTTGGCAAAGATACTAGAGTGGTTTGCCATTTCCTTCTCCAGCTCATTTTACAAATGGGAAAACTGAGGCAAACAGGGTTAAGTGACTTGCCCAGGATTACACTTCTAGTAAGTGTCTGAGGCCAAATTTGAACTCAGGTCTTCCTGGTTCCCAGTCTAGTTTTCTAGATAGGCTGCCCTACTTAGCCTGGTACTTGGTACATAGTAGGCACTATATAAGTGCTTATTCCTTCCCTCCTCCCAATACCCACTCTTCAGCTTCAATCCAACATTAAACTAAATCTATTCAAAACACAAATATCTTCCCTTCTGCCCCAAACCCTTCTCTTTGTACAACCTCCCTCTTAGTATTGAAGGTGCTACAAGTCTTCCAGTAACCCAAGTTTCCAATTTCTATATAATCCTCAGGTGTTTGCTCTTGTTCTCCTCAAATATCTAATTTGTTGTCAATCCTCACCATTTCTGCCTTTACAACATCTCTCTTATAGGTCTCCTTTACACAGTTACCAGGCTAGTTCACACCCTCCTCAGTTTTTGTCTAGGCTGTTGCAATAGCCTTCTAATTGGTCTCTATCACAATTCTCTCCCTACTCCCATCTATCCTCCACACAGTTCTTTAAGTGATCCCCCCTGAAGAGTATGTAACCCCTGTCCCAAAGTCCATCAGAATGGAATTCTCTCCTTACTGATGGGGATGAAGGCCCTGCCTTGTGTGAGGTATGGGGTAGAACTGAGAAGAGGCAAGAGCTTCATTCTCAGCAAATCTCCTTTAGGGACGCATCCAGCTTCAAGTCTTCATGCTCTGGAGCTCTTGGCTTCCAGTTTTGAGAGAGAAGATGGAAAAGGCCAAACACACTTCAGTTTATTGAAGGAAAAGACTCTGGGAAGACATGAGAAGAGCTGGCAATCTCCATAATATCCCAATCTCCCCGTTGCTGTTCTAGAGACTTTGGGGAGTTTCCCCTTGGGTGAGATCTGGGATTCTCTCTCTTGGTTGAGCTGAGTTATCTTCTTCCCAATGGGAGAGCTCCCTTACTCTGTATTATTTGGTATAGTGTCTTATGTATACCTTCTCTGATTTCTGTTTTGCTATAATTTGGATACATGGGCTTCTTTGCTTTTTCTATGTGTGTTCATTATGGAATTGGCATTAGATGGAAAATGGGTCAAGCCTTGGATCTAGAGCTTGTGACAAAGTGATCAGAAATTGGGTGGTACCTGATCATATTTCCTAGACAACCTTTAAGTGAGCAGATAGATATACTGCTAGCCTGGTACCTCCTTTCTCTGAAAGGAACAGACTCTAGCCCAAACTTTCTGCTTGTCCTCTGGTAGAAATGAAAGCCTCCCTTGGAGAAATGTTGGGGGAAAAGAGGCTAAAGATACCCATTCTGTTTCCCAGTCACATAAGGATAGACCCTGTTCAAACCCACATTACTGCTTACAAGTAGGCCTCACCACACATGTGGGGCCCACAACCTTCTTAAATGTATAAATCATATGTTACTTCCCCTCCCCTCAAAAAACTCTGTTAGTCTCTATTATTTCCAGGATAAAACAGAAAGTCCTTTGTTTGGCATTAAAAACTCTATACAACTTGGTTCCAGTCTTTTTATACTCTCCTCCCTTCCAATTATTTTGTCAACTGAAGAAAATGGAACCAGAAAGGATAGAAGCAGGGAATCCATATTAGGACACTGTTGCAGAAGAAAAAGGGGCAGATGTGAGAGACATTGTGAAAACAGAATCGATAAGACTTGGCTAGTGATTGGATTTGGAGTGTGAGACAGAAACATAACCTATTAGAAAAATATGTGTATTCCTCTCTTATAACCTCCCAGAGAGCCACCTCTTATAGTTAAGAACTTTAAAAGAGGGGGAGGGAGGAGTTCAGCAAAACTAACTAACATATTGAAAAAGATTAATGTTATAAGAAGCATTCCACACCATGGCCCCTCACCTCTATAAAGAAGGGCAATGGTAGGAGTATCATTATATCTATTCTTTGCAGCCAACAGTGGTCATAATCTCACAGAATTTGATTTTGATTGTTCTTTCTGTTTACGTTGCTGTAGTCATTGCATATCTTCCCCCCCTGGTTCAGTACATAAAAGTCTATGTGTTTACATTTATGTACCACCATTTTTTTTAGCCATTCATACTCTGTGGGCATCCACTTTGTTTCCAGTTTTTGTTACCATAAAAAGCACTGCTATAAATACTTTGTTGTACATGTGCCCTTTTTTTCCTTCTTTTTTTTGGCAACTGACCTCCTTAGGGAATATGCTTAAGAGTGGAATCTCTAGATAGGGTTCAAGGGCAGAGGGAGAAGAGGAAAGAGAATAAAAATATGGCACCTATTATTGGCCAAGAGCTGTGCTAAGCACATTTTATTTTTTTACAAATATTATCTCATTTGATTTCCTTTTGTAAATTGCTTCTCCTCCCTGATCATTTGTCAGAAGGGTGGCCCTTTCTTGAGATCATAATAAACCATTCTTTTCTGCTTCTGAGTATTATTTGGGTAAGGATCTCTGTTGCACACAGTTTTGGGGTGCACACACTGCTTTAAAAATCTGATGATATTTTAATTGGTATTTTTTAATAGCTCCTTCTTTTTTTAGTTTCTCAAAGCTTGAAGGAAACTTTCTTTGTCTTTAAAATTGAAATTTAACAATTATCTGTTTGGAAGACTTATATTTACTATTTTTCTGTGCTAGTGTTCTTTGAATTTTTTTTTTCAACTTTAGAGTTACCCATCTTAAACGCTAGGAAATATTTTCTCTAACTCCTCAAATATAATCTCTCTTTTCTCTTTCGATATATTGTGAAATGCTGATTAATCTAGTGCTTAAATTTCTTGCTCTATTTCCGTCTATTACTTTGGCTTCCTATCTATTAAATACTTTTAAAATTAATTTTTCATTGTCCAATAATCTTGGTTCTACTGTGTTTACCATTTGCTGGGAACTGATGTTCTTATTTCTTCTCTGTTACTTTGTTTTTTAATTATTACTTTCTATGCCTGTTTATGTGAACTGAAAGTCTTTCTTGAATCCCTCAAAAGAATTTATTGACTTATTTAATCCTTTATACTTGAATCTATTCTAGGAATATTTCAACATTTCTAATGTTGTTTTATTCCTATGATCCTTTATATTACAGAATTTCTTCAATGTCCACATTTTCCTTTGATTTGCTTGTTATCTATTCAGTCAGTTTTATTGTCCTTGCTTTTCTTTCTAAGGTATGTGTGGAATGTTGGAAGTCTATATACTATGTTACTATTGTAGACCTCTGTCACTCCATGTTTTATTAATTTCCCCCTTATCACTTTTTCCACTTATTCATTTTGTTCCTCCTTCCTCTCAGGATGAGGTAGAAGAATAGAGGCTGTGTAGTTGTTCGGGACTCCAGTGTATTCATTTAGTTAATTATTGGTCCCTATTTGCTTTCAGGGTGGTGGTAGTGGTTGGAAAAGGTTTGGAAGAGGAATTCTAAACAAGGAGTTCAGCTGAAGTGCTCTTGAAACTAAAGGTGATAGTTAACACCTTCTACATTGATACCCAGCTATGGGATAGGACAAAATATAGGGCAGTGGACCTGGAGTCAGGAAGACCTGAACTCAAATCTGACCTCACACACTTATTAGCTGTGTGATCCTGGGCAAGTCACTTAACTTCTGTTTGCCCCAGTTTGTTGTTCAGTTGTTTCAGTCATTTCCATTTGGGGTTTTCTTGGCAAAGATACTGGAATGGTTTTCCATTTCCTTCTCTAGCCCATTTTGCAGATGAAGAAACTGAGGGAAACAGGGTTAACTGACTTGCCAGGATCTCAAAGCTAGTAAGTGTCCAAGACTAGATTTGAACTCAGGAAGATGAGTCTTAACTCCAGCCCCAACGCCCTATCAACTCCACGACCCAGCTGGCTCTTTCCCCAGTTTCCTCAACTGTAAAATGGGCATAAGGACAACGCCTACCTTCCAGGATTGTAGTAATGATATATTATTTGTAAAAACACTCAGCACAGTGCCTGGCACATAGTAGGTGCTATATATGCATGTATATGTGTATGTATGTGTGTGTATATGTATATACATATATAGTACGTATACGTGTGTATATACACACATATGTATATGTGTACATATTGTGTGTATGTGTGTATATATATATATTCATATATGTATGATTATTCTCTTCCCCCCTTCCCTTTCAGAGGTAGGAACAATGGCCTTTGAACTTGAGATGAACTATCGTGTTCGGGGAGGGAGTGGCTATTGCCCTCCCTGTTAGCTTAGAGGCAACCTATGTTAACATAAGGGGACAGTGTTGATTCTTTCTGCTGATTTGGAGACTTAGCCTTTGGGGGAATAGGGGAATTCCTTTGGGTGGAGGTTGCATTTGCTACAGTGGGGAAGGTGGGGTAGTGGCAATTTAGGGATCTTCTGGCTGGTGGGGAAATGAAGGGACTAGTGAAAGCTTTCTCTGTTAAGGTAGAGATTGGTTCCTTGCATTGAGGGCTTGCCTGGAAGCTGAAGGTCAACTTATTAAAGTTTGGAAATAATTGAGGTAGTTTGCCCAGTTATTGCTTCCCATGAAATCAGTGGCAAGTGCCAAAGTCTATAGCTCTACATGTAGCAATAACTTGGCATAACTTATAGAAGTGGATAGGCAATGGCTCTGTCCTCTACTCCCTCATTCTCCTACTGTTTATAGAGACTTCCAACTAAATATCTCTATCCCCCCAATCCTCCACCTCTCTCTCACCTCTTTTCAGCTATGAATGGGATGTTTTTATGCTGTTGAAGAAGGCAGACCAGAATTGCACTCTTTGCTGTCTTTCACTTTGCCATTTTAGAGGACTTGAAGACAAATTTCAAAGCCAACTATGAGACAATTACCAAGCATTTATGAGAAATAAGTGCAAATTGTGGGAAATGCAGTACAATTTTGCTTCCTTAGCAGATTTAATAGGTCCAGAGAGGAAAGATATAAAATGTAGAGAGATATAATTGTAATCATGCAAATAAGGTGTTTCATGTAATAAATTGAAGAAGGGGGCATATTGATTAAGCTTATAGAGTTCACAAGGGAAGAAAATATAATTAAGTCAGATTCAATGTTCCAGAACTAACAACCATTACAGGATTCATAGATGTTTTCTTAATCAACTTTAGCTAAGCTATTTGACATGTATTTAAAATGCATCATCTGCTTTCAACCTCATGACCAATTTTTCTTATTTTCTCTTTGGGATTAATTATCTTAAATTTATAAAGGAAGTTTAGGAAGGATATTAATAAACTGAAGAGCATCTAGAGGAGGGGAACCAGTGTGGTGAAGGATTAATAAATATTCAATTTATATTATGCCCTTCACTATTATATAATACCCTTGGCCTGCCCATTTCTATGTTTTCTGGATTGAAGTCAACTTTTTATGATATCATTATTGCCAGTACTGATTTTATTTTTAAACTTCAGTCAGAATATATGTATATATATGTATATGTGTATTATATACATGTATATATGCAAATATATGCAAATATTTATATGCACACATAAATATATAAAAATGTAAACATATGTATATATAAACATATGTGTATGTATATTATATAATATGTGTGTGTGTGTATATATATATATATATATATATATATATATATATATAACATATGTAATTTAAACCAAATTCTTTAATGTTGAGTGAAATGTCTTTAGTTTATGCCTTGAAAGGATTGGTTGAAAGACCTGGGGATGTTTACCCTGGAGAAGAGAAGACTGGGAGGTCAGAAGGGGGGCAAAGGACATGATAATTGTTTTTGACTGCCTTGGATAATGGTATAAATGGCATGCTTATAATATTTATAGATGACACAGAGCTGGAAGGGTGTAATGGAAATGCAGATTTAAAGATCTTCCCTGCCCCTAGCTTAAGTGCACCTGGAGCCTGTGGTGGGAGGCTTGTTTTTCAGGAAAGCCCACACCTTGATACTTTGTGATTGGGCAGTGGGTCAAGGAGGTTGTTACATTCTCTGAGCCAGGAGAAGGGTATATAAACCCTGAGGAGAGGCTTTGCTTTGGGGCTCACTTTGAGAAGTGTTGTGTGATTTGACTAGATGAGACTCTGGGAAGCCGTTGTTGAGAGCCCCCCGGCTTTGAAAACCCAGATGTTGATGCTTCCCTCTCTGGTAACTGATTTGGTATTGATATAATGGTTGGACAGTTTGGAAGCCTGTCTGTTTGATCTGTAAGTTCTGTAACTCTGAAGTTTGGGGTGCTGACCCTTTTCCCCTGAACTAGGTAATGTGTGTTTGTTTGATTAAAGTAAGCTTGTTAACCCATTTTGAGTTGCTTTCCTTTTGAAAAGCAGATCTAAGAACCTGTGTTGGCAGTCACCCTAGGGATATTGGGGTGCTTGCTGCTACAAAGGGATAGCTAATACACTGGATGACCAAGTAAGCATCCAAAAAGATCTTGTCAGGCTAAAGAACTGGGCTGAATCTAATAAGATAAATTCAATGGCTGCAAATTTTAAGTCTTACACTTGGGTTCACAAAATCAACTTCACAAATATAGGATAGGGGATTAAGTGACAATAATCTATCTGAAAAAGACCTGGGGCTTTTAGTGGACTTCAATCTTAACGTGAGCCAGTATTTTGATGGGGTAGTCAAATAAACTGGCACAATCTTGGACTGTAAGACGTGGCTTCCAGGAACGAAAAGGTGATATTTCTGTCCAGATAAAACAGAGAACAATCCTCATTTGGAGTTCCATTCTAGATGCCTCAGTTTAAGAAGGGTATTGAAGAAGACTGCTAGAATGATGTCATAGAAGGAGCATTTGAAAGGACCGAGGACGTTTAGCTTTGAGAAAAGAAGACTTGAGGGGGCATTATTGCTGTCTTCAAGTATTTAAAGGGCTATCATAGAGAGGAGAGATTAGTTTTGTCCTATTGGGCCCTGAAGGGCAGAATTGGTAGCAATGGGTGGGAACTGTGGAGAGGAACATTTAGACTTGCTATAAGGAATAACTTCCTAACAATTGTTATTCAGTTATTTTTCAGACGTGTCCAATTCTTCAGGACACCATTTTTTCTTTTTGCAAATATACTGGAGTGGCTTGCCATTTCCTTCTTCATCTCATTTTAAACTGAGGCAGACAGGGTGAAGTGATTTGCCCAAGGTCACACAGCTAGTAAATGTTAGGGGCCTGATTTGAACTCACGAAGATGAGATTTCCTGACCCCAATCCTCAGAGCTCTATCTGCTACACCACCTGCCTATCTTAATAATTAGACCACTCCAAAAAATATAAAACTTTGTCAAGAGATTTGAAAGTCTTCAGGAAAAGACTACATGACCATTTGTTGGATATGTCATTGTAGGAATTATTAAGGGGGTAGAGGTTGGAAAGTATGGCTACTGAGGTCCCTTAGAGCTCTAAAATTATGTGATTCTGTTAATCATATGAAAAACTGTCATGTGGAGGAGGGGTGCAATTTGTTTCATTTAGCCCCAGGTAGCAGAAAGGGGAGCAATGAATCAAAGATGTAAATAGGAAAACTTAGACTTAAAATAAGGAAGAACTTCCTAATAACTAGATCTATTCACAAATTGGAATGGACTGTCTCAGAAAGCAATGGATATTTCCAAAATGGACATCCTTACCACTTGTCAAGTATATATAATGGGTATTATTGGGCTTTGAATGGATGACTATTGAGGTCTCTTCCAATTTTAAGCTCTCATTCTATGATACCATAAATGTATCAATAGGGAATTTATTGGAAAAGAATATTAGCAACAGGTTGTTACCAAGGGCACAAAAACCTCTTAAACACTAAGAAGTAGATTTTCTGACATGTCAACATTAGCAAGTCTTAAGCCATATCTTAAAATTGTAAATGTGTATCTACTGACAATTGATTTTTAAGCATCATTACATTGTAATGGGGGACAGTCATAAGGTACACAGGAATGCTTTCAGTAAATTATGTTCAAATATGGTTTAAAGATGTTCCTTATTTTTCTAAATAGATTCCTTAAGGCCATTTCCATTGGTTAGCAGAATGTTATGTTTATAGTAGCTTAAAAATGTGTGAATGAATGAATATTTATAGTGTCTCCTATGGTATAGTGTCCACAAAGTTTCTTAAGACCATTTGTAACATCTGAGCAACCCCTTTGCTCCCCGTCCCAAACTTCTTAGTTTGAATTTTTTATAAGTAGTTTTGGGAGGACAGCTCATCTAGGGGTGAAGCATAGGTTCCTCTAACTGCTTTATGATTAAATAACTGATATGAGACTTGCCAACCTTTCATTAAACTTTGTTGTTGTTCACTTATTTCAGCCATGTCTGATTCTTCATGACTCCATTTGAGGTTTTCTTGGCAAAGACAGTGGAGTGATTTGTCATTTCCTCCTCCAGCTCATTTTACAGATGAGGAAACTGAGGCAAACAGGTTAAGTGACTTGCTCAGGGTTACATAGATAGTGTCTGAGGCTGGATTTGAACTCAGATCTTCTTGTCTGAAGTCCAGTGTTTTATCCATTGTGTTGCCTAGCTGTTACCTTCTTTATAATAGGAGCCTAATAAATCTTATTGACTGACTGTGGCTATTTTTTTTAACATTCATTTTTAAATTTTGAGTTCCAAATTCTTTCCCTTCCTCCATCTCCTCCTCCACCCATTGAGAAGGCAAACAATATGAAACCCATTACACATGTGAAGTCATGTAAAACACATTTCCATATTAATCATATTGCAAAAAAAGCAAGAAAAATAAAGTGAAAAAACCCTTCATTCTCCTTACAGAATTCATCAGTTTTCTCTCTGAAGATTGATAGCATTTTCATCACAAATCCTTTGAAGCTGTCATAGATGATTGTTTTTGTCAGAATAACTAAATCTTTTACAATTGATTATCATTACAATATTGTTGTTCCTGTGTATAATCTTCTGCTTCTACTTCACTTTGTATCAGTTCGTATAAGTCTTCCAAGGTTTTTCTGAAACCATCATTTGTAATTTTTTACAGTACAATGATATTATGCCATAATCATATACCATAACTTGTTTAGCCATTCCCCAATTGATGAGCATTCCCTCAATTTCTAATTCTTTGCTACCACAGAAAGAGCTGCTATAAATATTTTTGTACATATGGGTCTTTTTCCTTTTTCTTTGATCTCTTTGGGATATAGACTTAATAATGGTATTACCAAGGCTGTTCTTTAGATAATGAGCAATAAGGAGCATTAGAAGTTAAGCTCTTTGAGGGAAGGGCCCATTTTTATTATTTATATTATCTACCTAGTGCCTGGCACAATGCCTTACACATAATGGGCACTTAATAAATGTTTACTAAAATGGAGATCAAAGTACTGCTTTAATTGGACTATGGAAAAATATTTATATTTCAACCATTCAATACCCATGTGATCTCCTCAATTTGGGCACTGCCTTCAACAGCGCCCATCATAATCCATTCATGCCTTTTCATCTTGTATGTACAACTCATGTTCTCCTGTATATGCTCTATTGTGAATCCAACCAATGTACTAGATGCTTTCCTCTTGGTCTGCTCACACTTTCCATCTGTTATCCCTTATTTTGTCTTACCTGCTTTTTCTATCACATGTCTCTTTAGTGATATTTCTTATTTCATTTTATACTCTCATTTTGTTATTAGTAGCATAGTGCTGCATGTTCACAGTCACTGTGCTCCCTCAAATGCTCCTTAAGCAACCTGTTTTTTAATTGTGGTATTCCTTGATTTGAAGGCCAGACAGCAACACAAGAAGAATATTAATGTAAAAAAGATGGGTTTTATTTTTGTTTGTCTCAGGGAGAAACAGTGAAAACACTATTCGGGTTCTCATAAGCAATCCATCCTGCTTTCTCTATCCTATTAAATTCTGGATCAGTTTTATTGTCCATTTGCAGTATCTGTCCAAGATTTATGTACTGATTGACCAGCCTCATGGTATATTTATCTAAATGTAAATATAACAACCACTGGAAAGCTTTGACTGGCCACAAAGACCCAGCTTGGGAAGAGAGGAAGTTATTACAAGGTCAGTCCTGGAGGGCAAGGATTTTTCACCTACGCAGGGAGTTCTTAGGGCTCTTGAGAGAAAAGTAGAACTGGTAGGCACCCTGTGGGAGCAATGAGACCTAGGCAGACATCTGCATTTCACTTCTTTAAGACCATGAGAGATAACCCCTAAATAGACAAATAGAGAGGTGTTGACTCTGCTTTTTGTCATGGATGTTTGCTTTGGTAGCTGGGGTTCTGATAGGGGGGAAAAACAGATAGGAGCAACTAGTCCTCAATTCTCTCTACCCCCCCCCCTTTACTTCTGCTTAATTATATTTTTTTAGAAATTCTGTTGAAGAATACATTTGATAGACCTGATCTCATTTCTCATAAACACCTGTGGTTTACCCTGTCCTTAAATTGCCTGGTGTCCTTTTGTTTGTGTGAGATCATGGGACAGATGTGAGAGCCACACAAGCGAGATGATCCCTCCTAGCAGGGAACTGGAATCTCAACCCCCCAGCCTGTTGTTAGAAAATTTTTCTTTCTAACTAGGGGCATAAGCATGAGCCATTTATAACCACAATATCGCAAACAATACCCACTGGCACACGGTAGACACATAATGAGTGCTAGATGAATGACTAAGGCTAATTTTTTAAAATATAAATTTGCCTCGTAGATTGGAACCTAACAGTAAGTAGGGGTAACTCCTATTTGTACAGGTGTGTACATCTACTGGGTTTTTCCTATATGGAGAATTAGGCCAAACTCTGTTCTGTGATTATGAATCTCAGTTAGGAGGCTCTGCAATGTTTCAGGGCAATCGATACCTACAGCAGGAGCATCTGGAAGACCTTACTACCTAGAGAGAATCCCTCTGTCCTTTGGACTCTGTGCTGGAGTCCTGGGTGATGGTGCTAAGCTCCTTTCTCCCTACTCTATTCTGCAGTTATGTTGTGCAGTGGATAGAGTGCTGGACTTTGAGTCAGAAAGACGATGAGTTCAAATCCTGCCTCAGACACTTGAAAGCTCTGTGACCTTTGGCAAGTCATGTATCCTTTCTTAACCTTAATTCCCTCATCCATAAAATGGCATCTACTTCCCAGGGTAGTTGTGAGGATCAAATGAGATAACATATGCAGAATGCTTTGCAAACCTCAAAGCATTATATAAATGCTAGCCATTTTGTGTTTGTTTAAGCTTCACAATGCTGGAAATAGGAAATGGAAATATTATACGCATTTTACAAATAAGGAAACCAAGGCCTAGAGAGGCTAAATGACTTACCTCTTGTCACCCAGCTTATAAATGTTGGAGATAAGATTTGAAAAGAAGTCTTCCTGATGCTTAAGTTCAAAATTATATCCACCATGGCATGATGTCAACTGTGAAGCTATATGTCCATTCCTTTATGTCTCGGATTCAGCTAACTTATATGAGCTAATAAGAGGATTTTCAAATTTATCTTTATTGTAGCATCTGTCAAAAAATCTTCTGTGATTTTAAAACATGCATGGAGATTCCTTGTTGGAGGAGAACCTTTAAGTCAACATTTTCTCTACCCAATCAAATGGTCTCTAGAGACAGCAAACAATAAACACAGTGGAATTTCATATTTTCTTCTTCTAGTCAACTATATGCCTGTAAAAAGACATATCCTGTTGTAGAACAACATATAAGAAAGTCTGACTGCTATAGTTACATATTTTCATCAGTGATGCTCTCCACAAGTCTGCAAATTTTCTCAATATAAGTCAAGATGTGTCAGTAGTTACCAAAATCTTTTAAATCTTTTTTAAATAATAAAACATCCATATTTTCCCGCAATCATTCTTTATTTTCATGTCTTTCGGGCATCTTGAACCTCAAACTCGAAGGCCTCAATGCCCTAAAAACTATATTGCCTCCAGAATATACTTTCTTTCCGTATATGCTTGGCCTAGTCTAGCTGCTCTTTGTCTAGTAGAATAGAAACTTACAGTTATCTTCTTGCTTTATCATTATAATGTAAATATACAGAAGGATGAGAATGATCACATATATAAATCATTCTCATTACTTTAGTCAACCACAACTTGTTTCAAGTAATCCAACTGAGTTCTACACTTTTTCATCCTTTATAGATATCAGCAGAATGCTATCATTTTTGATAGGTTTTTTTTTTCATTCTTCAAGTTGCCGCACTGACCTCTGCTTAAAGCAATTAAGTATAGTGTTAATGGCCTAGTGAAGCAAAGAAGCTTCTAGTTATCCAACAAAAAATATAAAGAATAATATTTCTTCCATGATTGCATGACAAATAAAGAGCTCTGTAACGAGGTTGGCATTGCAGATATAGAAGAGGCAATTTATCCTTTGAAGAGATATTGGGCAGCTCATGTAGCAAGAAAGATAGATTGTAGAGTTTTATAGCTGGAATTTATATTGTACTTTAAAGTTTAGAAAGTGTTCTACAAAATCACTTCATTTGGTCTTCAAAATAAGGGTGTGTTGGTAAATGTTCAACAACCAGCTCTCTTGGAGTAGAAATGTACATATAGCACACTTTAAGGTTTAATTTGTATTAGTAAAACTTTCTCCATTACTTTATTAAGTCTATACAATCAGCAAAGCAATAAATTTCTGAGATTTAAATGTTCACACTGAAAATTGACACTCATGAGTCAGTATAAGTTGATTTAGCACACCCCTAACTATAGGTATCATTACCCCCATTTTATAGATGATGAATATGAAGCTTAAAAAGATTACACAACTTGCAGCTAATAAATGTTAAGAGGCAGAATTTGAATCCAGGTTTTTCAGACTCCAAGTCTAACATGTTTATCTCTATCCCACTGCCTCTGTGGTATCACACTGTATCCCAACATAAGGTAAGACCACAAACAACTGACTGAGAGACTGAAAATTTTGTAGGATGAGCCAGTAACCTCACTGCTTGAATAGAAACGGAAACGGTGAGCATTGGGTGGTGGTAAGGGAATAAGCACCCACTATGTACCAGATACTCCGCTAAGGGTTTTTTGTTTGTTTGTTTGTTTGTTTTTACAAATACAATCTCATTTGATCCTCACAATAACCCTTTGAGGTAGGTGCTGTTATTATCCCCATTTTACAGATGAGGAAACTGGGCAAACAAAGGTTAAGTGAGTTGCTCAGGGTCACATAGCTAGTAAGTTTCTGAGATCAGATTTGAGCTCAAGTCTTCCTGACTCCAGGCCCAGCATTCTACCTGCCATGTCACCAGCTGCCTCATCAAGTTTAGCATCCCATTTATCTGTAAAATTGTTGTATGGAGAAAATATGGTTATAAATGAATGAATCAAAGTTCCGTAAGGAAACAGAGACCCAGAGACATGTCTAAGTGACCTGTCCAAGGTCACATAATCAGTTTCCTCCAAAAGATTATCAACCAGGCTTTTTGCCCATCCCACACCCTGTCCCCATTAAGGTATTGTCAGTCCTTATGTCATACTTTTTTTGTTAGTCTAATATTGGATTTAAAGAAACAGACTGGAAGTCCTCTTTTCAAATCCTGTCTTTGACACTTATGAGCTGGATGACAATGGGCAAGTTACTTAAATTTCTGGGACTCAGGTTCTTCATCTGTAAAACACTTCTAGTTCCTATTCCACAGGATTGTGAAAACTTAAATGAGCTTATACCAAGGGTCATATAAATGTCAGTCATTACTAATGCTTTTTGATAGTATTTAATCCAACCTAGGAGCAAAGGTTACCAAGAAGATATACATGTCTGTCTACTTATTATCATTTGTCTTGGTTTAGTTAAGGTTCTGAGATTGAAACAGAATATCTATGAGTGGTATATACATACATACACATATATCCCATTTGATGAGTGCAGTCCTGTTTTTCAGGTTGAATCCATGAATAGAGTCAAAGAGCTAAGACCTAAGTGGTCTTATTGTTAACCCCTAACTTTATCATATTTCCAATAATAAAAGCCAAATTCTAGAAAGTGCCATGCTCACACTAGTAGTTACAGGGTATACTCCAAACCAGAGGAACCTCTGGGAGAGAACAAGACTCTCTATGGTTTTAAAAGACTGGGCAACTTTTTGCCCATAGCTATGCCTCTCTCTGAGAGGTCATATTTGTCATGTTAGTTTAAAGAAGATGGTGGGTGTGGATTTGTCTAATCAGAATAGCTCTAAGCCCCCATCGCATGAGGAAATTTCGGCTCCACCCCGACTCTGTTGTATATTAAATAAGAACCTTAGCTATGTGAAGAAAGTAAAATGGAATCTGCCACACAAGCCACCAAACTGCCACGAATATAGAGTGTCACAGAGTCAACAAAATAAGATCAAGCACATTTAAACTACTAAAGGACAAACTACAGCTTCTTCTAGACCTGGGTTGCCTACAACAAATCCACAAACATGAGAGGCTTATCTTCCACTATATTCTGTACATAGTAGACCTCATCTGGATTATTTGTCTATTTCTGAACACCACAGTTTAATAAAGACATTGATAAACTGAAGAGAATCCAGAAGAGGGACACCAGAATGATGAAAGTCCTTCAATAAATTTTATTTATTGAACAAATGAAATTATTTATTATTTATAATTTTTAATATTATTTATTTATAATAGTAAATTTAATTATTTAGATAATATAATATATTATATAATATAATAAATTTAATTAATATAAATTTAATAATAAATAATAAAAATAAATATATTATTTATTGAATAAAGGAGGAAGTGAGAATGTCTAGTTTGAAGAAGAGAAGCCTCAGGTAGGAATTTTAGTATTCAAGTACTTAAAAGGTGGAGTAGAGATTAGGTGTGTTCTATTTGGTCCCAGAGAACAGGATGAGAAGCAATGAATGGCAGTTGCAAATTGTTCAAATTAGGTTTCATGTCAGGCAAACTTTCTAATAATTCAAGCTATCCAAAAGTCAACAAATCAACCAGGATTTATTAAGTCATCTACCACGTGTCAGACATTGTACTAAGTGCTAAGGATGTAAAGAAAGGGGGAAAAAGGTACTTGCTCTCACAGTCTAATGGGGGGACAATACGCAAATAATTGTATACAATTCAGCCCACTATCCTTCTTCTTTTCCACTTGACTGAGAGTCCAGCTATATTTTTGGTAGGAGACATACATATATCAGATATACAAGCTTTTTGTCCAACTATATTGTCTGCATCAGATATACATACAGTTGGACAAGCTCTTTTGGGTATCTGTTCAGATGCATGTTGATGTGGCCCATGCTGAATATTATTGGTGAAAACTTGTTCCCTACTACGCTTATCCAGGATAAGTGTGTAGATGAGGGTTTTAATTTGTGGATGGATGACTGTCATAAAGAAGAGTAGGTATATAGGTTGGTATTTGTTGATGTCTTATCACTTTTTTGGTATCAATAAATTCCGAGATTTTTCTATTATTTTGGTGTGTTCTTATCCTTCAGCTACCTTGTAAATTAGTCCCTCAATGTCTTCACAATTGCATTGTCTTCAGCATGGATCTCCTCTATATATGCTTGATCAAATCTAGCTGCCTTTCTCATCTTTATTCTCTTTAGTAACATTTCTACTTCTTCTGAAAGCCACTCAGGGACTGTGATGTTATGGTCCAAGTGTGGTGTCTCTACTACCCTTGAAGAAGAAAAAAAAATTACAGTAATAAATTTTGCAAATCTTTTCTTCTGCTTGTTGTCCTCTCTGTTTTCATCCTTGTATATCCTTGGTATATTTTTGTTTAGTTGGATGTGTTACAAAGGTTTCTTTAGACTAGTTTTACCCTCTATTGCTTCTTCATGTAATCTTCCTTTTTTTTGGCCACCAGTGACCAGTACCCCAGTTCTATTTAACAATTTAGCATCAATTAACTTTTCCAAATAGACAGTTATTTTGAAAATACAGCAAGAACATTTCTTCCCCTAAACATCCAACCACCAAGATCTTTGGAGTCAGACTCTTTCACTTCGGTCTTTGGAGAAAGTGGGCTCAGACTTAACATAGTTTCTACATAATACAGGTTCTAACAAGTTCACATCCAAATGTAGCATTGCTGCTGGGTGAATCTCTGTGTCAGCTACTGCTGGGCTGGGCCCCGTGGGTCACTCCTTGAGGTCTCAAAGCTGGGCTGGCTACAAAACCTTGACTTGACACCCAGATTTCAGGACTCTCTCCTGACTTCTAAGCACTTATAAGATCATAATCATCTTCAATACCTTTCAACTAAAACAAAGGACAAAAGTGTAACCCGAGAATTGTGGCATCTAATTGTCACATTTTGACCTTGGATAAGGAGGGCCCCACATGTCTCCCTTCACAGCATTGTCTCTCTCCTTTCACTGGACACTGTCAGGCAGGAAGAAATCATAGGAAGAGAAAGGGCTACGGCTCTGGTCAGCTAGTCGTTTTTGAATGCATCTTTAGTTCTGGCTATGAAGTTTCAGCCAATCATAGATGCTCCTAGTCACCACTACATGGTTTGTAGACCAGACAGCTACAGAATGTCTACATGCCCCAGATTGTTCTAAGGTACTTCCATTACATGTTATTATGGTTCTCCTAGAAGCAGACTCCTAGCTTCTTCCATATAAGGAAATATAGCAGCTGACTATAATAATATCTTCTCACAAGGGCTGATGAAGGAAGGAAGAAAGGAAAGAAGGAAGGAAGGAAGAATGAAGGAAGGATAGAAGGAAGGAAGAAAGGAAGGGAAGGAGGAGATAAGCATTAATTAAGCACCTACTATGTGCTAGGTACTATGCCAAGCACTTTACAAATATGATCTCATTTGGTACTCATAATAACCCAGGGGGGTAAGTGCTATTATTAGTCCCATTTTATAGTTGGGGAAATTGAAACCGAGGGAGGGTGAGTGAAATTGCCAGGGCCACACAGCTAGTAAATGTCTGAGGACACATTTGAACTCTCTGTCCACAACTCCTTGAAGATACCTTTTGGCATCACTGGCCAGTACCCCTGTTAACAGAGTAAAGACAGAATGAATGAATAAATACAACATTTATTAAGTACTTACTACATGCAAAGTTCTGGGGATAAAAATAGAAAAGAAAGATAGTCCCTACTCTAAAGGCACTTACCTAATTGGGGAGACAACACATATATAAGTTTCAACTGCAAGTCAGATGGAAAAGTTCCATTGTTCTTAGTGTATGGCAATAAAGCAAATGGTAATGCCTCTTCTTTAATGCCATTTCTACCAGTAAAGTCTTATCAGCTTCTAATTTTGAACTATTAACTTTCTTTTCTGGATCTTTAGCAGCTGGACTGTATAACCTACAGAAGCAGTTGACAGGATCCATCTTCACAGTTTGTGGGATTGGTTGGTCCCTTCTCCATAGGAGCTGCTCTCCTGGATGATGGCTATGAAGGTTGGGTTGGAAGCATTGCTATTCCCAAGGCCCTTGGATTCACAGTCCTGGGATGTCTCCATCAAGGTCAGAGGGAAGGTGGTAATAAAGGTGATGGTGGTGGTGATGGTATATATTGTCTCCTGTCTCCTCCTTGTTGATTCAGCAAGAAGATAGGTCCGACGGTGTAGCAGCAAGCACCCCCCAACATCCCCAGGGTAGCTGCCAATATAGGTTCTTAGATCTGCTTTTGTAAAAGAAAGCAACTCAAAATCAGTTAACAAGCTACTTTAATCAAACAAACATATATTACCTAGTTCAGGGGGAAAAGGTCAGCACCCCGAACTTCAGAGTATACAGACAGATCAAATAGACAGGTTTCCAAACTGTCCAACCATTATATCAATACCAAATCACAGTTACCAGAGAGGGAAGCATCAACATCTTGGTTTTCAAAGCCGGGGGGCTCTCAACGGCTGCCCAGAGTCTCATCTGGTCAAATCACACAACACTTCTCAAAATGAGCCCCAAAGCAAAGCCTCAAATCAGGGATTATATAGTTTTCTCCTGGCTCAGAGAATGTAACCACCCTCTTGACCCACTGCCCAATCATACAGCATCAAGGTGTGGTCATTCCTGAAAACCAAGCCTCCTACCACAGGTTCCATGTGACCACATTCAGCCTATTAGGGGGCAGAGTATAATTTCAAATTAAAGAAGGTTCTCAAAGTCACTTAAGTCAATCAAAGTCTCTTAAGCCAATCAAAGGGCCTAGGGGCAGGGAAGATCTTCAAATCTGCATTTCCATTACAGGCAGCTAGGTGGCATGGTGAATAGAGCACCCACCCTGGAGTCAGAAGGATCTGGGCTTGGATCAGGCTGCAGACACTTAACACACACACACACACACACACACACACACACACACACACACACACACACACACACACCTAGCCATGTGACCTTGGGCAAATCACTTAACCCCAATTGCCCTCCAAAAAACAAACAACAACAACAACAAAAAGATAGCTTTAATTACCCAGCTTCATTTCTAATATCTCTTGATTTAGTTGTAATACCAGGGTCCCCATGGAATCTTCCATCAAGACAGAGTACTTTACTGAGACAGAAAGAAGCAGGGACATGGAATCATTATATTGGAAGGATTGGTTGTATAGAAAGGACAGAAGAAATGGCTGTGTCAATAGCCCATTTTAACTATTTCTACATTATAATGATTGTGAGGGTCTTCCCTTCCCAGCTTGATTTTTTTCCCTTTTTTCCTAATTAAAGAGGCCATCCCTTTACTCACTTCTTAAAGAGGCCTGCCTATTCATTGAATGGATGTTACCTCACTCAAAGTAAGAACCTGAAAAGGCCCTAGCCTAAAAGGGCCAGGGTCTCCCATTGCATCCTGGGCCTTCTCCAGATGAATATCAGACCACTGGACTCAAATGACTCTGGAGGAGAAAGTGAGGCTGAAGACCACCCTTGCACAGCCTTCCCTCACTCAAATCAAAGTCAACTGCAAGTCATGTCATCATTTCCCTGACGTCATGGTCCTCTTTCAAAATGAAGGACAAACACATTACAACTATTGCATTTTGAATCCTAACCCAGGGAGCCTCAATAAAACACAATGAGATTCTGAGTTCACTTACATGACCTATTAAAAAAAGTTTCTGCTAGCATCTGCCTGTGACCTTTTTTTCAAGTACCAGGTCTAGCTGTTCTTGGATTAAATTCTTCCTAATTCTAAAACCCACTTCTCCTGAGATACCCAACAAGTTAGGGAGGGGTTTGTAGGGTCAGAGATTTTAAAGATGGAAATCACCTGAGTCCACTTATTCCAACCCCCTTATTTTGCAAATGAGGAAACTAAGACCCAAGACCAGGGTCAAACATTAAGGCAGACTTCTTGAACCAAAGTGGTCCTGACTATAAGCCCAGACACCTCAAAAGGATAAGGACCCATTATGGGGGGGTGGGTAGGAGGAAGAGAAACAAAAGAGGAGGAAATTATCAACTGTACTTAAAAAAAATTTTTTTTTAAAGCAATTGGGGTTAAGTAACTTGCTCGAGGTTACACGGCCAATCATTATTTATGTGTGGGTGCTCGTTTTCTGAGGCCAGATCCAATCCTGGGTTGTCCCAACTCCAGGGTGGCACTCTTACTCACTGAGCCACCCAGCCGCCCCTTAAAATTTTTTTAATGATTTTTTTTTGTTTGTTTTTTGACATCACCATAATTTTCCCCAGTATCCCTCCCCCTTCCCTTCCCAGAGAGTTAGCCATGTAACAAATAGTGCTTTTAAGGACAAAAAAACAAAAAGGAGAGGAAAAAAATCATCATAACTGATCAATACATCAAAAAAAGGTCTGAAAAATATGTGAATTGCACAACACCTGTGTCCCTTTCACCTTTGCCAAGGGGCAGGGTGGGAGTATCTTCTCATATGTCTTCTTTAGAGTCATGATTGTTCTTTATAATTTTGCAAAATTCACTTTTGATTTGTGTATGTAGTTGTTCTTTCCATTTGCATTGTAGATACTGAGTATATTGTTTGCTTGGATCTGCTTAATTCACTCTGCATAAATTCATGTAGAGCTTTCCATCTTTCTCTGTATTAATCACATTCAGTATTTCTTACATCTTAGTGATATTCCATTACATCCATGTACCACAATTTATTCAGCCATTCCCCAGTAATGGGCATCTACATGTTTCAAATTCTTTGCTATACCACAATTTATTCAGCCATTCCCCAATAATGGGCATCTACATGTTTCAAATTCTTTGCTATCACAAAAAATGCTGCTATAACAATTAAGGTGAATATGGGGTCTTTCTTCTATCAATGACCTCCTTGAGACAAATGCCTGGGTTGGAGTATGGATATTTGTAGTGGGAACCACAATGGCATACCCAGGGTGGCTGCTAGCTTTACTAGAAAAGATAGCTATTTAAGGAATCAGCAATCTTTTTAAATTACATTCCCTAGTTCAGGGGAAAAGTCAGCACCCTGAACTTCAGAGAAACTACAAAGAAATAAAAACCAACAGACAGGGCTCTGACAGCCTGAATCAAAGCAATATTGCTATACACTTTACAGACATCCCTGGATCCACAGAACCTTTACTTCTGAGCAATTGGGGAGCTCTGAACATATTGCCGGGCCACTCAGAATCTGGACCAGGGAATCACAGGCTCCTAATCATAAGCGAGCCCCCTTCAAAGCAAATACCAACTCAGAGTATATACACACTTCTCAGAGCCGGAAGGCTGCACAACTCTCCTGACTCTGGGTCTAATAAGAAATTAGCAAAAGGTGTGAAAGCCTTCCTACAAGAAAGCCTCCCCTAAGCAAGCTTCTCTTAACGGGCTCCATGGGAGGCCTATGAATGGGCAGGGTATCCCATTAACATCACAGTATTTAGTCACTTTAGTTGTATAATATCAAATTACTTTCTGCAATGGTTGTGCCACTTCCCTGCTTCACCAACAATGCACCAGGGTTCCTATGTTCCCACAAACACTGATCTACAGTTGGAGGCTAATCCTTAGGATGGTTCTGACCCAAAAGCACTTTATGAATGAAAAAGGAGACCAAAAGAGATAGAAAACAGAAGGGTTTCTCAGTTCTGGGGGCGTCAGGAGAGGTCTCAGGAGAATGACCTTCCAGAGGGTGGTGGGGAGAGCTGGAGGGATGGACTCTTCTCCCCGCCCTTGTTCTAGCTTCACAAGCCTGCATAGGCCTCCAGCGGCAACGGTCGCTAGGGCGCGCCCCTCTAGAGAAGCTCTGGGCCCTGCAGAGCTCCCCACCCAAATACCTTTAGCCCCAAAAGCTCTCTCGCACAACGCCGCTCCGACCACTATGAATCCTGGGACTTGTAGGCATCCTCCGCACGATTCCTGCAGAGAAGCTGGGTAAGCTGGGCCTCTCGGAACTACATTTCCCAGGATTCCTCGAGCCACAAAAGAGTCTCTGGGTTGGAAGGAGGGCAGGCGTCGCGGTTTCCAAGCGCCGCGCTGTCTTAGTAACCATCGGGCTGTGATTCTCTAAAGCCAGAGACGCCTGCGCCTAAACCCCTCCTCCCTCTCGCTAGTCCCCTATCCCCGAGAGCCTTCACAGGAGAAAGAACGTCCCTCCCTCGTTGTCCTAGTGATTAAGCAGACCCCGCCGCCCCCACCCGGGAGCGGGAGGCGAGGCGGGAGGGAGCAGGGAAGGGAGGGAGCTGGGTCTGCCTGTCTTCCAAGCACAAGGACTTGGGCACTGCCTTTTCCAGGGGTGGCAGGGGAACCCAGGACTGGACAGCTGCAAGCGCCGGCAGTAACAGAAGGAGAAGGGAGGGAGGCTGGCTAACTCTGGATGGGGGCGGAAATCCAGCCCCCACTGTGGGGGAATGAGTATTGAACAGGGGTAGGTTCACTGCCCCTCTCAGTGCCAGCCACCTTAGCTGCACCCCAGGGAAGGGCGGTCTGGAGGGAGCGAGGCTCTCTACATGACAGGGAAGTGAGGGGTGCACGGGGACGAAGGTCCACGAGAGGCATCTTGGTGAAGCTTAGCTGTTTTCAGGTTGTAAATGGATTTAGGGCCCCCACCCCATCCCCCAAACTACTGGTTCAAAGACAGCCAGTGTACCTCTACCCCGCACCCCACATTAAAGCTTTGGCTTATAGTATACCTTTAGGAAAGGTTTATTAATCTCCACTTCATAATTGTTCAGTTTTTCCGACCCAGGAGTTGTCTGTCAATGTCTAATGTCTCTGTTTCTGTCTCTGTCTCTCTCTGTCACAGTCTCTTTCTCTGACTCTCCTCCCTCCCTCCTTATCTTCCCTCTCTCTACACGCACGCACACACACACACACACACACACACACACACACACACACACTCACACACTACAAAACTGCTCTTGTCTCTCCTCAGATTCAGAATCTCATATGGCGCTTTTGATTTAGTCTCAGGAGGCTTGTCGAGTGCACTGAAGCTGGATCTCTTTTAATTTTTTCCCCCTACAGATATATAGAGAGAAGAATATAGATTAGGGGAAAAAATGCCCCCAAAGGATTTGAACAAATATTTTTTTTCTTCAAAAGTGACCACTCGACTTCTGTCTTGGTTTTAGGGTCATTTTTAATTGAAAGAGAACAGGAGATGTTCTAAATAATTACTAGCAAGCTCAGCCACCAACCAACATGATTTGTTAGATATTTTCTAACAGTGGCGAGTGAGGAGGAGCTGCAAGCTGGGGTTAGTTTGGGAATCATTTGGTTAGATTGGGTGACTTTGTGTGTGTATGTGTGTGTGTGTGTGTGTGTGTGTGTGTGTGTGTGTGTGTGTGAGAGTGAGAGAGAGAGAGAGAGAGAGAGAGAGAGAGAGAGAGAGAGAGAGAAAGAGAGAGAGAGACCTAGTAATTTTATTTAATTCTATTTTTCTCTCGTTCACTCATTCTGGATGTAGATGGACTATTTGGAAAGGAAGGACCATGAAGGAAAAGCTTGAGTGTTCCCGGTAAAAATCCAGGTTGTCACCGGATAAATCCAGGGAATTGCTGCAGAATCCCAGCCCTCCGCAATTTAAACATACAGACCAATTCCTATCCTTACCGTTTGAACACATAGGTCTCTGTTTTTAAAGGGTGTGTTTGGGGAAGGGGAGAGAACCCCAAGAAGCTCTTTCAATTACAAGAAGGGGCAGCAGCCAAAAAGACCTTGCAGGTGGTGGCGGCACCTGGAAGTTGCTTTTGTCTTTGGAGCAATATCCGTCCAAGCTCGGTGTTTCCATTTCATCTATCTCCTCCAAAGTGTCTGGGTTGCAAACCCGCGGAGCAGCGGCAGTGGCAGCAGCAGCTGCTCATCTCTAGCAGCAGCAGCAGCATCAGATTATGGTGGCAGCGGGCACACGGGGCTGTGGATGCGTTTCCTCCTGGAAATCAGAATCTCCAAGTGCCAACTGAAGACAGTCAGTCCTGCCGCAGCCCCGAGCCCTTCCCAGCAAGAGCCTTAGGCAAGGTGGGAGGCGAGAGGGAGAGGACCAAGCAGAGACACTCTGTGTGTGTGTGTGTGTGTGTGTGTGTGTGTGTGTGTGTGTCTGTGAGTGGGGTTGCGTTATCATGGCGGATCGGACAGCTCCTAGATGCCAGCTTCGGCTGGAGTGGGTTTACGGTTACAGGGGTCACCAGTGCCGCAACAACCTGTACTATACCGCGGGCAAGGAGGTGGTCTACTTCGTGGCTGGAGTCGGGGTGGTGTATAACACCCGGGAGCACAACCAGAAATTCTTCTTGGGACACAACGACGACATTATCAGGTAAGAGGAGTAGGCTGGGGTTGGAAGCTGGAAAAGGGACAGGCAAGATGAATCAGCCGGTCTTTTCTCACGGTCAGGTCTGGAAGTCATGAAAAGCAATCCTTTTGCTACAACCTGGCACAACAGAAAAGCATATTTCAAGGCCGAGAGTTTCGGGGGAAGGGGGGTGGTGTGTGGGGGACAGTGTGCACTGATTTCTTTCATTCTCTTAAGGGATGCCAAGTCTCTAAGGAGTAAGTGTCTTGATATTTGTTGTTGTTTTTCATTCTTGCTACAAGTGGAGGGATCCTAGGTAACTTTTAAACACTTCCCCTCTACCCTCCTTTATTGGTTAAAGATAGGACATGTTAATTGCACCAAAAGCTTGAACTACCCCTGTTATCTTTTGGGTGTCACTCAGAAAATTGCCAGAGGGGGAATTTTTTTTTTGTGGGCATTAATTTTTGTCAAAAAAAAGAGAGAGTATTTGGTACCTTTTCCACTTAATTCTAAATCTGAGGGATTTCTTTAGGAAAGCAGTGTGTGTTTTTTTTTAAATACTGTGCTACAATATTTTACTTGGCAATGTTTGAATATCTCATAGTATAGTGGTGAGAGTCTAAGAGGATCCTTCCACACCCGTAAGGTTATTAATTACTGGCATCTGCTGGGCCACACCACATCCTACCTGCCAGACCCTGAAACAACCAACATCTGGTAGCTGATGCCACTAGACTGTTAGCAGAGTAAAACTTGATGACTGGCCAGTAAACTGTGGAAAGAATTAATCTGATTCTTGGTATTCATTTCCCCCTTGCAACCAAAACAAATGTTTTTCTTCCAACTTCCTAGCTCCTGGGTGACCAAGCAAGGTGTGGCCCAGATGGCTTTCAAAGGGAATCTCTTTCAGCCTTTGACAGCTAAGGAAGGTTTTCCAGCTATGGGAGTAGGCTCCAACAGGGGAAACCGGAGCATGAAATATAACTAAGAGAAACTGTGTTTGACTATACTTTTCAAATTGACACATTCTAAAATAAACTTAATTATTTTTCAAAAATGTATTCTCTTGCCATAGAGACCATTTTAAAAAGCATTTAATTGCAGCAGTGAAATGGTTAATCAGTGTAAAAAGTTAAGAGCATATTTCCCATTGCAATGAATGACACTGAATTGGGCTGCTTTTCCTGCCCATATTTTAGTATATCTGGTGCTGTGCTGAAACAGTGAATTCTATGGGTATTCTCTTTATGTCTGGAGACCAAAAAAGTTGGAAAATTAATGATATGAAATATAAAATATGCTAGAGTCTTGATTTTTCAAAGTTCAGGACTTTTATTACTTACAGTTATCACCCTTTGAGAGAAATAACACGTGAAACTTCGTTCATATTGCATGTGATAGAACAGGTCTTGTGCCTACAACCTGTTAATAGAAGGGGTGCTGATCTGGACATTTGCAATAAATTCCCTCCCTGAGATTTTGCTTCTTTGACTGCTCTGTTTATTATTAAAGTCACATATGTGAACCACTAAATTAAATGATTGGATGTTAAAAAAAATTTAGAGACATTATATATTTGTTGTATGTCTTAGGGTATTAAATCCATTACAATATCTTCATAAAGATGCAATTATTTGGGGATGCAGAGTGTTTCTACTATATTAGGAGGTCCCTAAGGTTAGATGGATATTAACATTATAATTAATTGAACAACTCTGAGAAATTGGACCCCTAAATCAAGAGCTTTCAAATGTTGGAAAATCTTAACAATAATGCAATTTTCTAACAGTGAGATGGGGTGAGGGTGGAGTTGCAGTAAACCATTGTAGTGACAGGCTAATTGGACCATTGGAGATTTAACAGTATAGGGCTGATTGGGGTTTATAGGAACCTTTCAACCCCAAATAATCAGATTTTTTTTTTAAAAGGTGAACTAATTATACCCCAAAATTATTTTTGCAAGAATACTAAAATTTATAAAAAGAAAAAAAGGATAGTTTACCTCCTGACTTGTATATACTGGTTTCTTTAAAAGTGTATGTATTCAGAGATAGCACTTTATTGTTAAATTCTCTAGCATATTTGATTGGGTCTAAGTAAATTCAGCAGAAGGTTTTTGTACTCTGCTTATAATCTCTTTTTCATGAGAACAAAAAAAGGAAGATGATTGAACACAATTAAAAGATTATATTTTAACCTGGATTTCTTTTAAAATCATTATACTTTTATGTTGTTATTTTACTTTATTTTCTATGTTCACTTATTTATTACTGAGAGTAAAGGCACATGATTTGTCCCCCCATCTTTTTTAATCCTCAGTATTTTGAGCTCTAATGTGTAGTTGCTATTTAATTTCAGAAACAAGATAGGTGATTAAAATTCATATTGTGTGTTGCTGACAGTTTATATACCAGAGATACATACATGTGTATGTTGGGAAAATTAAGTCTTTTATAGATTTTGATTAATTTCTGAGCCACACAAGTACAATTCTTGCATAACGTTTTGAAAATTATCCAACAAATGAGGGCATTTTCAAGTTTCCCATCAGTCATCATTTAGATTTCTTGTACTCTAAGTGTTAACATTGACTACTTTGATTCAATAAAATATGTTAAGATAATTAATAACATCCTATCTCATATTGCTTTTGTATTATTTTGAAAGTAGATACATTTTACAGATACTGTTACTTTATAATTGTATCATTTTCTTCAGGATATTAGCTAGAAAGCCAGCACAATAAATATAGATAACATCCCATTTCAAGAAATCAAGCCATCTTTGAAATTAAGTTGATGCCTAGTAATAATGTAGGATTTGGCAGAACAAATTGTAGTCCATTGGCAAATATGTCCTCCTGCAATGATAGGCTGTAAGTTTAAGACAATTTTTTTAAAGTAAGTGTACTAGGAATGTGATTTATTGGACCTGGAGGCTTAGTTTTCTTTTCTTTTTTTTAATGATTGCCTTTTAACCTAGATAACTTATTAGAGGATGATGCCACATTTTAGCTGTCTTAATAAAGCTACATAAAAGAAACTAAATACAATAATTTAAGGTACTTTTAAGTAAATAGAATGAGAGAGTTCTTAAAGGCAATTAACCAATCAATAAACACTTATTGAGTACCTACTATATTCTAATTGCTGGGGATACAAATACAAAAATGAAACAATCCTTACTCTCAAGGAGTGTTATGTTGGGAAGATAACATATTTAAGCACGTAGATAATAAATATAAGGCAATTAAATACAAGATAGTTAGGTCTGAAGAGCCCTAACAGTTGGGATCATGTAAAAGAGAGTACTTGAGCTGGGTGAGCAGAGAGATGGAGACAGATATAAGAGAGAGAGTCAAGGAAGAAATGGCGACATTTGAGAACCAATTGAATAGATGAGGTGAGGGATAGGAAGAAGAGATGACACCACAGTTGCAAACCTTGGTGACTGAAAGGATAGTGGTGCCTTTGACAGGAATAAGGAAGCTTTGAGGAAGGGTGGGTTCATAAGATTTCTGATCAGTGACAACCATGATTCCAGAGTACCAATGGTGAAAAAATGTTACACATGATGGACTAATGCAGAAGGAGAAACACATTTTTGGACATGGCCAATGTGGGGATTTGTTGTGCTTGACTATGCATATATGCTATACAAAGGGTTTTTTTTTTCCCTTCACATTGAGGGATGGGGAGGTGGAAGGGAGAGGAAAATAAATGCTTATTAACTGAAAAAAATCTTTAAAAGATAATGTAAAGTGTTCTGAGATGCAGATAACAAGTCACCCAAGCCTGCTCATCTTGTGCAACTCTTGCATTCCCACCCAAAACAGAAAGGGAAGGAGAGCCCTTACTCACTGGTCACTGCCCGAGAGCACAGATTCCACCCTACAAATGTGACCTGTCACAGAAACAAAGAGATCTGGGGAACAGGGGGTATGCTAGCAGAGGGGTATTTTCCCAGTGGAAAATATATACATGGTTGCTGCAGTCAGTGTCTGGGTAGCAGTTATGGTATAATAGCCCTGAAGGGCCTTCTCTTGGCTCAGAAGGGGAGGAGTTGGGAGCTTGCATAACTGGAAGAGGGGGCAAAGGGGAGGAGTGTTGAGGGATTTAAATAGGTTTGGCTGTGTTTGAAACAAGTACCTCGGGGGCTATCACGAGGAGGGTAGAATGAAACTCACCCATCTTACTACCCTGTAACTGGTTGCTCACACTTTTGGTGGGGCTGCCCTACTTTGAAGGTTACTGGTCTACAGAATAGTGTACTTACTATTCAGTTTTATACTCAAAGTCTTAAACATTTGTCCCCAATTGACCTTTTCAGCCTTATGTGAACTTTCTGCTTCAGATACTGTCCACTTAGTATTTTCTAAATCTACTTTGTGCTTTCTTGTCTTAGCACCTTCCCTCATGTAAAAATGACCTCTTAATTTTCTTTACCTATTTAAATCTTACCTATCCTTTAAAACCAAGAAATTCCCTTTTTCATGAAGCTTTACATGGCCACATTAGTTGTAATTGAACTCATACAGTTTTAATTATTGCTGTTATTTAGTCATTTTTCAGTCATGTCTGACTCTATGTGACTCTTTTATGGGTTTTCTTGGCAAAGATAGTGGAATTGCACCACTTAGCTGCCCCAAAGTTTTAATTACCTCCATAGTTTACTTGGTCCTTACTTTTTGCTTTATAATATTAATTTTTTAAAAATATCTTTGTTAAGTTTCCAAATAGGTTATAAACTACAGGTGAGACCAAGAACCATGATTTTGTTGTTAGTAGGAGTTCAACAGATAAAAATTTACTGATTTATTTTAAAATATTCCTTTCTTGCTTTCTCCTATAATGTGATTTCTAAAACTCAATCTTTAAATGTTTTCAGGTTCAAGTTTATTTTACGAATATGATCAGTTTTGAAACTACTGGAAACCAGGGATGGTAATGAATGCCTATAGTCCTTTCTCCTGGGAGACTGAGACTGGCAGATCAATTGAGTTCTGAAGTTCTGAGCTATAGTAGGGCTAAAACTAACAGGGTGTCTGCACTGTCAAGCACCAATATTATGAGCCCTCCAGGGAGTGGAGAGCTACCAGGCTGCCAAACTGACCAAAGCTGGAAAAATAGGTCAAAACTTTTGTGCCAATCGGTATTGAGAATAGGACCATGAGTGGCTGCTTTGCTTCCAACCCAGGGGGACATAGGGAGACCTAGTCTCTGAAACAAAAAGAATAGAATAAAGTAGGAAAAGAAAGAGAGAGAAAAAGGAAGAAATTTCATTTGATGGAAGAAAGAAAACAGGAAGGGAGAAAGAATAAAATGAAAAAAATTATTGGTAATATTTTAAAAATACCCACACCTTCCCTTTAGCCAAACTAATCATGATCAAAATAGTATGGGACTGGTCCTACCACTGTACATATTTGTTTTGGACAGACAGCAATAGTTTGGCAAGTATGCCCAATTAACATTAATGTGATAACCCAAAAAAGGTTAGATTATGAATTCCTTAGTAAACAGATGAGTCTGAACATTGGGGCCACTCATGTGACTTTTTCATTAGATCCTGCTGATCTGTTTACATGAGTATGAAACAACTGATTGCAAAGGAAATTTAGGGTGTGCTAGCAAATAGCAATTACTTTGTAGATGTGACCATAGATTATAGTCTGTATACTCAGACAGTTATAATTTCATTATTGCTATACTTTGTTAATCATTCATTTATGATTATCTTCTTTTATTCCTTACCATCCACTCACTTTCAGATAACCAGATCCCCGACAGTATAATTATAGATCCATAGAACAAGAGAAAGTGTGAGGGAGGGAAGACAAGGGAGCCCAGAATTCTTATTCAGGTTAACACCCTATTGACTGCAGCTTGAAGAATATGGTACTGTACTATGATATAAGGATCATGTCATGCTATTTATTGCAATAAGTTCCAAATGCCTAAGTGACTTAAATATAAAAGATCACTTCATTAAAAAACTGGAGGAAAATGAATGAAGGTATCTTTTTCAATTATGTGTAGTAGAATAATTCTTAACTGAACAAAGAATTGAGATTACAAAAGCTGTAACAGACAACTTTAATAACACGATGCTGCCTCACTTAAATCTAATTCACATGCAAGTCAAATCACACCCATGAGATCATTGGTCCTCTTAGAAAACAAACAATGAATATCAACCTGATGTTGAAAAGCTTTTGCATGAACAAAATCAATGCAACTAGCTTAAAAAGGGAAACTGCTAATTGGGGAAAAAATTTGTATCACTTATTTATGATAAAGGTATGATATGTAAAACATATGGGAAATTTACACACATATTTAAACAGTCACATAGATTAGGGGCCAAAAGGGACCTCTAAGGTCTTCATTTTACAAGAATAAACTAAGACATACAGAGATTAAATAACTTGTTCAAGGTCACATAGGCAGTGGGTAGTAGAAGCGAGATTCAAACCTAGGTCTTTGGACTCCAGATAAATTCTCTTTCATTATGCCCTAGAATGTAAGCTCCTTGAAGGGAAGACTTATTTTTCTTTTTGCTTTGTATCCTTAAAGATTTTATTGATTGTTTGTTAGAGGAGCTAAGGGAAAACAAGCATACTAATATATGGTTAGTGGAGCTGTGAATTGCTTCAACCATTCTGGAAAACAATTTGGAGTTATGCAAAAAAACTCGATTAGAATCTAATCCATTAACCCATGGATTGCTATGAGAATTGCTATGCTTACATTCCAAAGAGGCCAAAGATAGAAATAAAGGTTTTATATATGCTAAAATGGTAATAGCAACATTTTTTTTTCCTGTGGTTGCAAAGAACTGGAAACAAAGTAGATGCCAATTTAATTGGGGTTGTGTTTCATGAATGTAATGGAATCATAGGATTTGAGAAGTAGAATGTCCTTCAGCATCCATCTAGTCCAATCCAAGGGGAATCCCCACTATAATGTATGCAACAACTAATTGTTCAGACTCTTCTTGAAGACCATCAAGCAGGAAAAATCCACCACTTCTTGGAGTAACCCATTCCAGTTTGGAACCCCTTGAATTGTTGGGAAGTTTTTCATGACATAAAGCCTACTTAAATTTGTCTCTTTGTGGCTTCCAATCATTGCTCATGTCTTCTTTTTTCCTGCCTTAACCTTATTCCATCAACCAGTCTTCCTGCTTTGAACTCAAGACCCTTCACCATCCTGGTTGCTGTCTTCTGGATAGTCTTGTTTGTCAGTCTGTCTTAAATTTAGTGCTCAGAACTGAACATGACCATGCTATAAGGCAATAAATATGAGGAATTCAGGGAAACATGGGGAAGCTTACATGAATTGATATACAATAAACAGAACCAGGAAAATAATATACATAATGGCTACATATATGTAAATGTTAAGAACAAAAGAGAAGAAAAAGGAACCAAACCATTTACAATGGACAAATTTGGTGCTAGAGACCAGATGAGAAAATGCACCTCCTTCTTCTTCTTGTTGAAGAGATGGGACTCCGTGGATATGGAATGTCACATATACTATTAGACACGGTAGATATTTCAATTATTTTTGCTTTGTTTTTATAAGGGCGGGCTAGATGGGTTAGAGTGGTATATTCAGAAATGAATATGATGTAAGAAAGCAAAAGTCACCTATAAAACTTTTTTTTAAAGCCCCATATCAACTCCATTAATAATGTTATCACATATGGTGAATAGCTAATACATTAGTAAAAAATTAATCCTGGTGACAGTTCCTCTACTCGATCAATCAATATTTATTAAATGCCTACTATATGCTAGACACAATGCTAAACTCCTCCAAATAAAACTCCTACCTTTAAAGTCCTTGTTCCTCTTCACACTCACCCTCCCACCAGAAAAGAATCACTATACACTCTCTATATATGCTATATGCTTTGGAATGTAGAAGCTACAAGGGCATTTTATTTTGGTTATTTACATAGACAAAAAGGAGGTGCTTGAGAAGGATAACTTCTCATTCTGATTTTAGCTAGATTCCTTTGCCTCTTGTTCTCTTACCCTGAAGATCAATGCCAATTGTCTTTAACAAGCTGAATAAACATTCTTAGCAAGTAGGTGTTGCTTGGAACTTTAACACTGAGTGAGTACTACAAGCATTTCTCAGAGATATTGTGGGTTTGGTTCTAGATCCCCAATAAAGTAAATATCTTAGTAAAATGAGTCACACAAAATTTTTGGTTTTCTGATGCAATATAAAAGCTATACTTACACTATACTTTAGTCTATTAAGTGTACAATAGTATTTTATCTAAAAAAAGATAATACCATAATTAAAAAATACTTCACTGCTAAAAAATGCTAATCATAATCTCAACCTTTAGTGAGTTATATAATCTTTTTGCTGATGGAAAGTCTTACCTCAATGTTGATGACTCCTGACTGATCAGGGTGGCGGTTGCTTAAGGTTGGGCTGGCTGTGGAATTTCTTAAAATAAAACAACAATGAAGTTTGCTGCCTAGATTGACTTATTTGAACACTTAGAGGCCATTGCAGGGTTATTAACAGACTTAATTTCAATATTGTTGTGTCTCAGAAAATAGGGAGACTAGAAGAGAAGGAGAGAGACATAGAAGGGAAAATTGGAAGAGCAGGCAAAGCATACAATACATTTATTAAATTTGCTGTCTTATGTGGGCACAGTTAGTGGCACACTGGTCGAAAATCACAACAGATAATAATGGGAAAAGTTCGAAATATTGTAAGAATTACCAAATGAGAAACCCAATGTGAGCACATTTTGTTGAAAAAATTGTGTCATAGACTTGTTTGATGTGGGATTGCCACAAATCTTCAGTTTATAAAAAATACAATATCTTTGAAGCTCACTAAAGCTAAATGCAATAAAATGAAGTATGCCTGTATATGGATGTGTATTATATATCTATCTATCTATCTATCTATCTATCTATCTATCTATCTATCTATATATATATATATATATATATAGGTTTCTAAATAAATACACGTTCTATCTTCTGTTAAATTAATAAAAAAATTTTTTTATAACAACAAAGGGCAGTTAGGAAGAATATTTGTTTCTGCAACTTTCCAGACTAGTCTGTTGGGGCAGTCAGGTGGTGCAGAGGATAGAGTGCTGGGCCTGGAATCAAGAAGCCTTGAGTTCAAATTCTTCATCAGACACTTAGATGATCAGACACTTACTAGCTGTGTGAAATAGGGATATACTAATAGTTCTTCTCCCCCTTCCCCCAAGTAAAGTTGGGGGGTGTTGTTGTGAGGATTAAACAAGTAAAACACTTAGCCCAATGTCATCTATTATCAACAGTAGGTACTATATAAATGCTTATTCACTTTAGTTTCAATGGTCCCAAGCGCTGCAGTATTATGAAAAGGTTGTTGTATTTCCTTGTTAAATAGTAAACTAAATGATGAATGTTACAACTGCTTCTGGCATTGTCACTCTTATTTAAATTAGCTTCTGTTTGCTGGTACTGCTAAAAACATTTTCCAGATCTATATGAACTGATGCAGAGTGAACTGAGCAGAACCAGGATATCAATGAAAACAACAATGAAAGACTGTCAAATTCCATTTCTTTGTAATGATCAAGCTAGCTTTTCCAGGGAAACAGATGATGGAACACTCTTCCTTTCTTGGACTGAGTCACTCTTCATAACTTGGCCTCAGTTTCCTCATCTGTAAAATGAAGAGATTGGAAAAGGTTAGTACTTCTCAAAATGAAGTTGATAGATCCTTTAGGGGCCTCAAGAACCTTCCAGGGAGTCTCTGAGGTAACAAGAAAAATGATAATACTGTTTACTTTTCCTATGCATCTGTGTATGCTTGGACTGTTTTCATGTACTTCAACCAGAATAATAGATTACAACAGATTGAAAGCATAAGCAGATATGAAAATCTAGCTGTTTTCTATAGAGACAGACATTAAAGATATTTGCAAAAATATGTTTTAAAAAATCTCACTCTTAGTAAATTTCTTTTGTTTTAGAAAATGGAGCTATTTTTTTGCTTAAAATGTTATTTATGTTAACATGTAATGACTTTATTATTGTTTTTAGTGACTTAATAAATAGTTTTAAATGTTATCAGTTTTAATTTCTAATATGGTAAATATTATTAGAAATAATTCACACAAGCAAAAGTTCTTTGGGGACTTCAATAATATTTAAGAGTAGAAAGGCTCCTGAAACCCAAAAGTTTGAGAATTACTGGATTAGACTGTGTTCAACATTCTTTCCAACTCTCACATGATTCTAGAAGTGCTAAATGCATAGGAAGAGTGATATTGATAAAAAGTGGTATGCTAGTAAAGTTTTTAGTGTCCTGAACTAGGCAATGCAATAGGTTCTAAAACTTTTATCTCCCTTTGGTTATTTACTGTGGTCTGAATGGATGCCTCTCCCAAAATTAAAGAAGCCAACTAGATTGCCTAGTTGGTGGTCAATCTGATAAAAAGATTTTATGTATTTTAAAAATTCATCTGAATCCTTTAATGATACCTTGGTACTTTTCCACCAAACTGCATCTCTAAATGTATTTGTATTCTTTCTCAGGCCCAGTCTTCAATTCTCAGATGAAACAAATTGATAGGAATAAGAATTAAATTGGGAAAGATGTTTTACCAGAACTCAAATCGAGGTTTTTGTGGGGAAATTTTGATGTGTGGAGAAAGAACAGGAAAATTCGCTTTCAGCTGGCATCATGGGGCAGAATCCAGAATCTTTTCTGTTTTCCTTTCTTTTGAAATTACTAAGGCCTTGGATAGCAAATAATTACAGTAATTAGTTCATCACTTTTGAATCAGATATTGGCTTCTCTCCATTTTTTTCCTTTTCTCTTTCTTCCTACTTTTCATGTACCCCTTCTTCTTCTTCTACTTTTATGTATATTTCAATAGAATATGGAAAATACGAATGTTTAGGAACTGATTTTATTATACTTACATTCTTCCATGTCCTAGCAGTGAATGAGACATGTTGAGTTATCTCGAAGGCTGTGTAATTTTACTTTTTGTATTATAAAAAAATATTGTTTTGTGGCTTATTAAATTTCGGAATCAAGTGACCTAAGCTAGAAGCCCTCAGAGGAACTTTGTCTTTTAAATTTTTTTCTTTCATTTTCATAAAAGGAAAAATTTTTTAAGTTTATTTTTTTTGGTGGTCTAGTTTTGACATTTTAATTTAACTTTGTGTCTTTAGATATCATAGAATGTGCCTTACTCTTGAGGTTTGTAATCTAGAAAGCCTAGAGAATAGAAAAATCGACAAGTCAAATGAACAAGCATTCATCAAGTTCTTGCTACCTGCCAGACACTGTGCTAAGTGCTGGGAATATAACTACAAGCAGAAAGGAAAACATCCCCTGTTTACATTCTAATGGGGTAAAATAACACATAAAAGAAAGATAAAAATCTTAAGGGAACAGAAGGGAGAAGAGAAAGCATCCCAAGAGGGGGCATGATAGAGAAGGCTCAGAGAATTAGGAGGAGAACCCAGAGGAAAAGGAAGCTATGGCTGACCTGAATGCATTCTGTAAAATTCTGAGGAGGGTCTGAGGAGAGCTAACCAATTGGAGAAAGAGACTGTGGGGGGACATTATACTTACAATGTGAAAAGTTGAGGGGTCTGAAGTGAACTTTCAGGATGAAGAAGCTGCTTCGGATAGCTGCTCATATTTCTTTCTGTGGGGTTACCCTTTTCATTTCTTCTGGGACAAAAGTAGTAACAGTATCGATGACCTTTGGGTTGGGTGTTAGTATCTGGGAACAAGTAGCATTTTAGATATTTGAAATTTCAAATCCTGAATCTGAAAATACAAGGGGTTACCTATTTCTTTTTTTGCTGTTGTTGTTGCTTTTTCGAGGGCAATTGGGGTTAAGTGACTTGCCCAAGGTCACATGGCTAAGTTTTTGTGTTAAGTTTCTGAGGCCGGATTATTTGAACTCAGGTACTCCTGACTCCAGGGCTAAGGGGTTACCTATTTCTGATAATGAGACTTTGAAAAATTCTCCTTGACTGCTTTCTAATTTAGTTTGAGATGTGAGAAAAATAGAAATGCTGTCATTTTCTTCCTTGTCCCATCTGCTCAAACAATCCCATTCCATCCAGTCTCTTCCAGGACCTTGCCACCTTTGTCATCCCCACTCTATCACTTATGTTCAATCTTCCTATCTGATGGCTCATTCCCTACTGCCTACAAACATACTCCTGTCTTCCCAACCAGAAAAAAAATCCCACACTTACTTCATCCTTCTATCCCCACTAACTTCTATCCCCTATATCTTTTTGCCCTTTGTGTTTAAACTTCTCAAAAAAGGCCATCTACAATAGGTAACTCTACTTTCTCTCCTCCCCCTCTCTTCTTAATCCCTTACAATCTGGCTTCTGACCTTGTCATTCTGCCATGATTTCTTTCTCCAAAATTATCAGTGATCTCATAGTTGCCAAACCCAATGACCTTGACTCCTCATTCTCTTTGACCTCTCTGTAGCCTTTGATACCATTGATCAACCCTTTGGTTCTTTATACTTGTTTTTTTCTCTATGTTTTAGAGAAAACTCTCTCCTGATTCTCCTTCTACCTACCTGAGTGCTCCTTCTCAGTCTCTTTTGCTGTATTCTCATCCTGATCATGCCTTCCAATCATAGGTGGCCCACAGGTTTCTGTTCTAGGCTCTCTTCTCTTTTCCCTCTATACTGCTTCAACTTGGTGATCTGGTCAATTCCCATGCATTTAATTCCTATCTATATGCTGGCAATTCTCAAATCTACATATCCTGTCTCAACCTCTTTGTTGACCTCCAATCGTGCATCACCAATTGCCTTTGAGACATCTCAAATCAGATCTTAAAACTCAACATGTCCAAAACTGTTGCCATTATTTTTCACCCTAAACTATCTTCCCTCCTAATTTTTCTGTTACTGTTGAGTGTAACACCAACCTCCCATTTCCTCAGGCTGGAAACTTAGGTTTCATTACTTACTCCTCACCATCTCTCATCTCCCATATCCAATCTGTTGCCAGGGTCTATTCTTTCTACCTTTGTAACATCTTTCAAATATGTCAACTTCTCTAAGATTGCCACCTCTCTTGTGCAGGTCTTCATTACTTCACACCTGGACTATTATAATAATTTGCTGGTGGATTTTCTTAAGTCTCTCCCAGCTCCAATCCATCCTCTGCTCAGCCACTAAAACGATTTCCCCAAAGAACGGATCCAACCAATCACCTGCACTTCTCAATAAGTTCCAATAGCCCCCTATTACCTCCAGCATCAAATACAAAACACTCTATTTGGTGTTCAGAGTCCTTCAAAACCTAGCCCCTTCCTAACTTTTCCAGTCTTCAAACTCCTCGACTCATACTTTTCAGTCCAAGTTGACAGTGGCTTCCTTTCTATTTCAAGAATAAGACAGTACAAGGCAGATAGGTGGCACAGTGAATAGAGCACCAGCCCTGGAGTCAGGAGGACCTGAGTTAAAATCTGGCCTCAGACACTTGACACACTTACTAGCCATGTGACTTTGGACAAGTCACTTAACCCCAATTGCCCTCCAAAAAGAAAAAAAAAGAATAAAGACAGTTCCTCTCTGGGATCTGAGCAGTTTCTCTAGCTGTCTTTTAAGCCTGGAATGCTCTCCCTCCTCATTTCTGACTCCTGGCTTCCTGTAAGCCCCAGTTAAAATACCATCTTCTACAAGAAGCCTTTCCCAATCTTTCTTAATTCTAGTGTCTTCCCTCCATTAATTATTTTCTCTGTGTCCTGAATAGAGTTTATTTGTAAATATTTGTTATCTTCTCCCATTAGATTGTGAGCTCTTGTGGACAAAGACTGTTTTTCCACATATTTCATGGAAACTGTTAATCAATATATATTAAATGCTTAGTATGAGCCAAACACAGTGCTAAGTGCTGGGGATATAAAGAAAGGCAAAGGATAATTCCTTTCCAAGAAGCTCACACTCTAATGAAGGAATCACCATGCAAACAGCTGTATGTAAACAGGGATAAATTGGAGATAATCAACAGAGTGGGGACACTGGAATTATGAAGGATAATGAAAGGTGTCTTGTATAAAATGTGATTTTACCTGGGACTTGAAGGTCACCAGGGAAGCCAGTGAAGATGGGGAGGCATAGTATTTCAGACATGAGAGATACTTAGTGAAAATGCTTTGGAGTCAGGAGATGAGTTGTGTTGTTGTTGTTGAGTCATGTCCGACTTTTCATGGCCCCATTTGGGGCTTTCTTGGTTTGCCATTTCCTTCTCCAGCTCATTTTACAGATGAGGAAACTGAGGCAAATGGGGTGAAGGGACTTGCTTAGGGTCACATAGCTAGTAAGTGTCTGAGGCCAGGTTTGAACTCAGATCTTCCTGATTCCAGGCCCAGCTCTCTATACACTGAGCCATTAAGTTGCCCCAATTGTCTTATGTAAGGAATAGCAAAGAAGCTACTGTCGTTGGATGGAAGGGTATGTGGTATTGAGTAAGGTGTAAGAAGACCCAAAAGATAAGGGGGAACTAGGTTATGAAGGACTTTGAGTGCCAAAGAGGATTTTATATTTTATTTTTGAAGTAATTGGGAACCACTGAAGTTTATTGATCAGGGAGGAATTGACATCATCAGACTTTCACTTTAGGAAAACCAATTTGATAGCTGTGCAGAAAATGGATTGGAGTGGAGAGATACCTGAGGCAGACAATCCAAACACCAAGCTATTGCAATAATACTGGTGTGAGGTGATAAGGCTTTGACTAGGGTGATGGCAGTCAGAGGAAAGAAGGGGTGAGTGTGAGAAGGCAAAATTAATAGGACTAGGTAATAGATTGGATATGGGGAGTGAGGGAGAGTGAGAATTTCAAGACAACACATTGGTTGGGAGCCTTGGTGACTTGGTCAAGGGTGGTACCTCCAAGAGTAATAAGGAAGTTCAGAAGAGGGGAGAAGTTTTTTTTTGGGGGGAAGAGTGTTCAATTTTGGATATGTTTAGTTTAAGATATTTATTGTACATCTAGTTCAAGATGTCTAATAGGCAGTATTTTATGTGTGTGTATATATATATTATATTTCCTATATCTCTATGTATATATGTACCTATTGTGTATATGTGTATAAACACATGTATGTATCCCATATCAGTTATAGGATAATAGCTAGCATGGTTAGTAATTAAGGGAGGGATTTTGAGCATGGGGGATACATAGGCATGTTTATAAGGAGTAGGGAAGCAGTCAGTAGACATGGATAGAATGAAAATAAGTGAGAGTGGAGATGACAGAAGAAATAATCTGCAAGAGAACAAAAGATGGAATGAGATCACTTGTGCACATAGAAGGGTTTGCCTTGGCAAAGAGAAGGGCTACCTCTTCCAGTAAGAGAATGGTGAAGGAGAAGAGTGACAGAAGGCATCTGGCTGATGTGAGATGAGGAAGAGAACAAAAGAGGAAATGTTAAGAGAATGGCCTCAAATTTTTTAACACTTCAAAAAGAATCTTTGGCAATTTCTTTGTGGATTAAAAAAATATGTAGTCTCTCGGTGGTAGAAATTAATGGCTTGATAGGAAATGGTTCATAGCATTGAAACATAAAGTTCATTGGTGCATGATCAAAATACGTAAAGGAATATGAGGGGAAAAGGTATGTCAAGAAGAAAAATGACCTTTAAATATTCTACCTGCTATAACAAAAAGTAAAAAGAAAAAACCAGAGCACTGTGTTACCCAGAGAAAAGTCATTATCTTTTGTGTTTCCATAGTACAAAGTATTCTTTTAGACATGAATTCATCTTTGTTCTTTTAGAGAGAGAATTCTGGGGAGTTAAGCTCTTTACTCAGAAGAGAATTTTTTGTCATCTGAAACACTAATTTAGCCATTATATTAATTTTAAATAAAAACTTATGCCCCCAAATGACAGAAATATACAAGAAAATTTTGGCCATGCAATAGATTTTCACTTATTTTATTCAGAAATATCTTGAATTTTTATTTTAAGTATCATAGTAATTCTTTAATAAGAGTTAGTGAAAATGAACATAGTGTGGTTAACATTTTCCATTTAGAAAACCTCTTCTGAATGCTTAATATTTCTAGTCAGTATCTTCCATCACCTTATCCTTAAAACATCAAGATGTGGATATAAATATTTAAGTTTTCATAAAATATTCATTTCCAACAGTGTTTCACAATAAAATCATAATTGGAATAGGTGTCTTTTATGTAGGGATGAATTGGTAAGGAAGATAATACTCTTGCATAAATATAAGTAGAATGACTTTGTTTCCATAGAACCACACACACACCCTTTCCTTAGGCTATTGAAATCCCCATCTAATACTTATAGCAGGAAAGTCCATTTTTTTCTTTTGATAAGAGCAGGGACCGATATGTATATATAATGATAAAGGCTGCAAAGTTTGGCTTTGACTATTCTTTTTCCATGTCTGTTGCTCTCTGCCTTCCTTCATTTTCATCTTTGTTTTAAGGAAATTTCCTACAAATAAAGTATCATATGAAGTCAGGGTTATTTTAGTGGAAAATAGAGCTTAGTGTAAATATAACAGTAAAAGTAATTGTTGCTGGTGGTGCTTTTGGGCCCAGAGGGTTGAATGTTCTGTATTTACTAAGAGGCCCCTCTCAGCACTGGAACCATACATGTATGGATCAGGTGCAGTCTTGGGATAGTTTGAATTCTAAAGAGAGGGATCCGACTTTCCTCAAACTCAGACTCTTTAAGCCACTACTCTAGTGCCCTAGGAAAATTACTGAAAGCTTAAGTTTCAGTCATGTTTTGGGCTTCCACAAAGGGAAGGGGATATGTTCATGTACTCAATATGCAATATAGCACAGAGGTAGGACAGCTATTAATTTCTTCGATACAAAAAGAATGTTAGACACAAGAGATTCATAAGCATGCATTGACAAAGGACTTTTTTTTTTTTTTTAAAGCAATTGGGGTTAAGTAACTTGCTCAAGGTTACACGGCTAGTCATTATTTATTCGTGGGTGCTCATTTTCTGAGGCCGGATCTGATCTCGGGTCATCCCAACTCCGAGGCCGGCACTCTTACTCACTGCGCCACCTAGCCGCCCCTTTAGGGCAATTGGGGTTAAGTAACTTGCCCAAGGTTACACGGCTAGGTTTTTGTGTGGATTAAGTGTCGAGGCCGGCTCCGAACTCAGGTCCTTCTGATTTCAGGGCCGGCGCTCTATTTACTGCGCCACCTAGCCGCCCCTGACAAAAGACTTTAAAAAGCAGCAGTAATAACATAGCTTCTGTTATATTAGGGCAGCTAAGTGGCACAGTGGGCATGGAGTCAGGAAGACTCATCTTCCTGAGTTGACACTAGTAGTTAGACACTTACTAGTTGTGTGACCCTGGACAGACCACTTAATCCTATTTGCCTCAGTTTCCTCATCCGAAAACGAGCTGATGAGAGAAATAGCAAACCACTCTAGTATCTTTGCCAAGAAAACCCCAGATGGAGTCACAAAGAATCAGACAGTACTGAAACAGCTGAATAGCAAAGACAGTATTATAGTCTCCTCAGAAACTAATACTTAAAACAACAAACTCTATAACATTTTGTCAACTGCTGAATAAGCATTTTACCTTTGACTTGGTTTTGTACTATCTTCCTCTGAGGTCCATGTCTTCTGCAAGCTATGCCAGAGTCTGAGTTTATCCTATTGCTTCTGGTTAGGATCTCTAAGAAATACTATAATGGTTGATGGAGCTCCTTTCAGAGTCCAACCAGCAGCAGCTAAGGATGCAGGAACTCTTGACTTCTTGAACTCATAAAGATGCCTCCAAACCTGGATATATTCGACTTAGTATATCTGTTTGGTCTTCTATACTCAGGAAAGAAACACAAAATGGAAGCAGCAGCCACAGCCTCTGAGATCCAATCTCAAGTTAATCCAAACCAGCATGTTATGCTGGATGCCATGTGTGAACAGTTAGCCATTTCTGGTGGAGTGAAGGAGCCATTGTTCTCTTTTCAGGGACTCCAGATGGAAAAAGGGGAGGTCGAGATAGATAGATAGAGAGAGAGAGAGAGAGAGAGAGAGAGAGAGAGAGAGGGAAGGAGGGAGGGAGCGCTACATGCTATACACAATCTCAAGACAGGAATGAAGAGAGGGAGGAAGGAAGTTGACTCCTTTTAAAAGCCAGTCCCTTTGATTCAGATACTCCTTGATAACATACTGGTACCCAGGAATATAAAAGAGTTCCTCATTATCCCAAAGTGCCAGTCAGAATCAGTACTATCTTTAGTTCTAGAAATGGCTTGGCAGTTGACTATTCTGTTGTTCCACTCATCATCTTTGTGACTTCCCAGATCATAGCTCCTTTCCCTGGCCACTATTCTCCTATATATATTGTCTCTTCCAGTTTAAACTCCTCGAGGGCAGTAACTGCCTCAAATTTGAATTTTTATCCTAAGTACTTAGCACAGTGCTTGGCTTATAGTTAAGTACCTGATGTTTTTCATTCATCTTTTCATTCATTCAAAGTGACTTGATATCCTTTTTATATACCACTATAATTATTACAGTCTTTTTGTAGATTATCAGACTGTATACAAGCACTGACAAGTTCAGTGCCAGAAAAGTTTTATTTATGGTTTTAGTAACAGACTAATAAACCTGATTTCTGAGGACCAGCCTAGCTAAATACGGAGAGACCATTTGGTTATGGATGGAAATAAATACTTGTTTATTCGTTTATTGCTCAAAATCACCTTAATATTCTTGTTATAAGTGAAATAAGACAGAAAGAAGCTATAGCTAGATTGAAGAGTAGCTCACAGACCCTCCTTGAAAAGACAAAGAAGTTGGTTTTATTGCATGCCTAAAGGCCATGTAATCTGCACATAGGCCATGCTCTCTTATCTTTTTTCAAATTAATGTTTGCCTCCTGGCCCAGGGTGATGATAGTCAAGAAGGGAGAGAATAGAAAAGTAATTTCTGATTATCTGAATATACCCGCCTTCCTGGGAATCTTGATGAGTCTACTCTAGGGCAGGTAGCTATAAGAAAGGATAGAGGGAAATAAGAGATCTAGATGACAGCAAACAGAATTGGTTTCTTCTCTTTTTCTGCTGCTGTTGAGCTTCAGATTTCCTGACTGTCTTGCAAGGTACTGGGTCATTTGGTGGCTACTTTTGGAGCCAAGTTTGCTGAGTGTCATTTGGACATCTATTGAGATTCCTGGGCTTCCTTGAGATTGGTCAGGGTGATTGTGATTGTGACACTGGCTGCTGCTGTTGGGGGCCAAGTCTCTACCAGTTGATGACTGAGATTGTTGAAGACCAGTGCTGCAGAGGAGATCCAAAACCTAGTGCAGAGACAGAGATTGGAGTAGAGAAAGGGAGAATCCTGAATCTTGAGACTGGTACCTATTGAAAATTCCATTGACTAATGAACAAGGAATGGGAAGACTGGTATCTTCAACACTCTCCCCTTGCTCTCCCTTGTCATTTGGACCTCAGATATACACACTTCTTTCCTCATTCCTTTTCTATAAATATGAGTGGTTTGAAAATTTCTTTCTACCAGTCTTGAAGATCTTGGAGGGCAAAGTAGGAAAATGTTTGGGATATTATGACACATGGGTAGCTTCATCTATAGGCACTTAATTTTTTTCTTTCATTTTTGCCATGTTCAATATGCTTTATGATCACTCTGTGTTGAGTGTCTGAGTATGATAAATGTAGGGGGTTCTGACCAGAAAGAGAAGACTTTAGACATGGAGGCTCTGGGGTTTTCAATAGACTGTAGATTTCTAATTTTTTATATTTTGTTATATTTCATATATATAATGTATCAATACATAATCTATTCTAAAATACAATCTATTTTATATTATATATTTCATCTACTAGATAATTCCTCATTATATTCTATTTTATCTACTAGATAATTCCAAATTAGCCAGAACAGGTTTTTATTGTTTAGCTTTGTCTGTGAGGTATGGATTCCCTGGTAATGGGGAGCAGGTTGTTTGTCAGTTGAGCATTCTGGTGGCCAAGAGGATACTGCAACTTTTTAGAAAGTTACTGCACAGATATGTCCAAAAAGGAGTTGAGGTGGCTTCTGGCTTGCTTAATCAATGGGCATGCCATCTAGTAAGCACCTCTGATATTACACTCTTTTTCTGGATAATTAATAGCACCATAATATCACTCTGTATGCTTAAGGAAGGCAGCACAGGAACCTATTTGGATTGCTTATACTGCAGAGGGCCACAAGTATCACAGGTGTCAAATTTGGCAGAAATGGTATATAAGATGTTACAGCAATAAGAACCATCATTTCGAGGGATATTTAGTCATCTTGTTTTGCGTTTTGCATTGTTCATGGTAAGTATATGCAAAAACACGACTATGAAAATAATTACAGTTTGTATACCATTGGCTGTTGCAATTAGAGAAATTCTGAAAGAACATAACACTCTCTAAATGAAATCAACATATACTGTGGTATTTGGTAACCTCAATGCAAAGGCAGAAATAGGTGAGGGTGGTGAAATAAATATATTGGAAAATATGGTTCAGGAATAAAGAATTCAATAGATCAAAGACTTCCTGATTCCCTTCAATTTACTACTTGTGTGACCATAGGCAAGTCATTTCAAGATGCTCTGGGGTCTAGCTTCCATCAATAGTCAGTCAAAAAGCATTTATTAAGCACTTAGGTGGAGCATTATTAAATGCTTACTATCTGCTAGGTACTATACTAAGTAGTGAGAATACAAATGCAAGCAAAAAGCAAGACAGTCCCTGCTGAATTACATTCTAATGGGGGAAGACAATACATCAGAGGGAGGGGGGTGGAGGAGAGGGAGCCAAGTTTGGAGTAAGCATGACTGGTGTGGATACTTCCTCAAATGGAGGTTCCCAGCAGAACTCACCAGCAGAGTTGTTGGCTTGTGAAGACAGCAGCTGGATTGGTGGTACAAAATCCAGGGAGTTATGGCCTGAGCCAGACTTGGAGTAAACATGGTTGGCATGGGTCCTTCCTCAAATGGAAGTGTCCAGAAGTCCAGAAGAGACTGTGGAGGCGAAGACATTGTCAGCAACTGAGAGATAAATAGAACATTTGTTAAGTATTCATGATGTGCCAGGCACTCTATTTAAGTGTTGGGAAGGAGTTTACATTCACATGGGAGAAGCCAACACACAAGGAAGAGCTGAAAGGGCAGCACAGTTTGAAGCTGGTGTCTGTGAGGTGAGGTAGAGTCCTAGTTCTAGGCAAGGTAAGGTGAAAGGTCATCTATCAGAACCTAATCAGGGTGATTCTGGGGCCTGGATTCCAAGTTTATGATGGGGACAAGGTGGGAGCAATGACTGAAGGGGCTGTTGCATGGTTCAGCGATGGTGGCCATGAAGTGTGCCAGGCACCGTTCTGTTAGGTGTATGATAAAACCAACATGGTCAACTCCTTTCTTTGCCTCTCCAAGATGAGCCACCTTCCTTCTGTATCTTTCATCTTCGGGTTTTGTTTTATCAAGAATGTCAAAATTAATGTAATTTAGTTCTTCCAGTAGTACTGCCACTCCTTGGTCATTGGACAAACATGTCATTTGCTCTTCATAACTAGTGGGTACTTATCACTGTGGTTATTTTTTTCAAGGCATCTTGTACAATCATAACCTGTGTGTGTGAGGCTCCATGTTGGAAGAGAAGCCTTTAAGGCTCCACTAAGTGCTAAGTGCTGAGGATACAAAGAAAAACAGAAAGCCCCTGTTTTCAGTTCACTTTCTAAGGGGGAGAAGATATGAAAAGAACTGTGTGACATGTCTATAATCAACTGGACTCAGAGGAAGTGCTTCCCTTCTGAATGACTGGACCAATTTGTACACAATGTTACCTATGTTAAAATACAAACTGTTCAACAAGATATACATTTAAAAACATGAGGAGGGGCAGCTAGGTGGTACAGCGAAGAGAGCACTGGCCTTGGAGTCAGGAGGACCTGAGTTCAAATCCAGCCTCAGACACTTAACATACACACACACAAAAACTAGCCATGTGACCTTGGACAAGTCACTTAACCCTCATTGCCCTCCAAAAAGCAAAAATAAATAAATAAATAAAATAAAAATATGAGGAGACACAAAATTACCAGTAATTAATAATGAATACTTTCATCCAGAACACAACACACTCATTCTAGTTGAAAAGTTCTATAAAGCAGTTATGAATTATAGATTTGGAAAGTGTTTAACCATAGAGATGATAAGCTGTTGCCATATTTTCATTAGGTTGTAAGTTCTTTGAGAGTAGGGACTGTCTTTTACCTCTTATTTTGTATCCCGAGCACTTAGCATAGCTCCTGGCATATAGTAGATATTTAATAAAAGTTTCTTCATTGACTGTGGCTCATGATTCTACAGTGAAAAGACAATTGACTCTGGAGTCTGAGAATCTGGGTTCAAATCCAACTTCTGATACTTGCATTCTTTGTGGTCTTAGATAAGTCACTTACCTAATCTCCTTGGGCCTCAGCTTCCTCAAGTGATTGGACTAACTAGCCTCTGATTGCCTTTCTAGCTCAAACTCTAGGATCCTAGAATAATCTGTTATATGAATTAATTTAACATATGAAAGAATACTGAAAATGCTACAAAAATCTTGGAAATATCTATGTGTTAAATACAGAGCTTCATGAAATGATAAAATTATGTACTTAAAAAAACTATTTTGAAATCTATCATCCATTGTTTCTTTAGGAACTCAGATTATCCTTGCTCTTAATACCTTGATATCTTTCATTTATCTATGTAGGTAGGGTTTTGAAGTTTTCTGAGCACTTTCACATGCAGGGCCTTATTTGATTTTCTCTACAATTGTATGAGGCAGGAACATACTTTATTCTCATTTTTGAGACAAAGATATTGAGGCTTAGAGAGACTAATAGATATCCCAAGGCTACAAACCAGTTGGTGTAAGAGCTGAGATTAGAACCCAGGATTTTAAAGTCCTGGTCCACACCTGTTAGGACTTAAAAATTTTGGGGAAAATAAATAATTTTCTTTACCTTTAAATAGTATTTTATTTTTTCCTGCAATTGCATATCAAGAAAATTTTTAGCATTTATTTTTACAAGATTTTGAGTTCCAAATTTTTTTCTCCCTCACCTCCCCCTTCTGAAAATGGTAAGCAGTTTGATACCGTTTATACATATGCTGTCATGTGAAACATATTTCCATATTCATCACAGTTGTGGAAGAAGAAACAGATCAAAAGGGAAAAAAAACTTGAGAAAGAATAAAGTAAGTGAAAAAATATGCTTTGATCTGCATTCAGAGTCCATCAGTTCTTTATCTGGATATAGATAGCATTTTCCTTCTGGAGTCCTTTGTACTTGTCTTGGATCTTTGTGTTGCTGAGAAAAGCTGAGTCATTCATAGTTGATCATCACATGATGTTGCTAATATTGTGTACAGTGTTTTCCTGGTTTTGCTCATTTCACTTTGCATCAATTTGCACAAGTCCTTTCTAGGTTTTTCTGAAATGTGCCTGTTTACCATTTCTTATTGCACAATAGTATTCAATTACATTCATAAACTTGTTCAAATATTCTTCAATTGATGGGAATTTCCTTAATTTCTAGTCTTCTGCCACCACGAATAGGGCTGCTATAAATAAGAGATGATAAAGAGGAGTACAATGGAGTACAATTTTGCACATGTAGGTCCTTTTCACTTCTTTATGATCTTTTTGTGATATAGACCTAGTAGTGGTATTGCTGGATCAAAGGGTATGCACAGTTTAGTTGCTCTTTTGACATAGTTCCAAATTGCTCTTCAGAATGGTTAGATCAGTTCACAATTCCACCAACATTTCATTAGTGTCCCAATTTTCTCACATACTTTCCAATACTGATCTTTTTTTTTTTTTGTGATATTAGCCAATCTGATTGGTGTGAGGCCATGTTTCAGAGTTGCTTTAATTTCCATTTCTGTAATCAAAAGTAATATAGAGCACTTCTTCATATCCTATAGATAACTTTCATTTTTTCATATGAAAACTACCTATTCATATCCTTTAACCATTTATCAATTGGGGAATGGCTTGTACTCTCATAAACTTGACTCAGTTCTCTATATATTTGAGAAATGAGGCCTTTATCGGAGATACTTGCTGTAAAGATTGTCCCCCAGCTTTCTGATTCATCTTGGTTGCATTGGTTTTGTTTGTACGAAAGCATTTCAATTTAATATGATCAAAATTATCTATTCTACATTTCATAATGCTCTCTATCTCGTTTAGTCATGAATTCTTCTCCCCATAGTTTGTTTCCTTTAATGTAGTTTCCTTCCTTATCTCTTATAATTAAGTCTATTTTTGCTTTTACTTTGTCTAAAACCAGGATTGCTGCCTCTACTTTTTTTTTTACTTCACCTGAAGCAAAATGGATTCTTTTCCAGCCCTTTGCCTTTACTCTGTATGTAACTCTCTGCTTCAAGCGTGTCTCTTGTAAGCAACATATTGTAGGATTCTGGTTTTTTATATACTCTGCTATCTGCTTCCATTTTGTAAGAGAGTTCATCCCATTCACATTCACACTTATGATTACTCCTTGTGTATTTCCCTCCATTGTATTCTTTCTCCTGTTTGTCCTCTCTCTCCTTTCACTTTTTCCCACCTTACCAGTGTTTTGCTTCTGTCTCCTACTTCCCCTGATCTGCCCTCCCTTCTGTCAGTTCCCCCCAGCCCAGTCCATCTTACTTAATCTCCTCCCCTCCTTCTTCCCTGTTAGGTAAGATGGATTTCTATATTTAACTGATTGTATATTCCCTCTTTGAACCAATATTTATTAGAGTAAGGTTCAAGCAACACCATCAGGTCCCACCCCCACCTTTATCCCCTCCACTGTAATAGGTCTTTCTCACCTCCCCATATGATATAATTTGTCCCATTCTACTTTCTCCCTTCCTCCTGTACCCATTGTACTCCTCTTTATCATCTCTTAATTATCTTATGTTATTCCCTCAAATTCATCTTTTATCTATACCCTCTGTGTATTTTCCTTCTATCTGTACTGTTAGTGATACAATTTTTAAGAGTTACAAATATCTTCCTGTGTAGGGATGTAAGCAGTTTCCTTCTATTGAATTCCTTATGCGCTTTTTCCCTTTAAGAAATAAAATTTGTAGTCAAATTTATGACTCAACATGTACTTACCAGGGCTGGCAAATATTATGTTCAGAATGGCTGTTATTTTTGGAATTCTCAATTTCCAGAACTGCTATTCGTATAAGCAAAGGTTACCTTCAGTCTGAATAGATCAAAATAATGGGTAATTGCTTAAAATGGTCTCACTTTTAAAATGCCCAACCCTAAAACATACATATATTTATATAAACATATATATATATATATGCATATATCCAATAACTCCTTAGAGAGCTAGGATACACTGAGTGAGGGTAATATAGTTTAGAAGTGTTGGACTTGGAGTCAGTAATTTGGAATTCAAAGCCTGAGAGATGTTCAAATCCTGTATTTGACACTACCTCTGTGACTTTGGGGAAGTAACTTAACTTCTTTGGGGCTCAGTTTCCTTAACTATGAATATAGGGGTGTTGGATTCACTAATCTCTGAGAATCTTCCCAGTTCTAGATCTATGATCCTAAATCACTTAATCTTAGTCTCATTTTCCTTCTTTACCTAACAGAATGGGGCAAAAAAGTTCTTTGTAAATATTAAAATGCTCTATAAATGTGAGTTGTTAATATTAATGATTATCCTTTTGGACAAAGATTAGAAAAATCAGTGAACATACATACAGTTGAGTACCTTTAAAACAGGCACTTTCCTACCCAACTCAGACTCCTAAAAATAGTGTCTGGAGATGTTAGTGAATGTACCAAAGGAGACCTGGCACTATTTATAGGTAAAGTAGGTGGTAGCCTATCTGGCATTTTTAGAGTACCCAGAAAGGTTCCCCACCTTTAATAAATTACCTTTCCCACCTACTTGCTGATGCTTGAGGTTTCCCTAGTGGGGAAAGGTACTTGCTCTGAGCTGTTGGAAGGATCAAATGAGGTAATATTTGTAAAGCATTTAGTACAGTGCCTGGCACATAATAGGTGCTATATAAATGTTCGCTATTATTATGATGATTATTAAATGACCTAATGCGAAGTCTTTTTGTGATAGCAACTTTTGAGAGGATTAACAAAGGGAATAGGGATGTTGGATGCCTGGAGAAGAGAGATCAGGTACCAAAGAGCAGAAAAGGGAGCAAGCAAGGGAAACTAAAGGCTCCTGAAGAAACAAATTGCCAGATTCACAATTTTACCTAGGATTGCCCTTATCACCCTGGCCAGGCAATAGAGTCCACAGGGCCTCAATAAGGTCTTAAAAACCTAGCCTGTTGAAAAAGTGTGAGAGCACTTTCTTCCTGCCTCAAAGGAAAAAAAAACAACAACAAAAAACCAGACACATTTGAGACTCTATGTGTCTTAGACACCTGTTCAAAGGAATTCCACTGCATCGTTTGACTGAATTGATCTATGCTACTGTATCAGAAGGGGAGGGGAAGGGTTTAGCTACTTTAAAATACTGCTGACATCAAATAACACCTGCCAATTGGGGTAAATAGAATGTTATTTATTTGGCTATGAGGAGCCTGTTAAGATGCTCTTAAACTGTTTGAATTTGGCAAATCATTTTCCTTTTGTCTCAGTGATGAATACTTGAGAATCGAGCAACTCTCTTCCATCAGGCAAACATTTATTGTTCATGAGCTTGTGTCTGTTTCAGATGCTCAGATGCAAAAATTCAAAATTTCATACATAAATGCAGACAATTTAAATTCCCAACACATTATTATTATGACCGTTCAAACAGTTCAGAATATAAAATTATATACCATTTAAAACTTTATTGACAAATTTTTTAGAACCTTTGCATAAAATCATTTGTTTCTTAGACCCAGTAGTTAATGTGGCATATGTTGCTTTGAATGTAAATTCAGTTATTTCCCGGTGCAATGAAATACCCTTATCTGTTCATCCACTTTACTGATACAACTTTTCATCAAAAGAAATCCAAACTGGCTTCATTATTAAATTATATTAAATTGCTATACACCGTTGTAAAGAAGGTAGGGTATTCATTCATATATTCCTCCTCATCCTCCCATCTAACCCCACTTCTCTACCCCAGTTTGGCTCAGCAAACAGTTGAAAGGCATGGAATTGTGATCTAGAATTACAATGGAAGCAGTTGTAAGTTTCTTTTATATCTTGGTAGATTCACTTAATCTTTCTGTCTTGATTTCTTCATCTGTTAAATGCAGATAAAAAAAGATGTTTTGTAGCAGTAACTGAAGTATTAATGTGTCAATTTTTGTGGTAATCTCTAAATTTGAAAACAGCTAATAAAAATCTAGCCACATTCAGTATTATTTTTCTATAGAATCAGAATATTAGAACGGAAAAGAACCTTAAAGATGATCTAGTCTGCCTCTGACACTTATTTATCACTTTTAAGTTTATAAAGCACTTTTCATACATTATCTTATCTGAACTGTACAACAACCCCAGGAGGCAGGTACTATAGGCATCATTATTACCTTTTTCCAACCAAGGAAATAGAAGCTCAAAAAGGTTCAGTGACATAACCATTATCACACAGCCAATAAATATTAGAGGTAGGATTCATGGCTAGCTCTTCCTGACTCCAAGATCATAACTCCTATCTACTACATCACACATGAGAGAAATATAATTCAGTGAGGTGGCTAGGTGGCACAGTGAATAGAGCACCAGCCCTGGAGTCAGAGGACCTGGGTTCAAATCTGACCTCAGACACTTAATACAAAAACCTTGGGCAAGTCACTTAACCCCAATTTCCCTCCAAAAAGCAAAAAAAAAAAAAATGTAATTCAGAGAGAAGTGGTTTGCTCGATGTCTCACACCTAGTTAACAACAGAACTTTTTATTGTTACTATTGTTGCTGCTACTACTATTACTACTAATGTATTTATATAGTGATCTCTGGTTAGCAAAGCTCTTTATAAATATTGTCTCATTTCATCATCAAAATAACCCTGGGAGGTAGATGCTATTATTATCTTCATTTTACAGATGAAGAAATTGAGGCAGATAGAAGTTAAGTGACTTGCCCAGGGCCACACAGTTAGTGTCTGAGGTCACATTTGAATTCACATCTTCTTGGCTCCAAGGCCAGTATGCTATCTATTGCATCACCTAATTCATTACTCTTTTCAATATCCATTTTCTTGAGGCTGATATTCAGGCTGATACTTGGGGAAATACGTTTGGGAGTTTAATTCTATAACTCAATAACATAGAATAGGATACAGCAAACAAAAGCCTATGGACTAAATCAGTAGTCTGTTTTTGTGTGGCCCGCCTGCTAAGAATGGTATTTACATTTTAAAATACAAAGAAACTTTATTTTAAAATGTAAAAAACATTCTCAGCTTATAGGCAGGACAAAAACAGGGTGGGCTGGATTTGGCCCATGATATATAGTTTTCTGATGTCTGATATAGAAGGACACATTTATCTCATTAAGTTAGTCTATATGTCAATCACTTTGATTTTGTCACTGTGACACTTTTGAATATTTTTTTACTAATATGTTTCCTGAAGTTTGTAGATATGTAGATTTCTTAATTTCATTATAACTGAAAGCTCTCTACAAAAGTGGAATGTGATTCCTTTACAGGTGCTTCTTCTTGACAGGTCTTCAAAGTAGACACTGAGTGGTCACTTGTGGGGTATGTTATAGTTTCATGTATAGGTTGGACTAGATAGCTGCTGAGGTCCCTCCAATTCATGAATTCTATGATTCTGTATATTGGCCATTTGACTGATTGGCTCAAAGAACAAAATAGGCATTTATTTACTCTTTAAATTTTTCAAGATCCTTACATTGCTGAGGTTTCCTTTATTTTCCCCCAATTTATTGTTTTATTTTTAAAATTTAATTTAATTGGAGAACCCAGCAGCCCTGCAGGGAGCGCGAGCTCAGCGATCTGAGGGCAGGCAGCACAGCGCTAGGAACCGACAGCACAGCACTCTGGGAGCTGAGCCCAGGCCCGCTTGAGCCACGGTTTTAGCCCTAGGGTGGCTGGGCTACCAGCCAGCTGGAGGGACCCCAGAACACCAGCAGCTGTGGCGATTCCAGAATTATCAGCACAGATATGCCTAGAACAAAGTGAGAGGTTAGTGCCCTATGGACTTTGGGACCAGTATTTGGGGAATGCATCAGCTTCCTCCCCTGGAGGTGAAAAGCTGCTGAAGAAACCTGGCACAGAAGCCATTTTGCAGCGTCAGTGGCGGCTCTAGCTCCTGGTCTGCAAACTGTAGGGAGATCCAGCAATCAGTCCGGGGGTTAATCACTCTTGCTTTAAACTGCCTGGATCTGGATTGTGGTCTGGGGGGGAATTTTGGGGTGGGTATCCAATTTGCCAGAGCGGGTGGAGGCTTTACAGAGGCCACCCAACCTGCGGAAGTTGTGAAGACCCCACGTTTGGGACAGAAGCTCTCCTGTCTGGTGCCAGAGTCCTACTGTGGCAACAAGCCCAAAAATCAAGTAATTAAGTGGCAACATGCCTAGGCAAAAGAAACAAAATAAACAGAAAAATTCAACATTGGACTCCTATTTTAGGGGCAAAGAGGCTCAAAGCATGGAGGAGGACTGTGAGATCAGAACTCCTGCACCAAAAGCCCCAAATGAAAATACAAGCTGGCTACAGGCCATAGAGGACCTTAAGAAGCAGATAAGAGAAGTGGGGAAAAATTGGGAAGAGAAATGAGAAAGATGCAAGAAAAGTATGAAATGACAGTCAACAGCCTGACTGAGGAAAATAACACCTTAAAAAATAGACTAACTCAAATGGCAAAAGAGGCTCAGAAAGGCAATGAGGAGAAGAATGCCTTAAAAAGTCGAATTTGCCAGATGGAAAAAGAATCTCAAAAGCTCACTGAGGAGATTCATTCCTTCAGAGTTAGACTGGAGCAAATGGAATCTAGTGACTTTATGAGAAATCAAGATACTATTAAACAGATCCAAACAAATGAAAGAATAGAAGGCAATGTGAAATATCTCATGGGAAAAACCACTGACCTGGAAAATAGATCCAGGAGAGATAATTTAAAAATTGTTGGACTACCTGAAAGCCATGATCAAAGAAAGAACCTAGAAATCATCCTTCAAGAAATTCTGAAGGAAAATTGCCCTGATGTTTTAGACCCAGAGGGGGAAATAGAGGTTGAAAGAATTCACCGATTGCCTCCTGAAAAAGATCCCAAAAAGAAAACTCCTAGGAATATTATAGCCAGGTTCCAGAACTCCCAGATCAAGGAGAAAATACTACAAGCAGCCAGGAAGAAACAATTTCAATATTGTGGAAACACAATCAGAATAGCACAGGACCTGGCAGCTTCTACACTGAGGGATTGAAGGGCATGGAATATGATATTCCAGAGGGCAAAAGAACTGGGATTGAAGCCAAGGGTCACCTACCCAGCAAAACTGAGTATCTTGTTTCAGGGAAAATATGGTCATTCAGTGGAATAGAGGACTTTCAAGCATTCTTGAGGAAAAAAACAGAGTTGAATAGAAAATTTGACATTCAGACACAAGAAGCAAGAGATGCTTGAGAAGGTAATCAAGGAAAAGAAATCAAAAGGAACTTATCAAAGTTGGACTATTTACATTCCTACATGGAAAAACAATAACTGTGTCTGATGAAACCTTTCTCATTATGAAAATAATTGAAGAAGGGTATATGGACATATGTTTACAGGTATACATGGATAGAGGGCACAGCTTGAATTTGATGGGAAGGGATGATTCTTAAGGGGTGAAGTTAAGAGGTGAGAGAGGAAAGTGGCAAGAGGAGATGGGGAAAGACAGGGTCGGGTAAATTATCTCATGTAGAAGAGGCAAGGGGAAGTAGTTGCAGGGGAAGGGAAGAACAGGAAGGCAAAAAAGCAAAACCATATTCTCATTGAAGTTGGCTCAAGGAGAGAATCACATACATACTAAATGGGATATCTCACCCTGCAGGAGAGTAGGGGAAAGGGGGATGAGAGGGGGGAGGATGGAGGGGAGGGCATTCTGGGGGGAGGGGAGGTTGGAAGTACCCACTATGGAAGAGGACAGGATCAAAGTAGGGAATGGACCAGGTGGGAGGGAAATATAAGCAGTCTTTTACAATATATCTACTATGGTAATGTTTTGCATAGCTATACATGTACAACACATACTGAATTGCTTATCTTCTCAGAGGGAGTGGGTGAAAAGGGAGGAAGGGAATGGATCTGAAAATTGAAGTTTTAAAATGAAATGTTTCATAAGATGTCCAGGCATTGGGACTCAGAGATTCACCTTTCCCTAATGGCAAAGTCGAAGGGGGTATGGGAGAAGATATGGGAGAGAGCAGATTGGATGAGGGGATATCTAGTGGGACTGCTATTCTGGGGTGGTGGGTAGGGAAAAAATGGGATAAAATTGTAACTCAAAATTTGGTGGAAATGAATTATGTAAACCAGAAGTTAATAAAGCATTTGTTTAATTAAAAAAATTTAATTTATTTTTGTTACATTTTGCATTTTTGTTACATTTTGTTACATTTTAAATTCTGAACTATCTTCTTCCTTCCCCAAATCACACTAGAGAAGGTCACCATTTAACACAGATTGTATGTGTATGCATAGTATGGTTATACACATATATACACATATACATATCACCACACTGTGGAGACTTTTATTTATCAATTCCTTCTCTGGAGGTGGATAACATATTCCTAGGTCCTTTGTAGTTAATTCGAATATTTGTAATACTCCAAATAGCTTAGCCATTCAGTTATCTTCAAACAATATTGCTGTTATTTTATACGATGTTTTCTTGATTCTACTCATTTCATTCTTCATTATTTCTTGCAAGTCTTTCTCTGTTTTTCTAAAATCAACCTACTCATAATTTCTTACAGCACAATAGTATTCCATCACAATCATACACTACAACTTGTTTAGCCATTCTCCAATTGATGGTCATCCTCTCAATTTCCATTCTTTTGTCACCAGAAAGAGAGCTGTTACAAGTATTTTAGACCATATAGGTTTTTATCCTTTTTCCCTGATCACCTTGGGAAACAGACCTAATGGTGGTATTGCTGGGTCAAAGGGTACGTGCATTTTTATAACTCTTCGGGCATAATTCCAGATTGCTCTCCAAAATGGTTGAATCCATTTCATAGTTCCACCAACAGTGTATTAGTGTCCGAATTTTTTCACATTTGTCATTGATAATCTCAAAGTTGTTTTAATTTGCATTTCTCTAACCAGTAATGATTTAGAGCATTTTTCATATGACTATATATAGCTTTGATTTCTTCATCCACAAGCTGCCTGTTCATATTCTTTGACCATTTATTAATCAGGGAATGACTCATATTCTTGCAAATTTGACAAAGTTCTGTATATATTTGAGATATGAGGCCTTAATTCAAGAAACGATCTATAAAATTTCCCCCCAATTTTCTACTTTTCTTCTAATCTTGGTTACATTGGTTTTTGTACAAGAACCAATTTGTACAAAACATCTTTAATTTAACATAATCAAAAGTATCCATTTTGCACCTCACAATGCTCTCTCTCTCTTGTCTATTCATAAATTCTTCTCCTACCCATAAATCTTAGATAGTTATGTTACGCATTCTTCTAATTTAGCTATGATGTGATTTACCTTTATTTTATAAAGAGAATTTGAAAGATAAAGAATTACAGAGAATGAATTGATATATGATGATGATGATGACCATGATGAGAGTAGCTATTTATTTTATACTCTCTAAATTTTTCAAAGCACTTTAGTTATATTGTATTCTTTGGGAGAAATGTAGTTTTACTTATTAGTGGGCAGGGCATTGGATATTTTTACATTTCTTTCTGGAAAGGAGTTATATTGAGATGTCAGTGAATATTTTCTTAGGATTTCATTCTTAAAAGGACAAATTTAGGACAATTTCTCATGTAGATTGATAGTTCAAAAGAAACTGAACTATTAAGAAAGACTCTCTAAAGTAGGATTCTAAACTCAAGGCAGTTCTTCTAAGATTGATGAGATTGCTTTTTTAAAAAAAAAAAAACAGGAAATAAACTGAAAAAGACTTCTGATATTATAAATTCCAACTCCTTAAATTTATGGTTGATGAAACTGAAGACTAGAGACCTAGTGAAACAAAGTTACACAGAGAATCAGTGGCAGAGCCAAGAGCTCTTTCCACTGTACTATGCTGTCCTTTATGTTGATATTATCAGATAGATATCTTTGGTAAGCTTTTGTCTAAATTTTAAATGTATGTTTTTTTTTTATCTAAAAAGCCAACCTGAAATAGATGACAATCATTGTTTAGCTTTTAGTGGAAGTAGAGAAGGGAGTGAAATGAGTTAAGAAAGCAGGAAGGAAGGTTCTGATTTTAATAATGCAGTTACAGAGCCTGAAAGCAGAACGATAAAATAATTTTCACTTTGCGTGATATGTTTCTGAACCAAATAAGCAAAAAGGAAATTAAACTACCACTTTCTCCAAGAGCAGCCTGCTGGTATAAATGTGCAATTAAATTGATTCTGGCTTAGATACAAGTTTTCATTAACTACTTGAATCTGAAATTGAGTACTTATTTCCGCTGGTTATTTTAAAAATATTTTCCAGGCTTCCAGGTCTGTGAACTTTTACATATGTGTGTGTTATCTATCTATCTATATCTCTATATACAAATATATGTATGTATGTTTATATATGCATATACACACTTGCATGTGTATATACACATATACATATATGTATATATGTGTATTGTGTATGTATATCTGCATATACATACACATATATATAAAACTGTATTTCAGTCAGACAACAAGCATTTATTAAGTGCCTACTATGTACCAGGCACTGTGTAAAGTGCTAGTGATACAAAGAAAGGCAAAAGACAGTTCTCTCCTCTCAAGGAGCTCACAATTTAATGGGATGGAAGGGACAAGATACAAACTACCTTGTACAAATCAGATATATAGAGGATAAATTGAAAATAACCAATAGAAACAAGCCATTGAAATTAAAGGGGACTGGAAAAGGCTTCCTGAAGAAGGGCGGATTTTATTGGAACTTGAAGGAACACAGGAGATAGTGATGAGAGAGAGATTTCTGGGCATATTGGGACAGTCAATAAAAATGCATAAAGTCCAGAAATGGAGTCTTATCACTAGAGTAGAGAGTATGTGGGGGTGAATAAGGTAAGAATACTGAAAAGGTGGGAGGAGGCTGGATTATGAAGGACTTTCAAAGCCAAACAGATGACTTTATATTTGATTCTTGGGGGAAAAGGAACCTTTGCAGTTTATTGAGTAAGGGAGTGATATGATCAGACTTGCATTTTAGGAAGAGTAATTTAATAGCTGTGAAGGACAGACTGCAACAGGGAGAGGCTTGAGGCAAGGAGACCAAATAGAAGACTATTGAAATTATCTGTATGAGAGGGGATGAGGGCCTATACCAGGTTGGTAGCAATATCAGAAGAGAGAATGGGGAATATTTATAAGAGATGTGAAGACAGAAGAATTGACAGGACTTGATAACAGATTGGATTTGAGGAGAAAGAGAAAGTAAAGAGTTAAGAATAAAACCGAGGCTGTAAGTGTTTGTGACAGAGAGGATGGTGGTGACCTCAACAGTAATAAGGAAATTCAGAGGAGAGGAGGAGGGTTTGGGGGAGAGTGGAAAGATAATGTCATCAGTTTGGGACATGTTGATATTAATATGTCTATGACACATTTAGCTGGAGAAATCCAATAAACAGTATTTCAATACATTTTGTTTCTTTTGTAATCCTACACATCTATTTTATGCATTTAAAGACAACATTTTGGGAAGGAATCTGTAGGTGTTACCAGACTACCAAAGGGATCCACGATGATGCACAAAAGATTAAGAATTCCTGTTCTAGGGTATTATTAATTGCACCAAACCAAATACCCTGAATCTCAAAAAATAGCCGTCTCTTTGTACCTAAGAGCTTTTCTGTTATCAACCTTAATTCTTAATAATTACACTGATATTTTGGGGTCATGTAATGCCCTTCATATTAGCCTCACTTAAGTCTTTATTAAAATGATGAGCTTATTGACTGGCATATTATCCTCTATTATAATCTATTTTCTTTAATCTTTCTTATTAGATTTGATTAACAGGAGGAGATAAAGCTTAAAAGGACTTGGGTCTGTCATGAACCACTGTAAGATACTTTCTCTTAAGAATAAGTCTCAGTAAAACTGCCTATACTCTTTAACCCAGCAATATCACTATTAGGTCTGTTTCCATAGATGATTAGGGAGAAAGGAAAAGAATATATATATATGTATGTATGTATGTATGTATATATGTAGCAGCTCTCTTTGTGGTGGCAAAGAACTAGAAATTGTCAATTGGAGAATGGCTAAACAAGTTATGGTATATGATTGTGCTGGAATACTATTGTGCAAAAAGAAATGATGAGCTCAATGATATTAGAAAAATATGGAAATACTTGCACAAAATAATGATGAGTGAAACTAGAAGAGCCAAGAAAATGTTGTATATAGTGACTACAATATTGTTTTAAGAAGAATTTGGAGCAACCAAATAATTTTGACTATTATAAATACCCAGATTAACAAAAAAAGGACCTATGAAAAAAGATGTTGTCTGCATCCTGAGAAAGAACTGATAAATAAAAGTTTATATAATATGGTTTTACATATATATATGTAAAAAAATATATAAAAACACAGATTCATGTCTAAAGAATGGGGTGTGGGAAGGGGAGGGCAAAAGTTACATAATAATTTTGTTATGTATTTAAAAGGAAAAGCAAATAGTACATAGTAGATTTGCAGTTTAATGTTCAATCCTCTTTTTTTCTATTCTACTTTTTGTTATGGAAATGCTTCTTTTCTTAAGTTCAAAATTTTGTTTTATTTTATTTTGCTTTTCAGAGGGGGGAAGGCAGGGCAATTGGGGTTAAGTGACTTGCCCAAGGTCACACTGCAAGTAAGTGTTAAGTGTCTGAGGTCGGATTTGAACTCAGGTCCTCCTGACTCCAGGACTAGTGCTATATTCACTGTACCACCTAGCTGCCCCTAAATCCAAAAATTTAAAAACTGAAGAAAAAAAAAGAATAAGTCTTGGAAGTCCAGGCTGAATTAAATATCTTGAAGCAGGCCTGAACAAATCTGAACTGAAAGGATAGATTGAGACTAATCTTGCTTTCTGGCATCTTTAGGACCAGGAAAAATTCAGGGAACAGTAAGGCTCTCTGGGGCAAAATAGAACAACTTAGTGTTCATTCTCCAAATAATAATAGCTGATATTTAAGTATTATTTTATAAATATTATTAACCCCTGAGGTATTACAGATATTATTACCACTTTACTGATGAGAAAATGGGCTTAGAGAATCTGTGGCTTGTCCATGATCACAAAATGAATTTTGGATAGAGGATTTGGATCCAGAGATTCCAAATCATTTTGGAAGCCCTCTTTCCTCTGCATTCATCTGAAGATTTGATTCGAGTTCTGGATTTAGGCAGAAGGACATTACTTCTTGACTTTGGGTAGACAAATTTGCTCATAGCAAATATGTATCTAAAAATTCTCATAGTTTCGAAGAATGAGAACTTGTGTGTGCCAAACTTGGCTCTTATTGAAGAGATTGGATTATGATCTTGAAGTTCCCTTCTAGTTCTGAAGTCCTGTAATTTGCCTAGAGTTTGAGTTTTCCTAATTTTTATATAAATAAATAAATATCTTAAACTCATCATGTCCCAAACTTAACTCATTATATTTTTCTCCAAACCTCCTTTCTTCCAAACTTCCCTATTACAGATGGGGACACCACCATCCACCTAGTTATTCAGCCTACCATTCTTGACTCCTCACTGTTTCTTGTCCACCTCCCCCATCTCCAGTCTACTGCTAACTCTTATTGATTCTACCTTTATAACATCTCTCATAGATGACTCCTTCTCTCTTCTTCTTTTTTTTCTTTTTGGAGGGCAATTGGGGGTTAAGTGACTTGTCCAAAGTCACATGACTAGTAAGTGTGTCAAGCATCTGAGGCCAGATTTGAACTCAGGTCCTCCTGACTCCAGGGCTGGTGCCCTATTCACTGTGCCACCTAGCCGCCCCTACTTCTCTCTTCTGATATTGCCACTACCTGGGTAGAGGCTCTCATCACCTCATACCTGGATGATTGCAATAATCTATTGGTTGATCTCATTGTCTCAATTTTTTCCCTACTCCAATCCATTCTCCACTCACCCACCAAAGTGATCATTCTAAAGTGAACTTAATAAAATACTTGTTTTATAGAGCTAGAAAAAATAATATCAAAATTCATCTGGAAGAACAAAAGATCAGAATATCAAGGGAATTAATGAAAAGAAATGCTAGCGAAGGAGGCCTAGCCATAGCAGATTGTAAATTGTATTACAAAACAGCAATCATCAAAACTACTTGGTACCACCTAAAAAATAGAGAGGTAGATCAGTGGAATAGGTTAGGTACACAAGACACAGTAGTCAAAGATTATATCAATCTACTGTTTGATAAACCCAAAGACTCCAACTTCTGGGATAAGAACTCATATTTGACAAAAACTGCTGGGAAAACTGGAAAACAGTATGGCAGAAACCAGGCATAGAATAACATCTAACATATAACAATATAAAGTCTAAATGGGTACACAATTTAGATATAAAGGCTGATACTATAAACAAATTAGGGGAGTAAGGAATAGTTTATCTGTCAGATTTATGGAGAATGGAGGAATTTATGACCAAACAAGAGATAGAGAACATTATGAAACGCAAAATAGATAATTTTGATTACATTAAATTGAAAAGGTTTTGCACAAAGCCAATGCAACCAAGATCGGAAAGGAAGCAGAAAACTGGGAAAGAATTTTTACAACTAATGTCTCTTATAAAGGCCTCATTTCTAAAATATATAGAGAACGGAGTCAAATTTACAAGAATACAAGTCATTCCCCAATTGCTAAATGGTCAAAGGATTTGAATAGGCAGTTTTCAGAGGAAGAAATTAAAGCTATCTATAGTCATATGAAAAAATGCTCTAAGTCACTTTTGATTAGAAAGATGCAAATCAAAATAGCTCTGAGGTACCACATCACACCTCTCAGATTGGATAACATGACAAAGCAGGAAAATGATAAATGTTGAAGGAGATGTGGGAAAGTTGGAACACTAATTCACTGTTGGTGGAGCCGTGAGCTGATTCAAACCATTCTAGAGGGCAATTTGGAACTATGCCCAAAGGGCTATAAATGTATGTATGTATACCCTTTGGCCCAGTAGTACCACTTCTAGGGCTGTATCCCAAGGAGATCATAAAAATCAGAAAAGGACCCACATGTACAAAAATATTTATAGCAACTCTTTTTGTGGTGTCCAAGAACTGGAAGTTGAGGGGATTCCCATTGATTGGGGAATGACTGAACAAGTTGTGGTATATGAATGTAATGGAATACTATTTTACTATAAGAATGATGAACAGGCGGACTTTAGAAAAACCTGGAAAGACTTATATGACTTGATGCTGAGTGAAGTGAGAAGAACCAGGAGAACATTGTACACAGTGTGTAACAGCCACAGTGTGCAATGACTGATTTTGATAGATTTAGCCCTTCTCAGCAATGCAAAGACCTAAAACAATTCCAAAGGATTCTTGATGGAAAATGTCATCCACATCCAGAGAAAGAACTATAGAGTCTGAATGCAGAGCAAAGCCTACTCTTTTCTCTTTTTTGCTTTGTTTTTCTTTTTCATGGTTTCTCCCATTCATCACACTCTTCTAAGCAACATGACTTATGTGAAAATGTGTTTAGAGTAATGTATGTGTAGAGCCTTTACATGCCATCTTGGGAGGGAGAAAGTGGGGAGGGGGAGAAAACTTATGGAGGTTAATGTTGAAAATTAAAAATAAATAAATTAACTAATAAAAAAAAACAAAATGCTTGGGGCAGCTAGGTGGCGCAGTGAGTAGAGCGTTGGCCCTGGAGTCAGAAGGACCTGAGTTCGGATCCGGCCTCAGACACTTAAGGCACACACAAACAAAAACCTAGCCGTGAGACCTTGGGCAAGTTACTTAACCCCAATTGCCCTTCAAAAAGCAAAAAAAAAAAAAAAAAAAAAAAGACAAAAAACAAAATGCTTGTTGACTTTTGCAAAAGGAAGGTATTTTCTCTTTTATGCTCATCACCTCTCATCTGGATTATTTCAATAGCTTCCTAATTGGTCTTCCTGTATGTAGTCTTTCCCCTCTCCAACTCATATACCACATAGCTATCAAATTTATATTCCTAAAACAATAAGTCTCATCATTTCACTTCTCTGCTTAAGAAGTACAAGTGGCTCTATATTGCTTTTAGTATAAAATGCCAATCCCTCTGTTTTGTTTTTAAAACCTTTCACAATCTATCTCTATCCGAATTACACATTACTTTCCTCAATGCACTATATTCTCCAGCCAAACTGACCTACTTACATGTTCATGATGTTCCATCTCCCACATCTCAGCCTTTACCTGGGTTGTCCTTCCTTACTCTTAGAACTTTTAGCTCCCTCTAAGATGGAACTCAAGTGTGCCTTCCTTCAAAAGAGTTTTCCTAATTGCCTCAATTGTCAGAATTTTCCCCCAATCACTGCATATTTATTTTGTATGTATCCTGTTTTTATTTTCCCATGAACATTTTGTATTCTTCTAGTAAAATATAAGCCTCCTTTAGGGCAGGAACTGCTTCCCTTTTGTACCTAACATAGTGCCTGTGAGTCTTTGTGAGTGATTAACTTATGATTGATTTACACATTCAATTTCAATTCAGTTCAATAAATATTTTTAAAGTACCTACCAGGCACCATGCTAAAGACTGGGGATACAAATAGGAAAAAAAAAGTCTCTGACCTCAAGGAGCTTACAATTTAATGGAGGAAGGCAATATCTGAAAAAGGTTGGGCAGGGTTTGGGAGGGGACCTGAGGGTACCTACTGTGGTGCATCATTTTGCATAGAGTTCAGATCAAGCAAAATTGCTGATAGAAGATGGAGAGTTAGCTAAAAAGTACAGATCTCTGTCCTTATATAAAGAAAAATTTTGAGAGAACTTTATTACTCTCCCCATCAGCCCTCAGAGGGAGTTGAAAAGGTATTAAGAATCTAAAACTGAGATAACAGCATAGTGATGAGATTTCAGGTGAACAGTTTATCCTGGGTGGGGCATCATATACAGAGACCAGACCGAACAGAACTGCTGATGGAAAGTAGAGAGTACTTTATATTCTGTGTTGGATCTAAGTGGCCTAAAAACAAACAAATAAACCAAAAAACTCCAACCATTGTAAGGATAATTTTGTATGTCATGTAACTATTGCTTACAGTATTTGAAATAGAAACATTTTCACGGAAGTGATCTTGATTACCTGCATTGTTGATCTAAAGAGAAAGGTTTAAGTTCTTCTGTCATGGGCTCTACATTATCTGGTCTTGATCATTCAAGAGGCTGTCATCCGATGTTAAGGACCAGAGATCCTTTTCCAAACAAAAGGATTATTTGAATCTAATATAAACATATGATGAATGAATTTTAGAGGAAATCACTGAATTCAATATTTCCTTGATTTAAGGCATGGGAAACATATAAATACAGGAAGGAACCACCTTGGGCACAGAAATGAGTGTAGTCCTTGGTGTGGTTGTAGTGAACAGTAGTATATAGTTGTAGTGTATAGGGTAGAAGAGATTGTAAGTGACTTCCTAGAGAATCCAGAGCACTTCACAGTTGGTTCAGAGAGAGATTAGTTATTTTTTGACAAAAATAGATAAGACTATTGTGCAACCCTTTGTGACTTCTTTTGGGTTTTCTTAGCAAAGATACTGGAATGGCTTGCCATTTCTTTCTCCAGCTCATTTTACAAGTGAGGAAACTGAAGCAAAGAGGGTCCAGTGAGTTGCCCAGGGTCATCACTCAACTGGTAAGTATCTGAGATTGGATTTGAATTCAGGAAGACGAGTCTTCCCGACTCCAGACCCAGCAGTCCATTCACTGTGCCAGCTAGTTGTCCTAATTGAGCTGTTTTAGCTTAAAGTCCCACCTCTTCCTTCTCCCCACCCCCAATGAATCCCAGAGAAGGAAAGAGAAAGTTATAGAAGGAAAGAAGCTAAGTAATATCCAAGCACATACAAGTAGTTCTTTCACAACCAATTGAGCTGTACTACTGTGGATTTTATTTTTATGTCAAAAAAAATTTTTTTTGTGGGCTTATTTCATAAATGCATTTTGCAGCCCCAACCAAAACACAGCTGGGTTGGGATCTTGTTGTTCCATGCTGGTGCAATTAGCCTTAAAGTTTTCTGGGTCAGCCATGCAAGCTTCGTAATTGAAGAAGATGGCTGTAGCATTTTACTGTTGCTTTTTTAGCTAAAATGAGTGTGCAACTTAATTTTTGAAAACTAGGACAGAATATAATGTCAAAAACATGATAATCCTATGAACAGATTTCAAGAAAAATGGGTAATAGAAATGTGTTTCATTGCAATATTTAGAATACTCATAAAGATTACATATCATGTGTTTAATTAGTATGAAAACAGTCATTTGCACATCATGAATTTAACTCAAGCTTCCAAACTTCATTCTCCCTCCCCTAGCTTTAGGGGGAGTTCATTCTAGGCCACCTAGTTATTACAACCTAATCTCTTTCAAATTACAAGGATATTCATAGTGCTTAAATTGGGTAGAAACCTCATAGAATCTCAGATTTGCTATTTTTTTTTTTACAATCCTCTTCAGTAGGAGGGGTAATATATTTTAAGACATGATTATTTCATTGTGTGTGTGTGTGTGTGTGTGTGTGTGTGTGTGTGTGTGTGTGTGATATCACCACTTCTCAGGTGAGAACAGGTAAATAGTTTTAGTTGGGCCTGAGTCTTCTTCTATTGATACTATTAGTCAGTAATCAATAAACATATACTATGTGCCAAGTCCTGTGCTAAGAGCCGGAGGTACAAACAAGCAAAATAAAGTCTCTTCCCTCAAGGAGTTTAGAATCTAACAGAGAAGGACAGTATTCATAAGGAAACTATAAATATGGGGTAGGGCATTAAAGGGTACCTGTTACTGTACCTGTGGCATGATGTTTGTGTAATTAAAATCAAGCAGAGCAGCTGGTAGGAAATGAAAATCTGGTTGGGAAATTATGAACCCTCTGAAGGGAGGTGCCGGGAGGAGCTTTTGCAATGCCTTTCAGTCCTCCAGTTAGGGAGGAGAGATAACTTGAGTGGGCTGAGGAGGTGTTGAGTACCAAAGCTGAAACATTCTCCATGATGATGAGATTTTTGGTGATGAGCTTATCCTGGGGGAAGCATGACCTTCAAAGAGTTGAAACTAAGTAGAGAAGCTGATAGGAAAACATATTTTTGTGCTCAGTTGGGTGTCTTAGAGTGGAGTTTCACTGTTGCAGGTTGGTTATATGTGCCTACCTCCTCTCTTTAAGATCTCATTTTCACTTCCTTTTATCCTTTGAAACTATATATCTATTCTCACTGTAAAGAAAATATATACTTAACTCCTTGACTCTCTTTTAACATTTTCATGGATTTGTGATCTTGCTGACATAAGTACATTATTCCATGATGGAGAATTTGCAGTCTCTCCATGACTTTTCATCTTGTGAACCTCTTGGTCACATCTTCCCATAAATCCTCCACCTTGGGTTCATTCAGCTGGGTACGCAGGTCTGTATAATTTCAAAGAGTGTGACTATAAATGAAGCCCGCAGTCTGTCCTTCACTCTTGTGAGACTATCAAAGAAAGTATAAAGCAAGCAAATTGTAGAGGCAGCAGGGAAGCTGGTGGTTTTCCCTTCACTTTGCTGTGGGATCCTTTGTACATGCTATATTTTGATAGTATGCTGTTAAAATTTGAAAATGATTGATGGTGATATTAATTACATATATATGTTATATATACATACATATTTTCAAATTTTGCAGTGGTTACATGGTCTTGATCATTTTTCTTCATCATCTTGTTCCATATTTCCATTAGAGAGAAACATTCAGGTCTATCTTTGTAAGAACATGCGGGAATAATTAAAAGGAAACTTCTGGGTTGGTTAATAGTAGTGACATTTTTTTGGTCACATATTTTAGAAAATGGAATGATTAATGACTTCCATCCAGCTGATCAGCTTTGATATCCTGATGCTTACTTCTGTGGCTTAATGGTTACACTATCAAGTCTGGATACTTTTTAGATATTTTCTGTTTCTATAATTCAGTATAATTTTTTTCTGATACTTAATTTTCTTTGTGCCATGTACTGCCAAAATATTTTTAATCCTACATTCTCGCACAGGTAAAATAATTCAGATATCCTTTAAAAATTAAATTATGTGATGTGATTTCAAAGACAAATTTAATAATTTATATGTTCTGAATTTCAGCATCAATGACCTTAACATAGAAGCTAAAAGCTTATTATAATGTGGTACTTTTTTTTGCTGTTATGGAAATATGCTTGTCATTAATAATTTGATGCTGCAGTATCTCAATGACTTCCTCTACAGCTACCTCTCATGATTGTGGGTGCTCTCTCCATTAGTGCAGATTGTACACTATCCACACCTCATCCTATGTGATTCTGATCCATATTCTCCCATAAAATCTCCATAGAAAATCTACTTAATATGCTAGAAGACTTCTTATAGATATTTTTTACATTTTGTGTATACGAGTCCATCACTATAGATAGCTATGTTTTCTTTTGCATCAATCATTTCATTTTATTATATTAGTATATTATATTATTATAGTGTATTTCTATTTACAAAATATATTATTTTATTGTGTGCTTATTATATTCCATGTACTGTCTTAGGTGCCAGGGATACAAAGTCAAAAATGAAATAGACCCTGCCCTCAAGGAGTTTACAATCTATCAGGGGAGGTAATTCACATGATTGGTTCACTTTTTTTTATAGCCTATATTTCCTATATTATCTCTCACACCAGTTTCTGCACATAATAAGTTAAATGCATGCAGCCTACTTATGTCCACCATGGGTCTCTCCATTGCCTTTTGGACTATCTGCTATTTTGATATTTTGTCATTTATTTTTATTTTTTTACTTTGGGGGAAGGGTAATAATAAGAGTCTGAATTCCTTTGATATCTTTCCAGGATTTGTTCATTCACTCACTCACTCATTCATTCAATAAGCAGTTATTAAGTACTTTATGTGCTTAATTATTAAGCACATACCCATGTCCATTTTTTCAAGGAGCATATCTGGGACTCCAAATGTGGCCCCACTGTCCTTGATGATGGAAAGAGTTTGTTATAAAAATGTTTATATATCTTTTCCATTTATCATCTGTTTTTTTGGTCCTTCTAGTTTCAAACTTTAATGTTCTTTGGATGACTTTGCTTAATTGATCTCTATCTAAGCTTACTTCAGACTCTGCTTGGCAAGTCTATGAAATGATTTATGATTCAGGTGATTTTTTTTATCCTCTTTTGCCTCTGTTGTTTTGGAAAGTGGTTTGTATTGGTTAATATTCTCTTTGGGATTGTTATAATTGGTGTCACTTTCTTTTTCTCAGTCCAATATCTTTTTAAAATAGCTCATTAGAGTTATTTTAATTATCTACCATGTCTTTTTGTCACTTTCATTCTATTAATTTTTTATTAATTTTAATTTTACTCTAAAAAGTTTGCAATCTGACTAAACATAGACAATTCAGAATTGATCCCTTTCCCCATCAGGAATGAGGCATTTCCTGTCCCTTAAATTATGATTCATTTTATTTTATTTAGTGGTGTTATTTGGTGCTTTCTGTGTCTAGTATCCCCTAATGCTTTTCTTGACAGAAATATACATGACATATAATCATGAAGTTGCTTTGTAGTCTACAAGTCTTTGATCTTTTCCATTACTTTTTTTTTTTTGCCTTTTTGGAGGGCAATTGGGGTTAAGTAACTTGCCCAAGGTCACACAGCTAGGTTTTTGTTTGTGTGTGTTAAGTGTCTGAGGCCAGATCCAAACTCAGGTCCTTCTGACTCCAGGGCTGATGCTCTACTCACTGCGACACCTAGCTGCCCCTCTTTACTTTTTCCTGAACTATATTTTTCAATATACATTTTTATCCTTTCACTTAAATCTACCTTTGCTTTGAAGTGATTGAGTTATTAAAGTATGTATTAATTCAGTTTGTAGTATCCTATAGAGTTTCTTGTAGAATTTACTTACCTCTTCCTTTCCTGTAACAGACAACAGTGAATAAATTGTAATTCTTTTCATAGTGATCACTTTACAAATACTTTTTATACGTACTGCAATGTGAGATGGCCAAATGTCCCCTGAAATGATGCTGCTTTTTTATTGCCCATTGAGGCACAGTAAAACCATCCTGGTCAGCTCCTTTATTTGCCTCTCTAAGGAGAGCCTTCCCTTCATTTAAGTGGACCCTTCTTTTGTCTCTTGGTTTTATTTTATCAAGGATGCCAAAACTAATAGAGTTTAGTTCCCCCAGTAGTATACTGACTCCTTGGTCGTAGGACAAATCTCTCATATTTAAAAGTTATGCCTCCCTTGTTATTATTCATCAGTGGGTCATTATGACTATACTATTTATTAAGGCATCTAGTATGGTCTTAACATATGTGTGAGAGAGAAGCCTTTAAGGCTGAATTTTCTCTAATTCTTTATGAAGATACATTTTTGTAATATTCTCTACATCTCTCAGTTAATTGTATGACAATGAAGATGTGATCATTAGTATGAAAAATTATTTTCATTCTTATAGTTATACTTTTGCTATCTTATTTCAAAGTAAATCTGGACCAGACTGTGGGAATCAGTTCTTTATTTCTTCATTTTTGGTGGAATTAATAAATTAACTATTATTATTGTATAGTTAATGTCTCATACCATTTAAAAATTTTATATTTTTCTTCTTTTAATTAGCAAGTATTTATTTTTCTCTCTCCTACTCTTGCTACTGGAAGAGGAAAAAGAAAAACAAAACTTGTGTGACAAATATAAATAAAGTAAAATAAATGGCCATGTCCAAAAACATGTGTAAATTTTACATGTATAGTCTGTCACCTCTCTTTCAGGAGGTGGATAGCATTCCTTGATCCCTTGGAATTATAGTTGGTCAATGTGTTATTCAAAGTTCTTAAAGTTGTATTCATCAGAGTTTCAATGTTGTTTATTAAAGTTCATTTTCAAAAAATATTTTAAGTTCCCCTGAAGTCCTACTCAGGTGGCCTCATTGTACTGTGAAGATGACTCTGGGTTCTCCGCTATGCTATCAAAAAAACAAGTTCAGACAGGTTCAACCACCAAACTAGAAAGACTTTGAGTATAAGCTGGTGATAGACTGTATACCTATTATTTGAAGGCCAACCTAAATTCTGAGAGGTCAATTATCTAGCTGCCCATAGTTTTTACAACCCTTAATGATCATCTTCCAAGTGAATTTAACAAACATTTACTAATGACTTCAGGAAAACTCAAGGCATACTTCACTTCACCCACTTACTGTTTCAATTAACAACCATTTATTTAGCACCTGCTAATTGCCAGTCAGGCGCTGTGTTAAGTGTTGAAGATACAAAAAGAGGAAAAAGACAAACCCTGTCCTCATGGAGGTCACAATCCACTGGAGAAAAGAATATGCACACAAATATATACAGACAAGGTATAGGAAAAATTAGGAAATGAGTAAAAAGGGAAAGGCACCAGAATTGAGAAGAGTTGGGAAAGACTTCTTGACACAGATGGAATTTTTGTTAGGACCTGGCAGAAGCTAAGGAAGCCAGTAGGAAGAGATGAGGAGGGAGACCATTCCATGCATGGAGGACAGCCTAAGAAAATGCCAGGGGATGAGATGGAGTGTCTTATTCATGGAACAGTCAAGAGATCAGTGTCATTGGATCAAAATATACATATTGGAGAATAAGGTGTAAGACTGGAAAGGTAGGAGGGGATTAGATTATGAAGAGCTTTAACTGATAAATGGAACATTTTGTATTTGATCCTGGAAGTGATAAGGAGCCAGTGGAATTTGCTGAGTAAGAAGTGACATGATCAGATTTGTCCTTCGGGAAAATAATTTTGGTAACTGAATGGAGGATGCACTGGAGTAGGGAAGAGATTTGAGGCAGACAGACCCACCAGCAGGCAATTGTAATAGTCTAGAAAGATACCTAGATGATGAGGTATTCTACTCCCTTCTCTCTGGCTTCTTCCTCCACCATCTCCCCACCGATTGCCTTGCCTCTACCTCTTTCATCCCTTTCTTTCCAGTTTTGGAACCACGCATGATGATAAAATCATTTCTGTAATTTTTTTCCCTCAATGGAATGTGGCAGTCCCCTATAGCACCACCCCCCATCCCTATAACTTTCTGCATTTTTCCTTGGCCACAACTTTTATATAAGTTGGTACTTCCATTAGAATGTAAGTTCCTTTGCTTTTGAATTTGTATTTGCACCTTCCTTCCTTTCTTCTTTTTTCCCTCCCTTCCTTCTATCCCCTAAATTCCTCACTATATCTTTCTTCTACCCACTCCCAACCATCTCTTATAACAAAGATTTTGTAAGAAGAACAAGAAAAACACATTCAGCAAAACTAAGTAGGGGCAGCACAATGAATAGAGCATTGGCCCTGTAGTCAGAAGGACCTGAGTTCATATCCAGCCTCAGACACTTGACACACTTACTAGCTATGCAACCTGATTGCCTTGCCTTCCCCCCTCCAAAAACAAAACAAAACAAAAAAATGATACAACACATCAAACAAGTCTGACATTATACGCAATATTTTGTATCCTATCTCTGCAAATAAGTGTGTGAGGATTGTTGTCTTCTCATATCTCTTTCTTTGGGTCCGACCTTGGTCATTATAGCTTTATGACATTGAGTTTGGATTGGGTTTTGTTGTCAATAAGCACAAATATTTTGCCATATGCAATCTTTCTTAGAGGATGAACTTGAGAACTTTGTGAATAGCATTAAATTAAAATAGGATTGAAATGAATTTATTCTATATAATATCCAGAGTGGAATCAGTCAGGGAAGAAGAAGAACTAAGGAAGAATAGGGCTTTGTCTCAGGTACAGTTGTCTGGAAGGCCTATAAGATTTTTTGCAATTTTGTGTTTTTCCACGTTGTTACTTAAGTCCATGTGTGCTTTCCTACAGTAGTTAGTAGTAGGATTCCTTTAAAAATTAAAGAGTTTCGTTGGTGATTCCAGGGATAGCAATCGGGGGACAAATGGAAACTTGTATCCCTTTTTGTATAGAAGTTGAATGAAGGAGCCCAGAGCTAGAGAAGGGACAGTAGCACAATCACTGCCAATAGCATTACCAGTAGGGGGAGCTCACAAACCAAATGCTGGATTCCCATTTCTGAGGAAGAGCAATGGAACCAGGACAGCGGCCATTCAAAAGGGATTAGATTTGTTCTGCTTAACCCCAGAGACAGAACTGAAAGCAATGGGTAGAAGTTGCAAAAGGCAAATTGCATTGAATATAAATCAAAACTTCCTAATAATTAAAACTGTTCCCAAATGGGCTGCCTCAGAGGATAGTGGGGCTTCCTTATTGAAGGTCTTCAAACAAAGGCTGGATGACCATTTGTTAGGTATATTTTAAAGGGGATTATTAGCTGACCTTGACAGGTGGGGTGTCTTCCAATTCTATGATTTTGTGATAGTGATCTATTGTCAACCCCCACCACCTTTCAGGAATCCCTTCTATGGCATTCACTATCATTATATAATGGTACATTCCACATGGCAAATGGTTAACACGTGCTTTATATATATTTGTTGATTTAAGCTGCTGTCTACTTGAATGTTAATAAAGATTGTAGAAAGTACATTAAAAGGATATTAATATCTTTTAAAGACTCAAATTCCTCACCATTATAATAGGGATTGACATGACATTTGTGTATTTGAAAGAAAAAAATGAGGTCTTCATATCTTGACTTATTGACAACTCAATTTCTCTGGGATTGATTTTCTAAAAATTATTATTATCAAATGAAGTGAAAACAAAATGTGTCAGTTGTGAGATCAGTTCATCCTTTTTAATAAGGAAAATATAAAGTTATTTGAATTTTCTTTTCACTTTACAGAATAATTTTGCCTTTGTGATAACACAATTTATAATTCATTCTTAGTCTACAGCTTTGAGGGCTCCTTCTCTCATTTGGGTTTAAAAAAATGCTAAAGGTAACTCTGGGAAAGGAGAGCCCTTTCCTTCTCTCCTCTTTTTATCTCCTTCACTTTTGATAGATATGTGGCCTGACTTGTCTTTAGGAGATACCACTTAACTTATTTAGTAGTAGATTATGGTGGGAGGGTGGTTACAGTTCACCCTCTCTTGCCATAGACAGCATTACCTTTCTAGTGTATACAGTCAGGTTATTCAGGTGGATGGTTTATAATTCAGCAGGGCTACTTTCTCAGTATGAATCCAATGTGACCTCTGACCACAAGATTTGTGTTCAGAAAGTCAGCTAGGTGAAACAGTAGATAGAGTCAGAGTCAGGAAGAACTGTGTTCTAATCCTGCTTCACACCAACTGTGTGACCCTGGGCAAGTTACTAAACCTCCCCTTGCCTCAGTTTCCTCATCTGTAAAATGGGGATGGTAACAATAGCATTTACCTCCAAGGATTGTTTTGAGGATAAAATGAGTTAGCATATGTAGAGTTCTTTGCAAACCTAAATGCTAGCTATCATTATTATTAGAGTTGGAAGGAACCTTTGAAGTCATCTGTTTCAATCCCCTTATTTTATAGATAAGGAAATTGAGACCCAGAGAGGTTAAGTGACTTGCCCAGTATTACATAGGTAATAAGTTACAGTGCTAGGATTTAAACCTAGGTCCTTTGATTGTCAGTATATTAATGGGTCAAAATAAAATAATATCACAGTTTGATATACAGTGTATATGTACATAAATACATATACATCTATGTTTATATAGCATATGACAGTCCTTTCTAAAGCATGAAGTAGCATACTTCCAAAAGGTGAATATTATCAGGTAGCTAGGAGGTATAATGCAGGGTGTCCCTGAAGTTCGGATGTATAGGAAATCTCATTAACTATGCATATTTTCAAGAAATGAAATGAATGACATTTTCAACATTTTATTTAATTAGCATAAATTTTAGCCATGACAATTTCATATGGAATAAAAGCTTTCATTAGCTACTAGGGACAATTTTCCATATTAATGAGATCAATTAATTTAATTAATTAATGAGATTTCCTATGTCTCATGTCTTCCTATGAAATCTCATTTATGCTAATTAGATAAAATGTCATTGAAAATTTCATTCATTTCATTTCTTGAAAATATGCATAGTTAATGAGATGTCCCATGTGTCCAGACTTTAGGGACACCCTGTATAACGTACCAGATTTGGAGTCAGGGAGACCTAATTTCAAATCCAGCCTGAGATACTCACTAGCTGTGTGACCACCTCTTATCTGCCTCACTTACCTCATCTATAAAATGAGGACAATAAAAGCACTGATCTCACAGGGTTATTGTGAGGATAAAATGAGATAATATTTGTCAAGCAGTCATAATTAGATATTAATTTTGCAAATTTGCAAATTATGTCAATATAAAATGAAAAGTTATCTAAGAAGTTGTTCATGCAGTTTGCAGTGTTCCTTTTCTTAAAATAAAGGGAAGAAAAGAAATGAATATTTTATTGTGCTTACTATGTACCAGATACTTACAGCAATCCTGAGAAATAGGTGCTATTATTATTCCCCCCTTTTACAACTGAGGAAACTAAGGCCATCTGAGGTGAAATGACCTACACACGGTCACAAATCAGTAAGTACCCGAGGCTGCATTTGACCTTGAACTCTAAGCTCAGCATTATGCATATCCAGACTCTATCCATGGTACAATCCAACAGCCCTGAAAATGTAGGTAATGGCAAATTTATGAGGCAATTAAAAAATTCATCCCTCTTAAAAATGTAAATCCAACAATTATGCCCACAATTTTCAGTGTCATGTAGCATTTCAGTTGGTAATTTCTTGCACAGCTACTTGCTGTGTATGTAGCTAACCACTCAATATTTGGAACCACATCATTAAGAATGTTCAATTCAAGAATATAGCTTAAAAAGTTTGCCCTTGAAACTAGCTGAATAGATTATTTCTGTATTTCTTCGAAGTCTCAGGGAATTTGTAGAAATGATAACCTTAGGATAGATTTGGTACTGGTAATTCTACTGATAAAATTGCTGAAAGTATATTATTTTATAGGAAATATTGTAAGTATAATATTATTATAGAAAAATAGACATAAATTATTGAGCCTTCCTTCCCCCAGCTCCATAATATTATTTTATGAATACCTAGGAAAGAGCAGTTGTTCTTCAGTGAGGAAAATTTTATTCAAATTCAAATGCTAGACAGATCTATAATGGTAACTGCTGCTTTAATACTTTGGCACTTTTTTTAGTAACTCCTTCCACTTTATGGATAACATAAATTTTGCAGTCATAACTCAGTCAACAAATATTTATTAATAAGTACCAAAGCATTAATATTAATGCAGAATTATTTATTGATAAATCTTGTTGACTTACAGAAACTACTTCATCCTCATATCTGTTCCAAGTGCTGCTTTTGTTCAAAGGCCCAGAAGCATAGATTTTAATACAGATTCACAGAAGTGAGAAGGCCTCCAAAGGAGATGCACACTGTCAGTCCACCAATTGGCATGTAATCTTTCACTTAAAATAATTTGAAAAAATTAGACTTTGTTTTAATAACTGCTCATATGTCTTAAAAAGCAACTGGATAGCTACATTGATAGTTGTTCCCTGATTCCTCGTAGAACAAAATTTGGGGTTTCCCCACACTATTTTCAAAAGTCACTGGTTCCTCAGCTCCGTTGCAGTATTTTTCATGCTTTTTTTTTTTTTAATAACTAAGGAGATAGGAGCAAATAGAAGCTAATGAACCCTCCCCAAGGCTCATTGCACAAACCTGCTTTAGGGTAACTAAAACCCAAATGCGCTCTTAATATTATTCTCAGTTCTGAGCACCATATTTTAGTGAGGGCATTGATTAGTTGGAGTATGTCCAAAGGAGGACAAATGATGATGAGAATGTACCATGTGATCAGCAGGACAATTGGAGATCTTTATCCTGTAGAAGAGGAGATAGATTTAGGTGAGAAATATTGGAAGAGGGGAGAGGGATAGGACAGGTTCTGTTTGGCCCCAGAGAAGAGAGTAAGATATGGTGGCTAGAGGTTACAGAGAAAAAGATTTAGGTTTGCTTTAAGGAGAAACTTTCCAAGAGTAGCAACTTTTCAGCATAGGTTACCTTGGAGGGTATAGGGAAGATGACCACTTGTAGAAATAATTCCTGCTCAGGTATTGTTTGAATTGGGTGGTGGCTGGGGTGTCTTCCCACTCAAATATTTTGTGATTATGTCATTTTTATGACCATGATCCCTGCTCCTGTGACCAAAGCTAATCAGCATAATTCTATTACCATCGGTTTCCATCATTTTGTTGTCAACTTGACCCTGATCCTTCATAGTCCAGGCTTTATCATTTGTTTTTCTTTTGTTTTTTTCATATGCCCCTTCTTGTGAGAGAAAGTAGATCAGTGAATGTTCCTTCCTCTGAATGGTACCTGCATGGTGTAGTGGCAAAGCCTTTGGATTTGGAGTTAGAAGTTCTGTGTTTGCATATGGGTTATGATTCTTACTGCAGTGTGATTTTGGAAATGTTATCAACTTTCCTGAATCCAGTTTATTCATCTGTAAGATGAGGATAGAATAGATGGCCTCAGATATCCCTTCCAGTTTTAAATCCTATGACCTCAATGATAGCATTAGGAAAGCTTGCTTGGAAAGAGCTGGAGTGTTCATGCCAGAAAAATTTTGCCTGATTTTTATGTATTGTTTCAAAGTGTTTTAAGAAAGCTGCTTTGCTGGTTGGCACAGTCTAGGACTTTGGTAGAGAGGAGAAGACATAACTGATAACAATAAAAATTCACATTTTCCTAACAGCAAGAAGTTTACCAAGCACTTTTGTTGCAACACCCCTGTGAGATTAGCAGTGAAAATATTATTATCTTCAATTTACACATGAGAAAACTGAGGTTCAGAGAGGCAAAGGGTCTTGCCTCATAGTAAGTGGAGGGAGAGTTGGTGTTTAGCTTTTTGTTCATAGATGATCGTGCACTCAATGCAGCCTCTGAGGTTATGATGCAACAAAGAATGGATCAGTTCTCTGCTACTTGTGCTAATTTTGGCCTGACAATTAACACCAAGAAAACACATGTTCTCCACCAGCCACCACCACACCTTCCATACGTGGAACCATCTGTTACAGCAAAAAGAGAAATTTTGAATGCTCTGGATAAGTTCACTTACCATGACAGCATACTTTCCAGGGATATACATATAGATGATTAGGTTAACACATTCATTGCCAGAGCTAGCTCAGTTTTGGGGAGACTTCAAAGGAAAGTGTGAGAGAGAAGTAGTATTAGACTGACTATCAAAATGAAGTGGTAGAGTCATTTTGCTTACCTCCTTGTTGCATACCTATGAAAACTGTACAGTATACCAGCGCCATGCCAAGAAACGGAATCTCTTCCATTTGAACTGTCTTAGGAAGACTCTGAAGATCTCCTGGCAAGACAAGGTACACGACACTGAGGTCTTTTCTTGAGCTAAACTGCCAAGCATTCAAACTCTAAAGCAAAGAATGCAAATTTGATGGGGTAGTCACATCGTTCAAATGCCAAATGCAGTTTGCCTAAAAGAGTATTTTATGGAGAACTCACACAAGGCAAGAGCTCATATGGAGGTCACAAGAAGTGATACAAGGACACTCACAAGGTCTCTCTGAAAAACTTTGGAATCAATTGTGAGAAATGGGGGACACTGGCACAGGACCACCTAACATGGCTTGCCCACATCAAAGAACGTGCTATGCTCTATGGGCAAAGCAGAATTGTAGCAGCTCAAAAGAAATGTGAGATGGGCAAATTTAGTGACATCTGCACTCCAGTTTTTCACATGGACTCTTTGTGCCCGACCTGCTGTTGTTTGCAAGCTCATATTGGTCTGATCAGCCACAGTTGGGTACACTATACCTTGACCCCAACATAGTGATGTCATTTTGGTTCTCTTTCATAAGCCTGAAGGACAAAACCAACCAATCCATGATGAGAATTTCATCATACATCTCTCTTGAGTCTAAGCCTTGCCCTCTACCTCTATGGCAGAAGTCAATGTTACCAGTCTGTACTTAAAAGAGATAATCAAGTTAATAAGGCGAATACTAATCAGTCATTTTTATTACTTTCAGAAATATTGAATTTTGCCATCAGTGGCTTTGATATTTATGATAACAAAGTTATTCCCACGCCATTTTAAGCTCTTGCTTTTCAGTTTGGGGTGGTCACGTTGTAGTTCAATGACAGTCCTCTCGTGATTGGGAAATTCTGCACTCTACAGCAATTTTCCATTGAGAAGATGAATTATACTTTGAAAGAGGCTAAGCAAAGCAATAACATCACAATATCTGTCATTTGTGAAATGGTTTGGCTAGCTATTATGAGTCTGAAGGTGTTGTTATTTGTGAACTGGAAAACAGAACTATAAATAATCAAGTCCTGCTTTGCTGTCCCAAGCTAAATAGAGAGAAAATTCCCAAATTTAGTTTCTGGTCTTAATTAGGTGGCATACCAGATAGAGTGTTGGACTTAGAATTAAGTAGACCCAAGTTCGAATCCTGCCCCAGAAACTTTCTGTGTGACCTGAAGCAGGACACTGAACCTCTCCTAGCTTCACTTTTCTTATCTGTAAAATCAAGATAAAAATAGCACCTGCCTCACAGGATTGTGAAAAGCAAATAAAATAGTATATGGAAAGTGCCTTGCAAAACTTAGAAAGCTTCAGGAATGCCAGCTAATATTAGTCTTTAGGAAAATATTACAGAAATAAAATTTTATTATTAGTATATATTGATAGTAACTAGTAAGAAAACGGACTATGATGTTTTTAATTTTCAAAGCATATTACTGGGATCCTGAAGGCATTTTCACTATGTGAATGTGCAATTCATTCTCATGTTGATCTTGTGATCCAAGTCATACTTTGGTAATCATAATCATAAAGATGTAAAAAAGCTAGCCTCTTGGCTGTCTTACTATAATTTGATTGAAAGTGCTTTTTCCTCTTAAATGAACTTGCTGAAGCCATAAGACAGTAAGTTGATCATAATAAAAATATGGAAACCTTTAAAGAAGTACATGAAGCATTTATATGTGCCTGCATTTTAAAAGAAAAAACATTTTATTCTTTTTTTTTTACCAAGCTAGCCTCTCTGACTTTAAGAACATTGACAAAAACAATATAAATGCAGCATTCTTTTCTTCTTTCGTTATGCTAGTAGAACATATTAATTCATTAGGTCTTTACTTGTTCAGATAATTTAAAAACATATTCATAACAAAATAAAATCTTAGATTTGAATGGGACCTTGGAGATCCTGCAGGCCCATGACTAGCTGAAGCTTGTTTGTATGCCCTTTGCAACATCTCTGACACATAACCCACAAGTCTCTGCTTTAGCAACTCCAATGATGGGGAACTCACTACCTAACAAGGCAGTTCATTTAATTGTTTAACAGTTATAATAAAAACACCTAGTGGTTATATGGTACTTTAAGGTTTGCATATATATAGATATATATATACACACATATCTATGAGATTATATTTGTAAAAGTGGTGCTATGTAAATGTTTATTCTCTTCTTTATTATACCTATTTACAGATGAAAAAACTGAGGCTGAGATTTAGTCACATGCCTAGGGTCACACAGCTAAATAAGTATCTGAGGCAGGGTTTGAATTCAGATCTTCCCAACTCCAAATCTAGCATTCTATACATTGTACCACCTAGCTGCCTATAATAAATTATTTATTTTATTAAACTGAAATCTACCTCCTTATCACTCCCATCCATTGGTCTTAATTCTGCACACTGGAACCAATAAGTCAGATTCCTCTTCCATACAACATCCTATAAAGGATGTCAATATCATGTCTTCTTCAAGAGAAATTTTTCCAGTTCTTTCAGTCAATTTTTATGTGTAAGCCAGCATCCTATAAAGGGAAGAGCACTTCATTTAGAATTAAAAGAGTTGGATCTGAGTTCTCATTCTAACCCTTATGAGTTGTATGAAGTGAGACAAGTCACCTAACTTTGAATTCTCCCTTCATAGAGACCTCATGAAATTCTCCTTAGACATATCTCTCTTCAGGGCCCCAAGAGCCCTTTGCCTTTCAAGAGTCCCCTGCCAATGTTCTCTGATATGAAGGACCACACACTCTGAAGCTACCATTCATTTATGGTGACTATCTTTTTACATCAAACTAAAGTAGCTTCCACTGTCAGTGGGCATTGCTGCTCTGGTGACCCCTACTGTTACTGTCCTTTCTTCCCTGACCTCTAATGGGACCACTAAATCTTCTGAACTCACAAGTTCACTCAGATAGAAGAAGAAGAAGAAGAAGAAGAAGAAGAAGAAGAAGAAGAAGAAGAAGAAGGAGGAGGAGGAGGAGGAGGAGGAGGAGGAGGAGGAGAAGAAGGAGAAGAAGAAGAAGAAGGAGAAGAAGAAGAAGAAGAAGGAGAAGAAGGAGAAGAAGAAGAAGAAGAGGAAGAAGAAGAAGAAGAAGAAGGAGAAGAAGAAGAAGAAGAAGAAGAGAAAAGAGACAGAGAAAGAGAGAGATATTGTCATTGTCATGTGGTCATAGTGAATATAGCCCCGTAGGAGACAGAAACCACTACCCCATGTCTGAAGCTTCATCTTTCAGATCAGGTGAAATTTATGGACTCTTTCCTCAAAACAATCTAGAACTCCTGCTTCACTTGATTTTGGTTCAATTCTAAATAGTCTTGTTTCCTCTTATGAAGTAAAACAGAGAGTTAGAGATAGGGGGTGTCACCCCTTTTTTGTGCACACTCATTTCAAGCTCAACAAACCCTAAGTCATCAATTATTTTTGTTCTACAGCCATTTAGAAGACTTTTGTCATGATATAGTATGGACCTGTGGCATCTTCAGGACATTCTAATAATGTTATATCACATAGCCCCTCAATCAAGAATGGCTAGGAATCTGCTCCTCCAAAATTACTTGGAATGGAATTTGGCAGGAAACATCTACACCTGCATCAAGGATTAACACATTTTTCTCCATCCTATTTTTCCTCAGTTTATCCTTCTCTCCCTCTCTTTTTACCCTATCCCTCTTCAGACTTCTAATTTACTTCTGACCACTGCCTCCCTAATCTGTACCCCTTCTAAGAATCCCTCCCTTCTCCTCTCCCCTTGCCCTCCTATTCCCTAGTCTACCCATACTTTTAAGAGTTCTTCCCTTATTCTATCCCTTCCCTTTGTATATCTTGATCTACCAACCCTTCTAAGAGTCCCTTTCTTATCTCTTCCCCTTGCCCACATTTCTTAATCTGCATGCCCTTCTAAAAAGTCCCTCCATTTTTCCCTTCTATTTCTCTGTAAATTAAAAAGACTTTTATACTCTTATAAAGTTATATTTTATTCCCTCTTTAATCCAGTTCTGATGAGAATTAAGTTCTCACATTACTAGCCTCCTCCCCCTCCTGCTCTCTACTGTAAGAGTTCTTCCTCATTTGTATGAGATAATTGTTCCATTTTACCTCTCCTTACCCAATTTTATTTTTTAGGGTCATCCCATTATATTCAATTCAACCCCAAGCCTTCTATCTATGTATGCTTTTTCAAACTATCCTAGTAATGATAACATTCTTAAGAGTTACAGATAACTGGGGCGGCTAGGTGGCACAGTGAGTAAGAGTGCCAGCCCCAGAGTTGGGAAAATCCGGGATAGGATCCAGCCTCAGAAAATGAGCACCCACACATAAAGAATGACTGGCCATGTAACTCTGAGCAAGTTACTTAACCCCAATTGCTTAAAAAAAGAGTTACAGATAACATTTCCCCATAAAAATAAACAGTTTGACCTTGCTAAATTCCTTATAATTCGTCTTTTATGCTTATGTTCTTATATTTCTCCTGATTTTGTAGATCAATTTCCCATTCAGTTCTTTTCTTTTCCTCACAAATACCTGAAAGTCATTTAGTAAATTAAATATCCATTTTTTACATGCAAAATTACATTCAGCTTTGCTGGGTAAGTTATTCTTGGTTGCAAACCCAGGTCCTTTTCTCTTTGGAATATCATGTTCCATGCCCTATAGTCTTTTAATGTAAAAGCTGCTAAATTTTGTGTTATCTTTACTGTAGTTCCATAGTATTTAAATTGTTACTTTTTATTTATTCATGGTATTTTCTCCTTGACCTGGGAGCTTTGAAACTTGCCTATAACCTTCCTGTGAATATTCCTTAGCATCTCTTTCATGTTGTGATGGATGAATTTCTTTAATTTCTATTTTACCCTCTAGTTCTAAGACTTCAAGACATTTTTCCTTGACAATTTCTTGAACTTTTGAGTAATTCATCAACTCTTATATTGTTTCTCCTTGATCTGTTTTCCAGACAAGTTGTTTTTCCAATGAGATGTTTCACATTCTCTTCTATTTTTCATTATTTTGATTTATTGTTTCTTTTCATCTTATGAGATTATTAGCTTTTCCTTGCCCAATTCTAATTGATAAGGAGTTATTTTCTTCTGTAAGTTTTTGGGTCTCTTTTTCCAATTGGCTGCCTTTCTTTCCATAATTTTCTGCATTTTCTTGAATTATTCATTTTTTCCCTAATTTTTCCTCAACCTCTCTTGTTTAATTTTTAAAGTCCTTTTAAAGCTCCTCTAAAAACTCTTTTTTGGACTTGTGACCATTTTACATTTGTCTGTGCTGTTTTGACTCAATCATTTTCTTCTGAGTTTGAACTCAAATTTTCTCTATTACTATATTAGCTATCTCTGGTCAGGTTCCTTCCATTTTGTGTATTCACTTTTTTTAGGTGACTTATTTCTTGACTTTTAACTTTATGTTAGAGTCCTAAGAGGTGTGTGTGTGTGTGTGTGTGTGTGTGTGTGTGTGTGTGTGTGTGTGTGTAGGCAGGGAAGGAGATAATATCTGAAGCTTCAAGTTTTTCTTGCTGTTGTTTTCTGAGCTCTATCTGGGTCTGAGCTCAGGTACTCCTCTCTACTCCTGGGTCATGAGCAGGACCCCCAGCAATGTTGTCACTACAAACACCCTTACTCTCTGTATCGTCTCTTACAGCTGCAAGCGTCAGCTCACCCCTCTGCCCTGGCACCAAAACCAGAGATTCTGCTTTCCTGTAAGTGACCACAGACAACAGGGCCCCCACTCCTCTGCAACCACACTCACCACTGTGTATTCATTCCTCCTCACCCACAGCCATAGCCTGACACTGTGTCTAGTTAGTACAACTGGGCCCCACATTCAGCCACAGTAGAGGGTCCTGCAATTTTCTCCTGATTAGCCATCTGACCCCAATACTAACTCTGGGGTGAAAATTCCTGAAGCTGAGGCTGCTGCCAACACAGCTGTGCCCATGGCTTGTTGTTTGTTGATTTGGTGGTATCTGCCCAGACTACCATCCTGGGCAGTCAGGTCTTTCCTAATGATGTCTTAAATTATCTTAGACCGGACAACTGATTTATCCTGACTTTTAATTATTTCTGCTACTTTAAAGTTCACTTCGAGGTATAATTTAAAATTATTTGTGGAGGAATTTGGGAGAGCCAGGTAATTTCTTGCCTTTTCCACCATCTTCCCAGAATTCTCTCTAAAACTGGAAATTCCATAGTTTTTTGGTCATTTCTTCTCTTATGCCACAAAATCTTAAATTGTGTCTGGTTTTACTTGGTTCTCTTTTCTAGAGTATTTGTTTCTTTTCAGCATTTCTACAAGTTTCTTTGTTGAGGGGGTTTTATAGGAGCTCACATTTTGGGGGCTTCTGATTCTCATCTTCCCTTTTTGCATTGACTTTATATTTCCTGTAGATTTATTTTAATGAAAAGCAATTTTTAATGAGATTCTGAATAGCTATTCTACAGTATAGATAAATGCTTATGTTGCTTTAGCTGAGCAATAAAGAGAACAGCAGTAAAGGATCAGTGTTACAGAGAGGCTGTGGGTGGTGGTTATAAGAGTACTGTGGATATCTGTTTAAAAATAATCCAATTCAACAAATGTTTATTAAGGATCTAATATGTGTAAAATACGGAGTATATTAAGATGAAAATGACATGACCTCAAAAGAGTTTATAGTTTAACCAGAGGAGATACGGTTACAATTGCATGGAAATACAATTCCTTTTAATTACCTAATATGACAAGTTGGTACAAAGTGGACATAATGGGAAGTATTAGGAATAAGAACCCAACCTGTAACTGCATTGGTAGCAGGAACTCCCACATGAGGAAGTTCCCTTTACGAATGTACATTATCTGTCATTTATATACTTAAAGAGTTGTCTAGAGCACTGATAGAATAAGTAATTTGTCCAAGGTCATACAACCCATATGTGTCAGAGGAGGGAACTCATCCAAGGTCTTGATCTCTAAGCTAGCTTTATAATCACCAAGCTAAGCTGTCTTTTACAGTTGTACATTTTGATTAAATACCTTTGACTGAGAACCAGTTAAAGCATGTGCATATTTAATAAGACCAGATTCACAAGAATAAAAGGGGAATGCTCATATAATAATTACTCAATATTGGTAAAGCTATCTAGAGTCCATTCTCTCAACCCTTTTGCAACCTTTAGAATCCTCTGCTTTTATGCGGAATGTCGGTTGGAATGAAATTCTGCTTGCATTTGGAATCTTTGGTTCATGTAATCTTAAACTTATTGCTGATATTAGCACCTGGGAGCTGACTACCTATATAGTAAGATCTTTCATTTCCTGACAGGAGACAGGGGTCTAAATCTGTAAAAAATTTATTAAGAGCTGAATGATTGAATTTGGTTTTAAGAACACCCACCATCTTAACATAGTTGTGAATATTGCCAAACATTTTGTTTCACTAAATAAGCTTTTTAGGGGCTGTTTCTCTCCTTGGTTGTAAACCTCTTAAGGATAAGCGCCACACTGTATTCATTTTCCCATTGGGAGCAAGATGGCTTAACCAAGAGAGGGCGCCCTTGATCTTACCTAATAGGGAAAACTTCCTGAAGTCTCTGGAGTAGCAAACTGGATATGTGGACATGATGGAGACTGCCTGCTCCTCTCATGTCATCTTGGTTTCTTTTCCTTTTGTAACCTGAAGTGGGGTGGGCCTCTTCAATTCAGTTCAATTAAATAAACATTTAAGTGCCACTATGTGATAGGCATTATACTAAGTACTGGAGATACAAAAAGAAGCTAAAAACAGTCTCTGCTTTCAAGGAGCTTGCAATATAACAGGAGAGACAACATGCAAACAAATATATACAAATCAAGCTGTATACAGAAAAAATAGGAAATGACTAACCGAAGGAGGGAACTGGAATTAAGAAGGGTTAGGGAAGGCTTCCTGTGGGAGGTGGGCTTTTAGTTGGGACTTAAAGGAAGCCATGGAGGTAAGTGATTGAAGTGGAAGAAGGAGAACATTCCAACTTATCTCTCAAAGATGGAAGCCAGGAACACCCCAAGTAACCAGAAAAAGATTTGAAACTTGATTAATACCCAAAGGGGAGAATCCCACTTGAAGTGGTTCCAAAGGGGACTAGAAGGGGACTGACAGAGAACTGAAGTGTTAGTCTCTCATCCCCTGTGCTACCCCACCTCACGCCTAGAAGGCATTCATTTTCACCAATAAGGAGAGAGTCCCATACCAATGGCCTTGGGATAGAGTTACATTAATTTTTCCCCAGCACATAGTATGGTGGATTGTATGTCATAAGCATTTAACAAATATTTGTTGAGTATTTTGAATCTTTATAACTTGTATATGTTATTTTAAGATAATTTTCTGTGATGTGAACTCCTATTTAACCTGTTCTAGTTGGAGAATTGTTTATTTTAGAACAAGTTTATCAATTTGTGTTTCCATTAAAATTTTTAGTCGGGGTCAGGAGCCAAGATGGCGGAGAAGAAACAGCTCATCCAAGCCACTCTGCCCCCAGATTCCCCCCAAACTATGTAAAAGGGGACTCTGAACAACTTCTGGAGCCCCAGCACCCACATAACGACAAAGAGAAGCTCTCAACTCACAGAGCGCAGGAAGTGGAGCCGAGCGGAGCCCAGGTCCTCGTGAGCTGAGGTTTTAGCTCCAGGGCGGCAGGGCCAGCAGCTGGCTGGAGGAATCCCAGAACACCAGCAGCCGTGGGGACTCCAGAATTATCAACATAGACATGCCTAGGACGAAGTAAGAGGTTAGTGTCCTATGGACTTTGGGACCTGTTTTTGGGGGAATGCGTCAGCTCCCTCCCCTGGGGGCTAGAAGCCGCTGAGGACAAACGCCATTTTGTAGTTTTCAGAGGCAGCTCCAGCTCTTGGCCTGCAATTAATTGTATGGAGATCCAGCGATCAGTCTTGGGGGGTAATCGCTCTTGCTTTAACCTCCCTGGATCTGGATTGTGATCTAGGGTGGAAGTCATGGGTGGGTTTACAGCTTGCCAGAAATGGAAGCTGCCCCCCACACGTTCGGGATGAAAATTCCTCTATCTGGCCTTAAAGCCATAGTGTGGCAACAAGCCCAAAAGTCAGGTAATCAAGTGGCAACATGCCAAGGCAAAGGAAACAGAAAAATGCAACCCTAGACTCCTATTTTGGGGGCATAGAGCGGGAAAAGGACTGTCAGGTCAGAAGTCCTGCTCCAAAAGCCCCAGGGGAAAACATAAGCGGGGTGCAGGCCATAGAGGACCTTAAGAAGGACTTAAAAATCAAATAAGAGAAGTGGAGGAAAAATTGGAAAGAGAAATGAGAAGGATGCAGGAAAAGTATGAAATGAGGGTCAACAGCCTGACTGAGGAAAACAACACCTTAAAAAATAGACTAACTCAAATGGCAAAGGAGGCCCAAAAGGGGAGAATGAATGAGGAGAAGAATGCCTTAAAAAGTCGAATTTGCCAGATGGAAAAAGAATCTCAAAAGTTCACTGAGGAGATTCATTCCTTCAAAGTTAGACTGGAGCAAATGGAAGCAAATGACTTTATGAGAAATCAAGATGCTGTTAAGCAGATCCAAACAAATGAAAGATTAGAAGGCAATGTGAAATATCTCATGGGAAAAACCACTGACCTGGAAAATAGATCCAGGAGAGACAATTTAAAAATTATTGGACTACCTGAAGCCATGATCAAAGAAAGAACCTAGAAATCACCCTTCAAGAAATTCTCAAGGAAAATTGCCCTGATGTTTTAGATCCAGAGGGCAAAATAGAGGTTGAAAGAATCCACAGATCACCTCCTAAAAAAGATCCCAAAAAAGAAAACTCCCAGGAATATTATAGCCAGGTTCCAGAACCCCCAGATCAAGGAGAAAATACTACAAGCAGCCAGGAAGAAACAATTTCAATATTGTGGAAACACAATCAGAATAGCCCAGGACCTGGCAGCTTCTACACTGAGGATTGAAGGGCATGGAATATGATATTCCAGAGGACAAAAGAACTGGGAATGAACCCAAGGGTCACCTACCCAGCAAAACTGAGTATTTTGTTTCAGGGGAAAATATGGTCATTCAGTGGAATAGAGGACTTTCAAGCATTCTTGAGAAAAAACCAGAATTGAATAGAAAATTTGACATCCAGACACAAGAAGCAAGAGATGCCTGAGAAGGTAATCAGGGAAAAGAAATCAAAAAGGAACTTATCAAAGTTGAACTATTTACATTCCTATATGGAAAAGCAATAACTGTGACTGATGATATCTTTCTCACTATGAAAATAATGGAAGAAGGGTGTGTGGTCATATGAATACATATGTGAATGTGTGTGTATATGGATAGAGGGCATAGGTTGAATTTGTTGGGAAGGGAGAATACTCAAAGGATGAAATTATGAGGTGAGAGAGGAAAGTGGCAAGAGGAGATGGGGAAAGACAGGGTAGGGTGAACTATCTCATGCAGAAGAAGCAAGGGGAAGTGGTTGCAAGGGAGGGGGAGAATAGGAAGGGTAAAAAAAAAGGCAAATCCACATTCTCATTGAATTTGGTTCAGGGAGAGAATGACATACATACTAAATGGGATATCTCAACCTGCAGCAGAATAGGGGGAAGGGGGATGATAGGAGGGATGATGGATGGGAGGGCATCCTTGGGGGGAGTGGAGGTTGGAAGTACCCACTATAGAAGAGGGACAGGATCATGTAGGGAATGGACCAGGTGGGGGATGGGATGAGTGGGAGACAATTATAAGCAGCCTTGTACAATATATCTGCTATGATAATGTTTTGCATAGCTAGACATGTACAACATATACTGAATTACTTATCTCCCCAGAGGGAATGGGTGACAAGGGAGGAAGGAAATGGATCTGAAATTCGAGGTCTTAAGATTAAATGTTTCAAATATATATAAATACTATTATTAATACTCTTGCTTATAATTGGGAGATAAGATGTGCAGGCATTGGGACACAAAGATTCACCTTCCTCTAATGGAAAAGTCGTAGGGGGTATGGGAGAAGGTATGGGAGAGAACAGATTGGAGGAAGTGATATCTTGTGGGACTGCTATTCTGGGAGGTTGGGTAGGGGAATAACTGGGGGAAAATGATTGTAATACAAAATCTGGTGGAAATGAATGATGTAAAACAGAAGTTAATAAAGCATTTGTTTAAAAAATTTTTTTAGTCAATTTTTATGTTCTGGCACTTCTGATGTTTGATAATCAGAAATTACTATAGCACATACCAGTGAAGTAAATAGTATCTGATGTTTTTGCTGTGAGATTTGATATTTTTCTCCTTAAAAAAAGAACCAAACTTTTTTTTCATGCTTTTCAACACATTTTCTTTGAAAATCAAACACATAAAGGATCTATGATTTTATCCTCATGGGGAATGCTCTTCATCAACAGAAATCTCAACTCTATGACTTAGTAGATAAATTCTATAGAGATTTCTCAGTTACAGACAGGTTAAGTGACTTTGGCATAGTGTCAAGTTGAGATTTGAACACAGGTCTTTATTGACCCATGCCAAACACACACTCTCCTAGCAATGCCACTTCTTTAAAACTAATGAATTGGCAAGAAAAAAGATTGCACTTCACAACCCAATTGACTCAGAATTAGAAAAAAAAGGAAAATACCTGATTATACTTGATCATTCAACTTTTGTACAAATGTAAATGGTGGATGCTATCCATAGTAGTATTTTAAAGAAAATATCTGATAATGATTGTTTTTTTTTTTTTTATAAATTGAGTTGATTTGAAGTGTTAACTTTGGTGGTTCAATACTATTTGTAAAGGAGTGAGTCCTTAAAATCCCAGAACCTAATGAATGAATTAAAAAGACATTTATTAAGCACTTACTGCATGCATAGTACCATGCTAAGTGCTGAGGATGCATAATAGCAATAATACAAAGATAGTCTCACTTCCTAAGGAGCTCACGTTTGGATGGGAGAGACAACAGATATGGAAGATTACAGCTACAAATCATATGGAAAATCTCATGATCCTTATGGTGCTGCAGCAAAGTGGAGGTTAATGCCTCTTCTTTAACGTCATTATTTAATGTCACTATTTTCAGGGGTCTTGGGCTCAAGGTCCTAGGCTGTCCTCATCAGGGTCTGAGAATAGATAGTGGTCAAAGTGATGGTTTAACTTGACTGGCACATTCTGGTATATTGACTGGTGGATTTCTCCATCCGGGTGACTTGATGCTTCACAGAACTAATTTTCTTATCATATGAAATAGACTAATAACAAAGTATTAAACTATAAAGGTTCTTATATGAGCTAGGATCATGTCTCCTGAATGTATCAAAAAGCAGTTCACTGGATGGGATAAGTGATAATAGGCAATGCCCCCCCAAAATCAGTCCAGGCAAAATCAGACTTAAAGAGGAACCTAGTCCCTGATAAAATGTGTAGAAGACGTATGGAGTTAGAGAATTGGAGAGCACAAGAAGCCGCATGTGGCTGGGAGAGTGAAAATTTGGGTAGAAGCAGCCTTTACAGGGAACCAGAACATTACTGTGAGAATGAAGCTATTTAGATTGTCCAGGCAAGAGCTGCATTGAGACATGCTGTGTTGCTGAAACTTTTCTAGCTCCTTATTATAGACACACAATAATTCTGTATCTCCTTATTCTCCTTTGGCTCTTATGTGAGATCCTAAAGCCTTTTTCTCTGGAATAGGGGAAAAATCTGCTTATCTTTATCAATTTTAAATGTTTGTTTTGTCATTATAATCTATATTATAGGCAGTTAAATAGTGTAATGGATAGTGTTGGACTTAGAGTCAAGGAGAACTTAGTTTCAATACTGTCTCAGACACTTATGAGCTGTGTGACCCTTGGCAAGTCATTTCACATTTCTCAATCCAAGTTTCCTTATCTGTAAAATGGGATAATAATAGCACCTATCTTCCTGGGTCATTGTGAGGATCAAATGATATAACATAGGTAAAGAGATTTGCAAATCTTAAAGTGTTATTTACATGCTGCTATTAATATTGGTGGTGGTGGTGGTGTTATTGTAACCATGACATTTGCTAATCTGGGTGTAATTATTCAGAATGTAGTTGAAAGGAGGTTATTGATTGGGAAACATCCTCAGAGAACCAAGAGATGTGATGAAACATTGGGATGTTTTGCCAGAAGTACTATATCTGGCTAAGGATTTGGAACTAAGAAAGACAGACAGAATTACAGATTTGTTGATTCAGTTTCTCAGAAGATAGAAGGAGCATTTTACTTTGAAACCCAAGCTATGAGTCAGTGGTTAGGTGAAGGAAGGTCAAGGGGAAAAAAAGGAAAGTTCATGAAGGTTGAAAATAAAGCTTTTGTTCTTAAAAGTCTACATTAACCAGCTGCAAGCTATGCAAGATGAAATAGAAAGCACAGAGGTCATCAGGTTAGGAACTGTACTTAACTCTGTAGTCTATGCTACATAACTTAGTGCTTAATTATATACTATTTTATATAGTTCTTTAATTGCTATATTTTAATCTTGTTCCTCCAGCTGCACTTTGAGAAGACACCATGCCTTATACTAATTTTGTATTCCTCATAGTGTCTAGTGTCTTTCACTAGCATTGAATTGGTATTCAATAAATATTCACTCACTGCTTTGTATTTTAAAAAATTGTATTTGTATTTAAAAATTTAGAATATATTTGTCAATCTAATTATATATTGATCTGCTATTTTTATCATGCTCATATATATTTTAATTCTGCTTAAATATTATTTTAGATTGTGAGCTTTTAGGAAGTGGAGACTATATTTACACTATTTTACTTGTACTATACCTCATTAGACAAAAGAATTAAATCCCTAGTGTTATGATAATTATGTTTCCCTTTTTAGTAGAATAGTAACTAAAAATCACAATTTAGGTTATTAAATGCTACCCTAGTAATATAGTCCCCTTTATATCATGTTAGGGAGAAAATATTCCTTAGTGGCCTTCATTTTTATCTTTTTGTTGAAGTTATTTTCTCCTTGAGCAGAGGGCACTCAGATCATTGTGGAACAAGTTGCTGTCTTCCATTTCCTGGAAGCCTTCAGAATATGCTCTTGATGATATTGTCCAAACAGAATGTCAACTGGTGCAGTACAACATAATTTAACATTAATAAGCCAGTTTGACACCCCCTAATGTGTGTGATATGATGTGCAATAAAGTAAATCTGTAGCTAAACCAAAATTAAATTCTTGTGGAGATTCTATAGAATATGACTTTTCAGTTTTCTTATTATATACTGATATATATTTTCTAGGTATGACTAATGCATGTGAAGCATTTTCTAAACTAAAATGTTATAAAATATCAGTTATTATTTCAAATGTTTAAATGTCATCAAGACTTGGTAGCATTTATTGTTTCTAAAGTTGGGAGTAAAAACAGATTGTAAATATATCTGACTTTCTAGAAAATCATATCATATGTGAATTTTTTTGTTATATTTTGTACTATGTGCATTTCAATTCAATGAAGCATGTATTTTTTGAGTGGCTTCTAAGGGAATTAAGGGAAATGAAAAGTTGTAAGGATGGTGACAATGTAAATATTTTTATACTTGCAAAGATGTTGAAAAAATATTTTTAAAAAATTCCATTTGAAAGACATCTGCATGGTATTGGTATCTGAGATTACTCATGTAATCTCATGTGGCTTTGCAGAAACTTTAGGATTCCTATCTCAGGAAGTTTAATAGTCAAAGATGATAAGTTTTCTCAGTATGTTTAGATGTGGATAATTCTGAGGAAATACTGTGAATCATAGATTCCCAGATGTAGATAACCTGTTAGACAAGTCTAAAGGAAATTGCCTTGATAGGGAGCTTTTGAAGCTGCAAAGATTCTCAGTTGCACTTCCAGACCATGCTGTCTTTAATGGGACTATTCATTCCAACCCCCTCCTATAAGAACCATTCAGGGGCTCTGGGCTATGATAGGTGAGCATTTGCCTTATCTTGACTTTATCTGTGTCTCTATATCACTTTCTGGCCATATTCAAACCATGCTTTTCCAAGCTAAACTTCCCCACTTTTTTCTATTTCTCTTATATTGTTTATCCTTGCCTGAATGTGCTCCATTTTGTCAAACACTACCCTAAAATGTGATATCCACAGCTTAATGAAATGTCTAACTGTGGCTTCACCAGGAAAGAATCCAACAAAACTCTCACCTATCTTTTCATGGATACTGTGTTTCTATTCATGTGACCTATCATCATTTTGGCTTTTTGGATTGTCAAGTAACACTATTGACTCATATTAAATTTATTTCCCATTATAGCTTGTTTTCCCATGAATCTAGGTCATTAAAGGCTCTTAGGACTTTTTTTCCCCACAGTCTATCCATACTTTCCTTGTATGGTACTCATTCAGGTAAATTTATCTTTTATCCCATTAATATTTTTATTTTTTATTAATTTTTATTAATATTTAATTTTTATCCCATTAATGTTTTTCCGTTCTGAAAGTTTAATTATTGGATTTAAACCAAGATTCTAGCCTCTTGAGATCTTTTTTTTTAACCTATCATTTCTGAAATGTACCATTCCTCCTAACTTCATGTCAAGTGTGAATTTGATAAACATGCCATTTAATCCTCTCTCCAAATCACTGATAGAACATGTTGAACAGAACAGGTCTGAGAACATAGCTCTTCCCTAGACACATCTTTCCATGATATTAATAACCAATATTTATAACTTGTTCCACAACATGATTTTGTGACTTGGATTACATGATGACTCCCAAAGAGCTTCAATGTCACTTCCTCAAAATTGTACCCTCAAAACTTCATTGTGTATTCATGGCTCAGAGAGATAGGACCACCAAATCAACTTTTTTTTTCTTTTTCAGTCAGCTTTGTAGGAATAATTAGTGTATCCCAAAAGTCTTAGTGTAGTCTTAAATTATTAAAGCTTTAAAGTTTTAAAGATAAATAGCTTAAAATGGCACTAAGACATTTGGGATACCCTATGTTACGGAAAGCACACTGAAAAAAAGGAGTCAGAAAACCTGGGTTCTAGTCCCACTTTTGCCACCAAGTAGATGCATAAATGTCCTTGTCTATTAAATAAAGGCATTGGATGGGTGATCTCTAGAGTCCCTTTTATGATTCTAAAGCAGGTAATTCATTTCCTCCATAAAACCATTAATTTACCTTAGAAAATAGGTTTTTCCACTTCATAAGAATATAGCAATCTTAAAACAAAATATGCATTTTGTTAATGCTAGGTAGAAATTATTGTTGTTCAGTCACATTCAACTCTTTGTGATCCTCTGGACCATACTGTTCATGGGGTTTTCTTGGCAAAGATATTGGAATGGTTTGACATTTCCTTCTCCAGTGTATTAAGACAGAGTTAAGTGACTTGCCCAGAGTCACACAGCTAACAAGTGTCTGAGGCCAAATTTGAACTCAGGTCTTCCTGACTCCAGGCCTAGCACTCAATTCACTGAGTCACCTCACTGCCTCCTGTCTATTTCTACATAATACCAAAAGAAGGCCACTAATATATGTGATCCATTTAAAAAGAATGGAATGAAGTTGGATATATTGGCATACACATGTAATCCTGCTAGTGGAGAAGCTGACCTTTGTTGGTCACTTGAGTTCTGAGTTGTAGTAGGGTTATGCTGAATGGGTATCTGTACTAGGTGACCAGTATTATGGGTGTCCAGGATCATGGGGCCACTAGGCTGCCTACAGAATGCCAGACTGGCCCAGGTCACCAAGAGAATAGGTTCAGAACCATGAGTCCTGGAGGTTGTACCTCCAGGGATATAGGGAGATCCAGTCTCCAAAAAATAAAGTAAAATAATATAAAATAAAGCAATGGGATATTGTTAGCAAAGAACTAGCCCATTTCTTCATTGCTGCCTTCTATGAGAGTCTTAGCTGTTGTCTTTATAGAAATAGCAAGAGACAGCTTTCATTTCCTATCTAAGTTATAAATAACTTTATACTTGCATAAGGTTTGGCTATATAGGTTTCAGCTCTAATCTATGCCAAAAAACCAGGTAATCAAGAACCAAGCTGTCCAAGAGATCAGAAAAGATGTCTCAATTAATGGGACAGCAGTAAAAAGATGAACTGGTTGTCATGTCAGGATTAGAGAGAAATATGTGAATAAACTAGCAAAGACTGAAATTAGGCAATCTGACAAGCATATACAATCAGCTGGGTTGTCAGGAGTCCTTGATGAATTAGCCATCATGTCAGAAGATCTTGCCATAATTCTATGTAGGAACACTGCAGTAGAGGACATCTGTTTTTACTTTGACATATCTGTCAGAGCTGGCACCTAATGTTGCCAAAGTGACAGGCATCAGAGAAATGGATGAAAAATCCCATGCACCTGATAGTATGCAGACTTATTCTTAAGGAGTGGATAATAAGTCAACACTAGACTCCGAAGTCAGTGAAGGCTGTCTTAAAAAAATCATACTGTGCCATTTTCAGTATACTTTCCTTCCTCTTCCATCTCTGTACTATGCTGAGATTTAGTTACATTCACTAGCCACTAGAATGTACTTACTTTTACATTATGTAAGATGGTATATCAAATTCCTCTGGATATTTTAAAAATAAATTGATAGACTACAACCAACTTCTTTTCACTGCTTTACAATATAACAATTGTTAGATGTGATTCGGACCTAATCCCATATTTCTGTCCAAAGCCCATTGGCACAGACCAACAAGTATGGGTCTACTTGTCTTAGACATCACTTTCCATTCTCTAGACTTTCTGGAGGCGCTTTTCTAGGCTCTGATAATTTCCCACATGAGACCTGACTCTAGGAGTCACAGAGGTCGAGTCCATTACTAAGTAGGTTACTGGGGCTACCTTCTGGATCTGGTTCTATAATTCCTCTTCCATGACTTTGGAGAAGTCTGTTGATTCCTTGTATTGATTTCAATGTATAGCAGGTGACTGATCTCTGCCTTACCCCCTGGTTCCAAGAAAGAGTTCTGGTAAATTATAAGAGTATCCTAATAATACCCAGAGAGGACAGTGGTAGCTTCTTCCATTTCCTTTCCCAGCAATGTCACATTTAGGCATGTATAGTAAAATATATTGCAGTAATGTGATAATATTTGGTGGGAGATGGGGTGTCTAAGCTATAAACTTTAATATATTAAAGGATCTGTAGTTGTGTCAATATGGGTATTCCCTCTACTGGTGTCAATCACAACTCCACTATACCTTAGTTCATAGTCTTTGAGAGTTGCTGTGTCTCAATAATTCATCACTTTAGGATAGCTAGGGGATGTACTGGATAGAACATTAGAGTCCAGAAGGCCTGAGTTTGAATCTTAGTTCACACTCTAACTAGCTGTATGACCTTGGGTAAATCACCAAAAAAGAACATATATAAAAGCACATTGCAAACCTATGTAAATATTAGCCATTATTATTAACGGCCAGCCTTGGTGATAATCCTCTCCAAGCTTAATTAGATTGATTTTCAGGCAGCAAGCATGCATTCCATAAGCTATACACCAATATGGAAATTACAGATACATTGTATTGTAATAGAGTCCAACCTAATTCAAATCTGACTTTTTCTCTTGTTTGACTCTCCAGGAACATAGAATATAGAATTTTAGCAATAAAAAAAATCTTAGAGAAATAAAATCCTCCTTTCCTATTCTCCTATAGCTTCACCTTTGGTTAAATGATGAATTTTTTGTTTTTATTGATCTTTCATTTTTGTATTATCCTCTTTTTCAAATATATCCTCTTCCCACTCAGTCCTATCTGAAGAGCCATCCTTTACAACAAGAATTTTTTTTAAAAGAACAAAAAAAGCAGCTCAGCTAAACTAGTACCAGAGTCTGATAAAATATGCAGTGTTCTATCCTCCTAGTCCCCTCTCTCTGCAAAGAAGAAATATAGTTTCTCATCTCTTATTTGAGGGTAAATTTATTCATTATTATTATATAGACTTAAGTTTATTTTTTATTCTTTCCACTAATATTATTGTAGTCATTATACACAGTTTTCTCAGTTATTTTCATTTCATTTTGCATCAGTTCATATAAGCTTTTCCATGTTTCTCTCTATTTTTTATATTCATCCTTTCTTATCACACAGCAATGTTCCATTATATTTGTATGCCATAATTTATTTAGGCATTTCCTCATTAAATCAGTATATTTTGTTTCTGGTTCTTTGCTAATGCAAAAAGAGTTGCTACTAATATTTTTCTATGTGAGACTTTTCTACCTTTCCTTGGGATATACATAAGTAGGAAAGGCAGAATTTGAATCCAGGTTGCTTCTTTCCTTTTCCTTTCCTCTCCACTCCCCTCCCCTCCCCTCCTGCCCCCCTCTACATATACATACACACACACACACACACACACACACACACACACACACATATATATATATATATATATATATAGAGAGAGAGAGAGAGAGAGAGAGAGAGAGAGAGTGTGTGTGTGTGTGTGTATGTGTGTGTGTATGCCTAGCAGTGGTATTTCTGGGCATAATGCCAATGCAATATTCACAGCACCCACGGATGGCTATGAATATGTGTGTGTAGTTGTGAATCACAAAATGTAACAGACTCTCCACATGGAAGACAGAACCAAAACAGTTATTCAGACACCAGAAAGTCAAATCCCAACACCAGAAAGTCAAAGCAATCATAGTAACCAAGAAGTTGGTACACATAACCAATGCAGTGAGCACCAACATTCCCAAGCCTTCCCTCCATCAGGCCTCCAGAACAAAACAGGCTCTCTTAAGCAAAAATGCCCCTCTCTCACTCACACTAGCTAGTCTGCCTCCATGCCGCTTATTCCCAGCTCTGTTCTGATTTTCTCCTGCTCCTTCCTGCTCTACCCTTTCAGCAAGCTCCTCCCCCCTTGGGCTCCATGTGATTACATTTGGCCTATTAAGGGGCAGGGAAGATCTTCAAATTCTCATTACCATTAAACTGGGTCAAAGAATGTGGACATTTAATTTACTTTTTGAGGATAATTTCACATTGCTTCTAGAACTGGACCAGTTGGTAGTTCTATCAATAGTGTTATTAGTATGCCTGTGTCCATATAACTACTCCAATTTTTACTATTTCCATCTTTTGTCCTCTCTGCTTGTTTTCTGGGTGTGAAGTGAAACTCCAGAGTTGTTTTGATTTACATTTTTCATATTAGGGATTTGGAATGATCTTTCACATTTGTCCTTTGTAGTACATGATTATTCTTTTGGGAACTATTCTTTTATATGTTTTGACCACTTAGTTATCCACTAGGTAAATTTCAGTCATTTTAGAGCTCCCCATGAACGTCGAAGAAATGAAGCTCCTTCTATTTATACCCATGACCAGCTACTTAGGAGCTCAGGTCAGCTGGCATTCCAGGCTACTGCCCTGACGGGCCTCTGTTCTCTGTGGTCCTCACACCCAGAAGTCTCTCTCCTCTTTGCTTCTAAATTGTCTTTGCTTAGCTTTATTCTTAACTTCTCTAGTTTATGTCTTACCTCCACTATTTTCACTCCCCATGCTTGAATACAGTTTTTCTTCATGTGCATTCATTTCAAAGGGTCTTAACCATCTTACATCTCCTTTCTACAAACTCTTTTCACACTTTTCTTAGCTCTTCTCTTATAAATTCATCTTCAAAGCTATAATTAGCATGCTTCTTACCCAGAGAATGCTTTTAAATGTTTAGCTGGGGCAAGAAGCATGAAATATGCCCTCAAACTAACTTCTTAAGGCAAATGCAGTTGGCAGTACAGTGATGAGAGTGATGGGAGTGATGGGTATGTTGCTGGTATTAATGTAGATGCCTTCTAACAGGCTTTTGAGCGGTGTAAAGGCCTGTAAAACAAGCAGGAAAATTGCACGAATTTCGACTCTGATAGTTCTATTTCCTTTATCTTTTCAAGTAGAGGATGAAAGGTGAACCAACTGGCAAAAGAGAGAAAGAGAAGGAGAGAAAGAGAGGGAGAGAGAGAGGGAGAGGGAGAGACAGATACAGGGAGATTTGCATTGAAGATTGAAATATCTCCTCTCAGTTGCTAATCAGGACCATGTGGAATATCCAATAGAGAAGTAAGTTGTTGATTATTCATAAAAAATTATAGTCTCTTCCATATTTTGACACTAAAGATATCTGCAGTGGTTTGTGCTGTGATAACACAGCCATCAGTCTCAAAAAGTTTGCATCTAAGTCTTACTGAAATGCTTGTTGAGTGAATGAAGAATAACAGCTGAAATTCTACATGACCCATGGAAACAATGGAGCTCTGTATTCCGGGCTTTTGCCAAACCAGAAATTTCTAGAACATTTTATAGAGAAGAAATACTCACTGTGGGAATAGATCAATTTGCATTTTAGCTTCTTGTGCATCTTTAAAGAGATTTATTAACTTTGTATTTAAAGAAAAAAATACCTATCCTGGACTGCAGATTGCTTTTAGAAGTAATGATGAGATTGTGCTGTTGGGCAAATAATGGTTTCAACTATAACTTTTATCGGTTATCAGTTGTGGCTCAGCTACATAGTGACATTGATTGGCAGATAATACCTGGAAGCAGCATTGGCTCCAATGAATTGCACTGTTTAATCACCCAATAAAGCACTTGACAAGGCCTTACTGTGTGCTAAGGCATTGTGGTAAGTGCTGAGGATATAAAGGCTAAAGCAAAACAGCCTCCCCCTCGAGAATTCTACATTTTAACAAGGAAGACAACATGAACATATGTAAATATGTACATATTTACATAATGTACATCGAGAATACATGAGGGTTTTCAGAGGGAGTGTGCTAGCAGGATCAGGAAAGGCTTCTCATAGAAGGTACTGGAACTTGAGCTGTCTTTTTATTTTTTTTTTATTCCAGACTTAACAAACTCCAAATAAAATGAGCATTGCCATGCTACCAACTAGAATAGAAAAAGGACTGTATATGAAACTGCGAGTCTCTGTCATATATAGCTTGCTTTTCCTTTTAAGAATATAATAAATTAAACATGCAACTTTCAAAGCTGTCCTATTTGCTTATTTCCTTCTGGATATCTTTTTATTTTGTTTTGTACATTTAAAAAATGCTTCAATTACCATCTTTTACTTCTTTTTGACAATCCTTTCAGTACCTCTCCTCCCTTCTATCTCCTGTTCTTCAAATTAAAAAAGAAAAACAAACCACTTGTAATCAATATACACAGTCAAATTCAGAAAATTCCTACATTGGTTATGTTTGAAAATGTATGTATCTGCGCATTGAGTCCATCCCCTCTGTTTGGAAGTGGGCAGCATGCTTCATAATTAGTCCTCTGGAATCAGGTACATAGACCTTTTGACAGGCATTGCAGGACCCAGAACTGAATAAGAGAATGATAGAAGACTGGATTGCATTTGGTTGTTTGTGCAACTTTTTCAGCCCTCTCAAGCTATTCCCTGACACAAAACCCAGTAATTCTTCCAGTTGTTGCTGTATGTTTATGAACTATGGAATATCAATCTCCAAAGAGTTTATTGTGTTGATCAAAAGGGTAACATAGCGCATAAGTAAGCTGCCTCTTATTACAAATAGTGAACTGTGTGAAAGAAGTCAGACAAAAAGTATCCCAGAAATATATACCCCAAAAAAGAAGTAGGCTGGTTCAATAGCAAGATTGATATATGATAAAAGATAAGCTTCCAGAATTCTGCCTTCTTCCCTCTTCACCTTCTCCCCCCAACCCCCTACCCCTGCATTCCTATAGAAGATTAAAGGGAGGATGTGGACAAGCAGCATACAAAATGTGAACACACAGATGGGTTATTATATTCACTGTTGGAAAGACTACCCAAAATGATGAGACCACAGGTAAATTGATACACTGAGTATGAAAATGTAGCCTGTCAATATGTTCCATAGTTTTGTGTGCACACTAACTCAATGTGAGCTATATCGAAGTGTGAAGAACTCTCTAGTTGTATGGTAATAATTAAAACTTGGGACTACAGCATTCAGTACACAATTATGGCTGCTTTTTATGTCCTTATACAAATGATTGGGGGTGAGGACAGCTAAGAAAAACAAACAAAATGAATAACAAAAACAAACCCTCACCAATACCCATCTGGAAGGCATCCATGAAGCATAAGAGCTCTCAAATGAAAATTTTACAAAGCCAGGGTAGGTAGAAACAATACCAAAGGCATAATCATAGGAATTTGGTGGTTTCTCCTTTCAGCATTTGTCTGGCATCATTAATCCTTACATGTAGCTGACGCTATATATACATATATATTACATATATGTATGTATACATATGTGTATGTATGTATATATTCATAGCAATCTGTGAAAATACCCAGATACCCCAATAAAATTTTGTCAAGGGGCCCTTCTTTAAATTATTCCTTCTCCATGCAAGCTAGAGAGGACTATAGGACTTTTTGAGCAGCAACTTGTTTATCATTATAGTGATTATAGGAACAAATGAAAACTCATGATTGTCATTTTATCAGTGTAATGTGGTAATTCTCTAATACAATTAAGGAAATGGAACTAGTGGCCCAATCTGCTGGAATCATCATATTCTCTTCCTGCTACCTTGACTGTATATTAAAATGTTCCAGTGTTTTCCTGGATACCAGCTATTAAAAAATATTCCATCTTTCATCAGAGTTCACTGCCTTTCCATTCATATATGACTTTAGACTCATATTTGCTGACTTACTTTTATACCTTCTCTATTGTGGCAATTATGCCTCCAATAAAGTATCCACTTTTTTATTTCTCTTTTGCTTAAATGTTATAGATAACCAATGTTGTGATTTTTCTGAGAGAATTTAGTTCCTTGTGAATTTTTTCATATGGACTTGTGTTCAGCAACTTGTGATATTTGTTACATTTTAGTTGGATTTTATGAATTAGAATGATTTTGCTAAACATCACACCTTATTTCTACATTACAAATATGGGTCACTTATCTTTAGGTTCAATTCAAGAAAAAAAAGTGGCATGTGACTACCTCTTGGTAGAAACTTGCATGATAGCTCTGAAGCAATAAATACATTTTTCTATAGTTTACTTATTCTTCATGGAATCCGGTTCTAATAAAGTCAGCATTACCTGGTAGTAAGGTTGAAGCCCTAGGAAACATAAAGACATTGAAACTGAAACTTTGTATGACCTTGATAGAGTCATTCAACCACTCATCTATCTGCATGTATTAGTATCATAGAACCACAGACTCTTATGAGTTAAAAGGGTTCTTTAAGGCCATACAGTTCAATTTCCTCCCATACAAATAAATCTCTTCTTCAACAGCCTTGTTAGAGGGTTATCTAACACGAACATTTCCAATAATGAAGAGCTCACTATTTTGTAAAGCATCTCATTCCATCTTTTCATTGTTAGAAAGTATTATGTTAGGTTGTTTTACTGAATCTTCTTCATAAAATAAATTATTTTCATATTTAAAGAGGAGAAGATTTTATAATCAGGAAGATTCACAGTAAGTTGCTAAAAGTTTCAAAATGGACTTTTTCCTAAAAGATATTTGACTTAGTAGTCTGATTCAGTGAATCTTACTCTCGGATAGTTCTGAAATTTCAATTGACCAACAAGCAATTACCTTGAAATATGTACTAGGAGGAATACAAGAAAAGGATTCCATGAATCATTCAGAATCTACCTATATAATGCTAGAATATCTGGTAGGAACAGTGGAAAAGTCTATTACTCATTTAGATATTTTAGCTCTGTGATGCCAATCATTTAGATATTTGAAAAAATCAGATTGATGAATTTTCTACTTTCCATTCTTTTTTTTTTTTTTTGGAGGGCAATTGGGATTAAGTAACTTGCCCAAGGTCACACGGCTAGGTTTTTGTTTGTGTGTGCATTAAGTGTCTGAGGCCGGCTCTGAACTCAGGTCCTTCTGACTCCAGGGCCGGTGCTCTACTCACTGCACCACCTAGCCACCCCTCTACTTTCCATTCTAATGTCTGATATCATGTTGTACATTCAAGACTAAGATTGAATTTCTCAGTTAATATCTACAAATGTTTAACAATTCAGTTGCCCTCAGTATAGGTGGCAGGGTATAGAAACTCTGGGTTAATTCCCAAGAGAACCTAAAAGAGAAAAACAGGCTTTAATTATTGCATGTAAGATTTTGATTAAATATTACTGAGGTTTATTGAGTACTGAAATAAATTACTTAGGGAGGCTATAATGTCCGTTTTATTAAAAAGCAGAATAGACTTTCTTGTGTCTATGAGGTTTCTACAATTTTGTCTGAAAGAGTGGGTTGTGTTGTATGATATCTGAAGGTCCTTGCTATTGTCTTCCTCTTACCAATTCTGAGTGTCTCCATTAGAGAGTTACATGATCTAAATAAATTTTAGATAAATTTTAGATAAATTTCCTCCCACTGCTTCATGTGATGCTGACATTGAAGATATGCAATATTTGTGGGCATAGGCATTTCCTGCTAGTGGGGCAAAAGGGAAGAAGAAAAAAACAGAGAGGAAGTACAAGTGCATTGTTTAAAAGGAGCAAAATTATTTTGTATTAAATCTTCAATAACAAATGTATGTGATTTGCATTCTGTAATTGCAATTACAAGACTAAATTGATGGCTTGCAATTTTCTCTCAACTGAGAAAATTCAGAGAGCTTTAGAAGGTTGATGTTAGTAAGGTAGTATATTACACTTATGAAGAAAGGGGTAAATATCATTAATGGAAGAATTAATGGAGTAAGGAAGAGGTGTTTCTTAAATTCTCATCAGCAAATTCATGGTAGAATTAGAGAGAGATTATGACATTTCCCTTCAACTTTACCCTCTCTATCTGAAATAGTATTACAACATTGACTGAAATCTTACAGTATTTACTGAAAAGTCAGTATTAACACATGAAAATGTTAAAGATTAATTAGGACCAGATGTGGTTAAAAATTATTTTCAGTTTATAATCTTGCATAATCCTAACTAATTTACCAAAATGGATATTTAAGCCTTGTAAATCATTTTGAGATTCAGAAACCAGACAGGTTTTTATTTTATCTGGCTTTTAGAGTGCATCACGTACAATTATGTGTGTAGCTTTACTGCTACATGGTTGGACTGCTGATGGGATGGTTGTCTGAGGAAAATAATTGAATTTCTACTCCCAAGCCCCTTTGGCTACTTTGTCATTGTCTATACCTGCATTATAGGAATGACTAATAAAGCTTCTTTTATTTCTTTTATATTTCTTTTTTTCTATGTTATTTTTCTCAGTAAGCAAAGAAACAATTTCCATAGTATTAAAGATTTAGAGGTGAATTCAAGGTTAAAGCACAAATTAAGTGGGCTGTAATTATATCATTTTCTAAGATGAGTTATAATATAATACTTAAGGGAAGATGCCACAAATGGACTATAAAATACCCCAATATTTGCAATCAGGCTGTAATATGGAAAGAAGACATGAAAAAAGAGAAGAGTTCAGTTTAAAAGCTTTAGTCTAATGGAAATTAGAGGACAGAACAGTATATATGAGTAAGCCTGCTTATACATGACATGACTACTAATTTTAATTTTGCTGCTGGTATTATTGAAACAATTTTATAGGTGGCTCATTGTAATGATGAGGCATTTGACCATCCTTCTTAACCCAGGCCAATATTTTCAGGATTTTTGTGGTCAGAAAGAAAATAAGTATTAGCTAATGAATAATCATGAAAAAATCTTCAAAAAGCAATACTGACATTCTGTTTTCCATTTAATAAGGCTAGCACTGCTGTAGGATGTATACTCTATAGTTTTCTTCTATTAGGGCTGGATTTACATTGAGCTCTCCAAACTTTACTCAGTCTATCTTGAGAGGAATGTCATGGACTTTTGAGAGAGACAGACAGACAGAGAGAGGGAGAGAGAGAGAGAGAGAGAGAGAGAGAGAGAGAGAGAGAGAGAGAGAGAGAGAGAGAGAGACTGGTTCAGATGTACATTTTGTGATGATCATAAAGCTTTTGGTGTGCTTGGTTTTCGGAGAATGCTAAGCAAATTAATCCACACCAGGATCGAATCTGTTATGCTGGCTTCATTAGACTTATGTTTTTAATAGGCATGATACATTCTTACACATTATTGCTTATAAGCAGCTCCTTCATCTCAGTTTGTTAATTCAATTTAATTAAACAGGCATTCATTAGGTGTACACTCTGTGCCAAGCACCATGCTAGAAACTGATTTGTTCCTCCCTAACCCTCACTTCCCTTGCAGGGGTCATGGAGGAGAGATGTAAGAGAGGCCTAGACTTCTCTAACTTCTTGGTGCACTAGCTCAGGTTAGCAGTTATGGGAAGCAGGGAGGGAATAGTATAGCTAAAATCCCAACTTCAGCTAGAAAACAGGAATTCGTATTCACTGAGGCTCATTTCTCCCTTCTCCCAGTGGCATGATTCTTGCAAGCATCATTCTTTCGTTTCACTTCACTTAAAAGCCTGGATTGTCCCACTTCTGTGGTTTGCTCTCAGTATAATGTCATTGGCATAGTCCTGCACATGTGCAATCCCAGCTTTGGGCAATACATTTATCTTTCAATGTGGCAATGATCTTACTATGTTGAGTACCTCAGTTGGCCTTGGAGTTGTATTGACTGAGTCACCTCTGGTTTGGCATTCTTGTGGCCGTCTGGGGGACAGCCTCTGTCCTGGGGTCCAGTAAGTCAGGTTTTTGTCTATGGACCAAGAATTTTTTTTGGTCTGAACCCATTGTTTCTTGAAATAACAATAAGGTTAGACAGTTCAAAAGATAAGTCACACTACCAAGGTAAACTGTGAAAACTACAGTAAAATGTGGGTCTGATCCAGCTGTTGCCTAAAGCCTCTTCCCCACCATCTTGTTTCCCTATTCCCACCTCTTGCCACTTCTGCTTCAAGCTAACATGGCTGCCAAGAAGATTGTATACATTTATTGATAACAAGTAATGAAGAAACTATAAATTTACATGACCCTTAATACATGGTTGTTCAGTTGTTTCTGACTCTTCATTTGGAGCTTTCTTGGCAAAGATACCTGGAGTGATTTGCCGTTTCCATCTTCAGCTCATTTTAAAGGTGAGGAAATGGAGGCAAACAGGGTTTAAGTGACTTGCCCAGGGTCACGCAGCTAGTGTCTGAGGCCAAATTTGAACTCTGGAAAATGAGTCTTCCTGAGCCGTATCCTCTGTTGCCCCCTAATATACTTGAGTTGCCCCCTAATATACTTGAGGAGTAAGTTAGAAACTAAAGAAACTAGTAAATGTTTCATTTTAATACAGATGAAGTATATGTAAAAGTTATCAACATAAAACATTATTTGCCATTAAAATATTTTATAAATCGCTAGTTTTTGCCCCAATCTGTAACTGAAACATATGTCTTCCTGCTTCTATGCTGCCGTCTTGGCTCCACCCCCCTGAAACATATGTCTTAAGCTTGTCACCCCACCATATTCTAACCTCTCATTTCCTTATCTTCATTCTGTTGCCAAGTAGCCACATTTTAACTAAACTCAAACGTAATAAATACTTAGTGAATGGTTGAATTGAATTCAACATCTATAATATTCAGTTGGTTGTATATTACAGAATTTTTAAGAAGACATGGGTTGAACTTAATGGCTGTTGAAGTCTATTTCAACTCCAGAATTCTGTGATTTTAATACTAAACTTTATTCTCTGCTATGTAGCTTCTTAGACATAAAACAATGAATTTTTAAAATTGAAATTATGCTAGTTTAAAGCAATATCATAAATCTCTATACTATCAACTAAATTTTTTTTTTTGCTTTTTGGAGGGCAATTGGGGTTAAGTAACTTGCCCAAGGCCACACGGCTAGGTTTTTGTTTCAACTAAATATTTTTGTACTTTGATATATTTGTATTAAAATAGTCTTATTTGATATTTTAGTTCATATTTTATACATCTGCATTTGAATTAAATTAAACAACTTTTTAGGGAGATTTTAATGAAATGTCATGTTATATTTTATGAAATATTAAATTGTATTATATTAAAATCATATTTATATCCCTCTTGGGATATGTGGTATAAGTTGAAACTTCAATTATTCTTAGAGCTCAGGTCTAAGCATGTTATTTCCCTGCTCAAAAAGCTTTATTGTCTCTCCTCTTGCTTCTCAGATAAAATGTCAACTCCTTTCTCTGGTATTTAAAACCCTTTATAATCTCTCTCCACCTTACCTTTCTGATTTCCCATTATCATTCTTCGGGCTCTCTCCATTTCAGCCAAACTGGTCAATTTGCTGCTTCCTAAATGCAACATATCATTTCCCTTCTCCATGTCTTTGTAAAAGGTACCCCTGATGCCTGGAATTTACCTCTGCTTCTTAGAAGCTCTTGCTTTCATGAGGGCTTAATCTAGGTGCCACTTCCCACCCAAAGCCCTTCTGTACCTCTTCAGTTTTTATCATCATCATCTCCCTTTAAATGATTGTTTCTGTGTATTTGTGTTTGCTTATTTGTGTATATATTGTTCTCTCCTCCCACCCCTTCACCCAATCATACACCCCCTTTAGAATATAAACTCTTTATGATCGGGAACAATCTTGTTTTTGTCTTTATACTCTCAGTTTCTACCATAGTTTCTGGCACATAGTAGGCATTTAATAAAAATGGATGAATGAATGAGATAATTAGAAATATTACAAAGTATTGTAGTAGGTGAAAAGAATACTAGATACCTGAATAGGGGTCATTTTTTTTTCCATTTCTATGATTCTTGATCAAATTCATGGAGTCGATAAATTACTCTTTCATTGCCATCATATTCACATATTTTAAAAAATCTATTTCTAAAGTCAAGCTGTCATCCACACTTTCTAGAGTCAAATTGTCACATCTTGTCTTAATGACTGAGTCCTTCCTGCTGCCTTCCTTTTTCTGATCTCTTTTCCTTTTTAATATCCAATTCTTCTCACAAGGTTTATAATCCGTCTTCACTGTTCAAACTACTTCATAACCAGTTTTAGATAACTCCATTGGGTCTTTCTGACCTTTCAGTATGAAGTCTAAATTCCCAGTCTTCCCTCATCAAGATGCCGTTAACATTCTTCCCCACCCCCACTTTCTTCTAATTTTCTACTCTCTGCACATAGCTTCATTTACTAAGAAGTTGGGGAATAGAGTGAATTAAATTTTGGGGTTACCTAAGGGCTATGAATAAGACGTTTTCTTTTTCAATCTCTGATATTGAAAACCCCTTCTAAAATATGTGAATATAAATTCCCACTTTTGTGAGCACAATGTATGAAATATTCCTTAATTTTTGCATGATAATAACAATTAACTCATATATGACTTTAAGGTTTACAAAGTGCCTTACATATGTTATCTCATTTGATATAGGTCTTATAATCATGTAGGCTATCATTTTAATTCTCTAGTTTAGAGGATATACAAGATTTGCTCAAGACTGTGTTGGTCCCTTAACATATTCTGAAAGTTTTTAGTAAGTTCCTGACATCAGGTTTTTTTTATAGACTTACAGAATTCAGGATGAATTTAAAGATCACCTAGTCCAATCCCCTAATTATTTACCTCTTTTTTAAAAAGGCCATTGAAGAAAAATTCTAGAAAACAGGGATCGTTCTGGTTAGTTGGATTCTAGTTAATAGAGAATTTACTTTAAGTTGTTCCTATGTTCCACTCCTGTTCTTTTTCTTGGTGCTACCTCTCCCCTACACTTAGAACAACTTCCCCTTTATTAGCTAATTCTTTTTCCTTTGCAAAACTTCAAAATTAAATTTATTGAGAGTTCCCTTTTCTCTTCTATGTAACTTTGTGGTATTTAGAAGAAAATATCATAAACACCAACTCTGACAACTTCAGAGTATAATTCCCTAATAATCAGTGTTTAAATGGTCCTGCCAATTTAACCATTTTGACTGAATTAATTGATTTGAGACTTGGCTTTGCTTAACAGCCAAATGATCTTGGACAAGTCAATTAATCTCTATGATCCTCCATTTCCTCATCTGGAAAATGGGAAAAAATAATATTTTCATTACCTATTTCACAGATTAGTTATGTGGAAAATATTTTACAAACTCTGAAGTGCTATGTAAATGAGAATTGATATGAATATATGAAATATCAAATGACTTTTTGAACACGTTAATAAAATATCATGAAATATTAAATTAAATATTACCCTTAAGTCATATTCAGATTATCTTTCAAATACGTGGAAGAAATTGAAACTTGAATGCTCATTTATGACATAGTTTGAAATATCAGAAGGCTTTATGCTATTAAGTGAATTATACGTTATATTCCTATATTGGGAATATTATTAATAACACAAGATAATAATTAACTCCACCAGATAATAAATTCAATTCAACCATAATTTAAGTACTTATATTGTTTGAAACCACTGAGGAGAAAAATAATAATAGTTCACATTTATATGGTGCTTTTATAACTATGAGTTATATATGTATGTATATATTTGGCTATAAATTATGTCACAAAACATCTACTATATATTATCTCATTTATTTTTCACAGCAACACAAATCAGTTTGATTATTTTCTTCTCAATGATTTGACCAAATTATTGGGTAATTTCGACGTGAAGTATTCATATCCATGTGTTTTTCTTGTAACTTGCCATCTATTTATTCTTTAATCAATGATGAGTCTTGGCACTGATGTCTTTATCACCAAAAAGCACACCATCCTCAAAAAGTACATGGCAGGGTGCTAGCCCCTACATAGAATTAGAAATCATGCGTATTCTCAGGGAACTTAACACTTGAGGAGCAAATTTCCAACATCAGTGCTTGATTTTTCTATTTTAAAATAGCTATTCTCAAATGAGTTTTAAAATGTTTCAAATGCTGAATTTATAAGTGTTTTCATGTGTGCTGAATTTGCTATAATAAGATAACTTGTTTTTTTCTTCCTTCATTTTTTGATTCATTTAACATTAAATACTTATTGAGTACCCCTTATGTCAAATTAGTGTCAAACTGAAATAGAAAGGGGAGCCCACTAAATCCTACATAAGGGTCTTTGCTGGCACATATCAACCTAGAAAAACAGCAATTAGCACTATCTATGTTTTGTTGTATTTTATTTATTTTGTTAAACGTTTCCCAATTTCACTTTAATCTGGTTCAAACTGTGCTAGGAGTGTTGTAGACTTGTTGAGACTGACACCACTGGCATAAGGCTAGGGACGTTGGAGGTGGTGACGAACTTCCAAGGAACCATGACATTCACTTGTCTATAACTTTTTTGATCATTTTTCAATAGCAATATCTAGGGAAAAGAATTTTTTTGTGAAACTATTATGTAACTAAGGAATACTATAATAATCTTTTGCATATGCATACTAGTCAATAAATATTAAATAGTGCATCATAATGTCCAGAATCTAGGTCCTATGCTATACTTATAACATCACTATATGCACATTATGAGTGCATTTCATTACACTGATTAGCCATGCTGAAAAGTGTAACTTACTGTGTTAATAATATAGAATTACAAAAATTTCTTCTGTAGCCACTGATCATTGCAAATACAGAGCAGATCTGACTTAAGATGTCCATATCCAATTAAATTCAATCAATAAGCATTGATTGTGTACAGAACACTAGGAATGTTGGGAGATGACAAATTTTAGATAAAGCCTGATCATTGCCTTTATTTGCTCTAAGGCAGCTAGGTGGAGCGCTGGATAGAGCTTTGGGCCTAGAGTCAGGAAGATCTGACCTCATACATTTAATAGCTGTGTGACCCTGCTCAAGCCAATAAACCTCTGTTTACCTTGGTGTCTTCATGTGTAAGATGGGGATTAATAATAGCATCCTCTGCCCAGGATTGTGAGGTTGTTGTCCTGGCTATTACTGTAGAGGATTATCTCAGAGGTGAGGCCTCCACCAAAGTCCTACCTTTCCTCATTGTGCTTTGGAGGTGGCAAGGGGTCATCAAAAGTCATGTCATTAAAGTGCAAGCCCCAGAGGATCCTAACAAACTCTAAAGGCTTCAAGTTTGGACTTGGGGTGGCAGATTGTATCTGTTGTCTGAAGATTATTCTGGCAAGGATCATAATCAGAAGCTTGGCCACTAAGTGGTGAATTTTTTGGCTAGAAGAATTCATAATGACTGTTTATGAAAGAGTAAAAGGTTTGATCTGAATCAGTGGAAGAAGTACTTATACTGATAAAATCACATATCTTTTAAAATAAAAAAAAAATTAAGGATAAGAAAATACCTAGGTGTTTAAGGCAACAAAGAGCCCTCATTAACATTCAAGGTGGCTAATGTCTTACAAAACCCACTAAAAAATGCTAATAAAATTTGCATAAATTTAAACAAACCAAAAATATTGTAAAAGTATTAAGTCAGGTTGTACTTACCATAGGTAATTTTCCACTGCCCCCTAACATGCAGTCTCCACCCTCATCAGGCATACCAACTCATCTCTCTTATGGGTCACGCTTACTCCCACCCTCCGTAATACTTTCCTTTCTCTCTTCTATCTAAATTCCACTCATCTTTCCTATTCAAGCCTCACCTTGAGAACCACTGTTGTGCTAGAATTTCAATATCAAAAATGTTTACCAATTTTTAATTAAGGACTGCATGTGTGTTAGAGAGAGCTGGCTGTAGAGTCAGGATTATGGGTTCAAGTACCATCTCTGAACATATACTCTATGCATGACCCTGGGGAAGTTACTTAGAGAGCCCACGGCAAATCTTGAAGACTAGAAGTTGTATGACAGCTACTGAGATGCATTAAGCCAAGTAAGAAATGTGTCTTTTCTTTCTTAGAAACTCACTTTCAGTTCCCCAACAAGTAGGCTAAATCTACAGGGACAGTGAGCATTAGTCAAATTAATGATGTAAGTAAAGTTTATCCTTCCTGTTCTCTGCTTCACTTTTTCTGTACCCTACACTCCCAATAAATTCCCAGTACTCTCAGGTTACATAAGCCTATATGGAGTCTGTTCAAACAATTCGTTTAAAAAATAACAACCAAACTGGTTGATGAAATAAAAATGAACCAATCGCTTGATTAAACTGATTCAGGTACTATCAGTTCAATTGGTTATATGAGTAGATAGAACCATACTTTATATGAAAGCTTCATTTATTTTGCTTTGAAATGGTAAAATGCATAAGGTAGCCTTATCAGTGAGGTTAAAATATTGGAAATATTCCTGCAGAATCAGAATGATTTTCTTTCCCCAAATTTAATGTTTTCATGTTTATCCTTTTGTAGAAGTGTGTTGGGCTCCATTCTTCAAAAAACTAATGAAGATTAGAAGTGCTTCTGACAAGTTTAATAAAGGCTGGAATCTGTTGACTAGATACAATGATTCAAGTTTTGGCTTCTTTTCTCTTTTCATTAAAGTGCTTATGTTCTAAATGTGGCAGGACAGGATACTCCTACTCCTACTCCTTAATAGGCTAAGATGCAAAAGAGCACCTCCACACATTATATAAGACTAAACTAATGTATGAAATTGCATCTCCAAGAAAACTATCCATATTTCATATTCAGAAATTTCTTAAAGGGCTAGCATTAGTTCCTTCACTTTGAACAACTCTCCTCTCCTAAATCAGCTTCCACCAGATATTTTTGGCTGTCATGTGGTAGTGAATTCATCATAGTCTTTCACAGTGGTGCAACTAAGTGGGAATCTGGTGGGGGAAAGACACATGATAGGATACTGCAGATAAATGGCTTATGGTAGATAAGTCCTTAAATCCTATGGATAGGTGCTGATCCTAAGAAAAAAGTGAAAAACAAAGAGAAAGATGACAAAGCAAGGAAAGTGACTATGTTTCCCATATAATTATAACATTCAAAGGGATTTTTTGGTATTCTTTTTGCCACTGGCTTAAATTTCTCAAAATATCTCCAGCAACTAAGCTTTGCCATTACATTGTAACTTATAGTGCCCCTCTCCTCTTCTCATGTTTTTCTGCCTTATTTTTAAATCATTTGTTGTCTTTATTTTTCCAATCATATGTTTTTGTTGACTATTATTTCCTAAAGGTTTTTTTTTGAAAATATGGACATAAATCACACAAGATGAGAAGATGTGCAGGGTTTGTAATCTGCATTGGTATAAGAAATAACACACTAATGAAATCACAGATCTTTGAAGGCATAAGAGAAGGGTTTTATTATCTTTGCGTAATTGCATGAAATAAAGGACAGTCTTGGAGGACATGTGCCTAAACAAAGGAAATAAAGACAAAATGGTCCTTAGACATTCCAAAAATATCTGTGAAATGAAGAGACTAGAGGATTCCCAAGGATTTGAGTTCTTTATTAAGTTAGAAGTAGTGTACTTTGTCCAGTGGACATTATTCCTCATTTTTTCTTACTCCCATGTTATCTTATATTTACCTTTTTTTCCCCTTCATACCACTTATTGGACTTCCTTTTGTCTGGCTATCCTGCCAAGAAATGAGGAAAATTTTGATAACAAATAACTGAGGATATTACTTCTTATGTGATCCATCAACACTTACGCCAGAAAGCGATCTTTTCTTCAGAATGAGGTAAAGCAACACAAGAACATTGTGATCATCATGATCTCTAATCAGAGAGGAACTTACACCTAGTAATTAGGATTTAGAGCAGGAAAGGACCTTACCAGTCCCCAAAGTCAATTTCCTTCTTTGACTCACCCAATACCTTTCTTCTCATTGCACTGTGCTTCCCTAATAAAATTTGCTGAATGAGTTATTTCCTAAAATGCAAAATAATATAGAGCAATAATTTCAATACATTTACATAAGAAACATCACTGATGTAAATGTATGATAAAGATTGAGTTAGACATTATTCTTGATGAAGCATTTTAGAACAAAAGTATTTTTTGACAATTTGATCTAGATATCACGGAGATATTCTAAAAGATGGTAAATAATGTATCCTGCCATGCCTTAAAAATTTCTATAAGGGTGTGTGGTGTTTCACTATTGTATTAATTATATAACGAGTAATACTCTCAGCCCAGGGAATACTACTGTAGTTAATTACAAAATTCCTATCAGGAAAAAGCACCCTGAGCTGTGCTATTCATCATGGAATAAATTTCTAACAATAGTACAGAGATTTGTTTGGCATTATCTTGGTATTGACATTTAATCTGTGTTTAGAGTTATTTGTAGACTATTCATTGACACTGCAGTTTTCAGTATTGGATGATCTATTATTAGCTTGAAGTGAAACGACATTTAGATATAAATGTTTCAGAACAAAGGCATAAGCTCAAATGAAAGAATCATAGATTCATATTCTGAACCTCCAAAGTTGTTGAAATTTTAAAAAATGATGAGATTTGTCCCTCTTTCCCGACACGTTGCTGCTGAATGAAAATGGAGAAACTCTCACAACTGTTCTAGTTGAATTCACTACAGATTTATTATACAACTTCAACTGGGCCCTTACTTTTGCTAGGGAATCCTTCTATACCTGCCTTATCAACTCACTATCCCACTCTGCACAGTGGCTCTTCCAAACCTTTTTAACTCTTCTCAAACCTCCTCAGATTCCCCTCTTCCCCATCTTCTCAGTTGAGAATTTTGCTTCATATTTTACAGAAAATATTTGAGGCCTTTCACTGTGAGCTCCCTCTTTCTTCGGCCACTATCTCCTTCTCTACTTACTCATTGCCAAGGCTGACCCCAAACCCTGTCCAAGAAAACCCATTCTACTCTTCAACAGACTGCCCCTTCTGTCATCCCTACTCTATTACTTATTTCAGTCTCTGCTGTCTATTGGCCCACTCCCCGCTGCCTACAAACATGCTCATGTCTCCTCCATCCTGAAAAAATCCTTACTTGATCCTTTCATCCCCACTGACTGTTTATATTTCTTCTCTTTGTAGCTAAACTCCTTGAAAAGACTGTCTACAATAAATGCCTCCATTTTCTCTCCTCTCACTTTCTTTTTAATCCCCTACAATCTGGCTTCCAATCTAATTATTCCTCTGAAACTGCTCTTTCCAGTTCCAAATAATCTTTTAGTTGCCAAGTCCAATGGCTTTTTCCCTGTCCTCATTCTCTTTGACCTTTCTGCAGTCTTTGAGACTGTTGATCACTCTCTCCTTGATATTCTCTTTCCTCTAGGTTTTTGGGAAACCAGAACTCTCTCTTGGTTATCCTTCAACTAATATGATCACTCCTCAGTCTCCTTCCCTGGATCCTCATCCAGATTACACATCCTCTAACCCTAGGTGTCCCAAAGGGTTTTCCCTTGAGACCTCTTCTTTTCTCCCTGTATACTACTTCACTTGGTGATCTCATCAGCTCCCATGAATTTAATTATTGTTTCTATCCTGACAATTCTCAATTCTACCTCCTATCCCAACCTCTCTATTGACCTCCAGTCTTGCATCTCCAACTACTTTTCAGATACCTCAAACTGGAGTCCACTAGACATCTAGACATCCAAGGCATGGGCAACAGCCATAAAAAATGTTGAGAGCAAGAAAGTCAGTTTGTGGTGGGAAGTAAAGTATAAGAAGACTGAAAAGGTAGATGAGGTGAGGTTGTAAATGACCGGATTCCAAAAAGAGCATTTTATATTTAATCCTAGAAGCAATAGGGAGCCACTGGAGTTTATTGAGTAAGAGGGTGATATTTTTTATGGCTGTTGCCCATGCCTTGAATGTGCTCCTGCCTCAACTCCATCCACTAGCTTCTTTTGCTTCCTTTAAATCCCAACTAAAATCTCATCTTCTGTAAGAAGTCTTTTCTAATCCCTCTTAATTCTAGTGCCTTCACTCTGTTAATTATTTCCTATTTATCCTGTAGTATAACTTGTTACTATATATTTGGTTTTTGTCTTCCCTATTAGAACATGAGCTCCTTGAGGGTGGAAACTGTCTTTTGCCTCTTTTTGTATCCCCAGAGATTAGCACAGTGGCCCAGCATATAGGAAGCACTTAATAAATATTTATTGATTAATTTCCAGCACACAAATTATTGAAGTCTTAATAGTTACACAATGTCAGTATTAGGACCTTCTGGGATCCAGACATTTTCATAACTTTCATTTAAATATTTAAATGAAAACAGCAGTACCAGACTTCAGTTACTGCAGTATATTTCTCCTGCAAAAGAGATGCTGTTACTACCCAAAAGAAAACATAAAGAAGGAGCAACCTTAAACTAATTTCCCAGGTTCTCCTCTTTTGTCTGTAGATGTGACTTATGAATAGAGTATGTGATGAATGAATGCTTTATTAATAAAAGAAGATATATTGACGCTCCCGCTGTAATGCTAAGCAAAGTATACCTTCTTCCAGGGTCATTTCAAGATAGTTTATGAAAAAGGTACCCATGTTCTGTCATAGCAAATATTTTGGCAACAGCTTGCCAAGATCCTACAAAGAAATGAGTCTCAGCTTCCAACTTTATGGTAATTTACAAAAAAATACAACTATTTAAAAAAAACTTGAGGCTTTGAAGTAACTGCCTTTATTAATAACACTCAACAACAATAACAACAACAAAAATACCACCCGAAACCTGAACAGTTTGCTAACACTCTGTTTCCATTAAGGCACATCCAAATTACAGGGAAGAATTACTGAAGTTTCATAAATTGACAATATATTGTTTAAAGAAAGAACAAATTTCTCCCCTTATCTTTACCCATTTAAGGCAGCGTGGGGCAGCCCTAGATTTGGCATTAGATGAGTAGGGTTTAAATCTCTCTCTCTTTCACCTACTATGTGATTGAATTATAGCAAGAATCAGTTTCCTCATTTGTAAAATGAAGGAGCTGGTTGCCTTAGACAACCTGAAAAGTCTCATCCATATTTTAATCCATGATCCTCTGATTTTTGAAGGCCTTGTATATCAAGCAGTAGGAGACTGCAGAGATAAGTCCAAGTTATCTAAGAAGATGACCTGGATAAGTCAACAAAGAATGCTTTGTAGGACCGAGGCTATAACTCCAGGCTCATCATAATACAGTGCTAGCCTTATTTTTTTTTTTTTTTTTGCTTTTTTTGGGAGGGCAATTGGGGTTAAGTGACTTGCCCGAGGTCACACAGCTAGTTTTTGTGTTAAGTGTCTGAGGCCAGATTTGAACTCAGGTTCTCCTGATTCCAGGGCTGGTGCTCTATTCACTGCACCACCTAGCCAGCCCAATAGCCTTGTTTTCTAAGAAACAATCTATTTTCCCTTGATGATGATAGCTAGCATTTATGTAACACATTATGATTTGAAAGCATTTTACAAATATTTCATTTGATCCTCACAACAACCCAGGAACATAGGTGCTGTAATTTAATAATTATTAAAATGGGGCGGCTAGGTGGCGCAGTGAGTAGAGCATCGGCCCTGGAGTCAGAAGGACCTGAGTTCGGATCCGGCCTCAGACACTTAACACACACACAAATAAAGTGACCTTGGGCAAGTTACTTAACTCCAACTGCCCTCCAAAAGGAAAAAAAAATTATTAAAATTATCCTAATTTTACTGATGAGGAAACTAAGGCAGAGTTGTTAAGTGACTTGCCCAGGGTCACACTGCTAGTAAGTATAGGTGACTGCATGTGAAAGCAGGTGTTCCTGACTCCAAATCCAGCTTTGTCTTCACTGTACCACCTAGCTACCTTGATACTAAATACCAGTAAGTCCTTTCTCTTAAAAGTGTATTGCAGCTTTTTAAAGGCATATCGTCTAGTCTAGAACCCTTAAAAGTCACTCCCATTTTCATTAGCATTCTTTTTAAAACACAAAAAATCTGGGTTTTTTTTCCTTTGAGCAATCCAAGAAAGTGTAAATAACAGGAATGGAAAAAATACTGATCTTAAATCTCTATTTCCTTACCCCTTTTCAATAGTGAATGTTTCTTTGCCCCTCTATTGCACTGGACAAAAGTGAATACTTGATCTTGATACATTATATCCTTTCATGTCTAGACTGCTTTAGACTGCTTTATTGACTGTCCCTTTGGCTAGCTTGGTGCCAATTTTTCTTTCTAGACATTACTATGCTGCCTTTTGGGTAGTTCTGTCAAGGTTCTTAATAAAGATTAAACAGCAAAACTAACTTTACTGATGCTTTAAGCTTTTATCAGCATCTTGGGGAAAAGGGATCAATCAAAAAGTATTTTCTGAATGTTGACCATGTGCTTAATACCCTGCTGGGTGATTGAGGATCCCAAAGAAAGACGATACACGAGGGACATACAGTCTAATGGTGCAACATAATTTGACGGAGGGGGTAGGGGAGAAAAAATGAAAAAAAAAAGTTACATGACAACTATTGTATATTTAAAAGGAAGTGGCAAGTGGTACGTAAATAGATTTGCAATTTTGTGGACAATCATCTTTTTTTTTCTATTCTATGTTATGGAAATGCTTGTTTTATTTCTTAAGTTCAGAAAAAGAATAAATTAAATTTTTAAAAAACATAATTTAGATGAAAAATGGATAAGTTGATGAGACAGGATGGTCAGTGTACACTGTGTCTGGATCATCTTCTAGTAGGGAACCTGTGGCCTCAAGGCCTCATGTGGCCTCTTAGGTCCTTGGATGCAGCCTTTTGACTGAGTCCAAGTTTTATAGAACAAATACTTCAATTAAGGAGCTCTGTGAAGTTTGGATTGAGTCAAAGGACCACACTTGAGAACCCTAGAGGGTCACATTTGGCCTTAAGGCCATAGGTTCTACACCTCTGCTCTAGTTCTTTAATAATATTCTGTGGGCAAAAATGTAGTACCTTACTTTCCATATGCTATCCCTCAATATTACTATAGGACCAGTCCACTTAGTTTTCTAATTATACAATTCTTAGATATCTTTTACATGGCTAGTTTTGAAAAGTTGAGCAAAAAAACCCAAAAAAACAAAAGCTGGCATTTATATAGCCCTTTAAGGTTTGCAAAGCACTTCACAAAAATTATCTCATTTGGTCCTTATAGCCACCCAGAGGGTAGGTAGTATTTTTATCCCTACTTTACAAATGAGGAAATTGAGGTAGAAAGAGATTTAAGTGACTTGCCCAGGGTAACACAGCTAGTAAGTATCTGAGTCTGTATTTGAACCAAGGTCTTCCTAACAGGTCCAGTGCTCTATCATCTGTGCCACATGGCTCCCTAAGTTTTTGTGTCTAACTACAGCCTAGGATTGTGATGTACAATTTCCCAAATACAATCTTTTTCCTATTCATTTCCAGACACTACTCATTGCCCATCTGTAGTGGTTATCCAAGATGTATGTGCTGATGGACTAAATGTCTAAATCATAACTGGGTCTTCCCTCTTGCAAGGCAATTCTTTTATTTTTCCTTAATTAACTATCACACTCTCCTTAGAGTTATTCCAGACCTTTTCATTTTTCCTCACACCTCTTATAACATCTCCTCCTTCCTCCTTTCTCCCTCTCAGGAGAAGATCTCACCTCATACTTCATTGTAAAAAAAAAACAAAAAAAACCAGAGACCATTCACCATGAGTTAATTCTTCTATTCTATTCCTCAAACCCACTTCAATTTAATAAGCATTTATTAAGCACCTGCTATGTACCAGGTGAGCATTTAGGTGGTAAGGTGGATAGAGTGCAGCCCTGGAGTCAGCAGCACCTGAATTCAAATCCAGCCTTAGACACTTGCTAGCTATGTAACATTGGGCAAGTCACTTAACCCTTTTTGTCTCAGTTCCTTCTCAGTAAAGTGAATTGTAGAAGGAAATGGCTAATCACTCCAGTATCTTTGCCAAGAAATGCTCAAATGGGGTCAAGGAAAATTGGACATGACTGAAATGACTCAGCAGCAACAAAAAATGTGCCAAGTACTGTACTAGGCACTGGAGATACAAAGACAAAAATGAAAGCCCCTCTCCTAGAAGGGTTTAAAAATCCCTTGCTGTCATCCCCGATGCTCTCCTCCTTTGCTCCAGGCTCTCCTAGGGGGCCTTTCTTCTTGTCCCAGTCAAAGCCTCTGCTTGTTTCCTTGGTTTTATATGCCCTCTTCCCTCCAATTCCTTCCTGCTTTAATCTTGCCTTTTTCCATTCTAGTCTTTAATCTCTACTCCTCTATTGGCTATTTTAGCTATCCCCTCAAGCTAGTGTCCCATATCTCTTCTTTTGCAACCAAAGAAGTAAGTCGTGTTTACTATACCATTGCCTCCATTTCCTCACTTCATGATAATTTGACTTCCAACCCCACTTTGACTGAAATTATTTTCTCTGGGTGATCAGTGATCACTTAATGACTAAACCCAAGGACTTCTCTTGAGTTCTCATTCTACTCAACCTCTCCGCGCAGCTTCTGACATCAGCCATCACATTCGTTGCCCTCTTTTTTGACACTGCTCTCTCTTGGTTCTCCAACCTGTCTGACAGTTCCTGCTGATTCTCCTTTCCTAAATCATCATCCTTCTACGAACTTTGTGGGTAACCCCCTGCCCAGGCTCTAATTTGTCTTCATAATCTCTTTCTTGATGATTTAATCAGATCCAATTAGTTCAATAATCAAGTGGCTGCCAAATTTATTTGTTCATCGGTCAATAAACATTCATTAATCTCTTACTATGTGCCAGGTACAGTGCTGAGCTCTGAGGATACAGTTTGCCCTGAAGGAGCCTGCAATCAAATGAGGGAAGACAATGCAGAAAAGAAAGCTAGAAAGGGAGAGAGTATTGGGGGGTACAGGAAGATTCCTGGTCAGGAGCATGAAGCAGAAGTTGGAAAAGTCTAAAAGTAGTTCGGCCAGGTAGGAAATTAGGAAATGGATGTGCTGGATGCCCTCCTTAAATGAAGGTTTTGGAGGTCCTGGCTCCACCCTCCAATCAGAGGGAGCAGGGATGATACCTTGCAGGAGGGTGAAGTTTCTTAGGGCATGGTGAAGATGTCAGAAAAGACTTTGGTCTTTTAGTGCAGCCTGCTAGGAATGCTACTGCCATACAACTTTATTCAGCTCTAATCTCTCTCCTCAACCTATATACCAACTTCTTCCTGGACATTTCTGCCTGGATTTGTCATTAGCAAATTGAGACCCACGTGTTCAAAACAGGACTGCTTATATCCCACCCTCCTTTGTAGACTCCCTAGCTTTCTTCTAATCACAGCTCAGGTGACACCACCTACATGAAATGTCTTTGGACTTGCCCCAAGCCTTAGCATCTCTACTTCTTGAAATTACTGTGTATTTACTTATAGGTACATATATATCCCTCAGATAAAATATAAGCTCTTTGAGGGCAAGGACTATTTTGTTTTTGTACATGTACTTCCTAGCACAATGCCTTGAGTATAAATGATCTTTGATAAATGCTTGTTGAACTGAATTGTTTAAAAAACACACCAAACTTGGGATATATATCAATATACATGCATTTATATGTAATAATATATACATTATATAATATATACAAATGTTTTAAATTTCTGATTAATTTTTAAATTTATTTTTTATTTTAAATTGAATTAATTTTTAATTAAAAAAATTTTAAAGCATACTTCTTATAAATTGAATTTTTTTAAATATGTAGGACCAAAGAATCAAAAATGGATAGAATTTATCTTATATACACCTACATGTGCTCTTGGGGCATCTAGGTGGTACAGTGAATAAAGAATGGGGCCTAAAGTCAGGAAGACATTTCCCCTGAGCTCAACTCTAGCCTTACACACTGTGTGACTGTTTGTCTCAGTTTCTTTATCTGTAAAACGAACTGGAGAAGGAAATGGCAAACCATTCCAGTATCTTTACCAAGAAAACTCCACATGGGGTTACAAAGAGTTGGACATGACTGAAACAACTGAACAATAAAAACATGTGTTCCTGAGCAGTTAGGTGAATAAGAAGTCTCTGACTTATGAACAACCTTTACATAAATATGAGTGTTTTTTTCATACCTGTCTCATCTCACCTTCCAACTGCTGGGGTCCTAGTTGCTACTGCCATGGAAATTTTTTGGGAAATAAACTTGAAGCATTTAGAAAATATGTGAATTGTGAGGTGTGAGAAAGAGAGAAGCCATAAAGAACAAGATAATAAAGATTAGAATTGCTGACCTGAGATTCCCTGCCACAACTGACCTTTCTATATTCTCTATTTATCTTCAATGTCTTTTCTGTCCCAAAGTATCTTCTCTCAAACTGCCTGAAAATTTTTTTCCACTCTCATTGGTTATTCTACTTAAAATTCCACCAATTAAGGATGAATTTGGTTAAGAACATCTCATTTTTAAAAAGCCTAATACTTCTGAGGGGGTTATAGGTTTGACATCAATCATTCAGATTTTAACGTGAATGAGTTCAATTAGATTGCTTCCTTCCTGGGGATTACTTGCACTAAGGAAATGGGAGTTTTGATTGAATAGAGGGAAGACTATTAATTTTGGAACATGAGGGGCAGGTTTTGGTAGGGTGCTACATTTAGGAATTTAAATTAGTCTGAGGATATTGAATGCCTAGAAGATATTAGGGAGGAGAATAGTACAAAGGAAGAAAGGAGCCCAAAAAGGGAAGTGAAAAAAAGTGTCCAAAACAAACTTCCTCCATTTAAAAATTTTGCCTGGGGCTTATCTCGAGCCTAGGAAAGGAGGAAGGCACATTTTTCCTCTTCTTCCTGCATCAAAAGACTCCCAGGACCCAGAATTCAAACTTGTTCAGTTATAGATCTAATATAGTTCAATTATATTATGGAGGAAGCAAATTTTTGTGAGCTAAACTGAAAACCTAATCACTATTTATATCAACATTTCTATATAGAAAATATAGTGGGAAAATATGGTCAGCTAAGTGGATAGAATGCCTAGTCTGGAATCAGAAAAACCTAAGTTCAAATCTGCCCTCAGACACTTACTAACTGTGTGACCCTAGGCACATCATTTAATGCTGTTTACCTCAGTTTCTTCATCTGTAAACTGAACTAGAGAAAGAAATAGCAAACCTCTCCAATATCTTTGCCAAGAAAACCCCAAATGGGGTCATGAAGAGTCAGACATAACTGAAACAACTAAACGACAACAAATAAAAAATAAAAAGTATTAAGTTCCTTGAATTTGTATATGTGATGTCCAGAAACTGCCTTGATTTTTTATTTGTATCTATAGTTCATGGCTTGTAGGATGGTATAGGGATCAGCACTATCATTTCACTGGTATTGTTTCTTTCCTGGTGAGGAAACTTCTTTCTACTAATGCAAGCTGCAACTGATAGTCTTAAGAGAGTGACCAAGAGTGCTATGAAGTTAATGGGTTGCTAACAGATCACCACAGTCAGTATGCCAGAGGTGGGATTAGAATCCAGGTTTTCCTGCCTCCAAGACCAGCTCTCTCTCCTCTAAGCTGCAATACCTCACTTAGCACATCCGTTTCATTACAAGTTACAGACTTACAAATGAACTTTTAGAACACAATCTATTCATAAGTTGGTGATTGCCTGTATGTTGATTTTTCTCCAACACTTAATAAAAATTAGTTAAGAATCTGACATTTCATTAAGAGATCATTTCCTCTTTCAATTTAGTCAAATGCACATTTAATTCATTCATGTGAAAAGCATAAATAAATTGAGACACACCATTCAGTAAGTTCTCACTTCATTGGTCATTACTTGAGTATGTTCTAGCCTTACTTTCTAGCTGCTTCCAGCATGTTTGGATGCAGATGTCATGCTGTTACCTCAAGAGTTTATATTTATTTTTAAATAAATATTTTTTTGAAATCTTTGTGGCAATTGTCATATTCAAATACACAATTAGGGACAAATTAATGGAGTGCATATGAAATGATAAATCTCCATTTTTTTAGAACTGGTTTTTAAAATGTAGATTTAGCAAGTTGGAAACAAGCTTTCCTTATTTGTTTCCTTGTGTCCTTCTGCATTTTTTCCTTTTCTGTATATTTCCCAGATTTCATTGCTCTTCTTCTCCTCTTTCTCCTCCTCTTCCTTCTATATTTAGAATATGTAGGTCATTATTTGGCTTCTGTTCTCTTTCATTTGCTTCATTCAATATATCATTCCATATTTTTTCATATTCATCATACTTATAATTTCTTATGGCACTGCAATATTCCTTTACATTCATATATCACAATTAGTCTGACCATTTCTGAATTTTTGGGTATAGATTGTCTCCCTAGTTTTTGTTTTTATTTTACTTATTTATTTTGCTTTTTGGAGGGCAGTTGGGGTTAAGTGACTTGCCCAAGGTCACATGGCTAGTTTTTGTGTGTTAAGTGTCTGAGGTCAGATTTGAACTCAGGTCCTCCTGGCTTCAGGGCCGGTGCTCTATTCACTGCACCACCTAGCTGCTCCCCCTAGTTTTTTTTTTTGTTGTTGTTGGTTTTGTTTTGTTTTGTTTTTTTACTAAATAGTCGATACTGTTAGCATTATTTTTGTGCAGATGAGTGCCTTTCTCAGCTAATAGCATACTTGGAGTATAATCCTCATACTGAGATTTATCTATATCAAAGAGTATCAAAAGTTTTTTAACTCTAATTATACCAACCTTTTTGCTTTCCAAAATATCATACCAACTTATAAACCACCAAAACTATGACCTTCCACAGCTCCACCAGGATTGGATTTTATTATTTTTAATTATCTTGGCTAATTGAATAATCTTATGACTTTTTGAGTTATTTGTATTTCTCTGATTTTCAGAGAGTTTAAACACTCTTTCATGCAGTTAATGATAATTTGTGTTTCTTCTTTTGAGAACCACCTGTCCATGGCCTTTGACCATTTATCTGAAAATGACTTTAAAAAAATTAATTAATGGAATAAAACAAGCATTTCCATAACATAAGTATAATGAAAAAAAAAGATGATTGCACACGAAACTGCAAATCTACTATGTACAACTTACTATTCCTTTAAAATATAAAATAATCATGTAAATTTTTTTCCTTTTTTTCTTCCCACCCCCTCCCCTGCCCTAGAGATAGCCACCACTAGACACAAATAGGTATATGCATATGTAAAAATTTTCAATATATTATTCTATTTCGCTCCAGTTCTTTCTCTGGATGCAGATTGTGTCTTTTTTTTTATATGTCCTTTATAGTTAATTTGGGTATTTATACTAATCAAAATAACTTGACTCAAAGTCATTATTAAAACAATATTGCTATTATTGTATACAATATTCTCTTGGTTCTGCTCACTTCACTTTTCATTATTTCCTGTAATTCTTTCTACGTAAGATCATTGAGCTCATCATTTCTTATAGCATTGTAGTATTCTATCACAATCATATGCCACAACCTGGTCAGTCATTCCCCAGTTGACAGATATCCCTACAATTTCCAGTTCTTTTCCACCACAAAAAGAGCATCTATATTTTAGAACATATAGGTTCTTTGCCTTTTTCCCTAATCATCTTTGGAAATAGACCAAGTAGTGGCATTTGTGGGTCAAAAGGTATAGGCAGTTAATAACTCTTTGGGCATAATTCCAAACTGCTCTCTAAAATGGTTGGATCAGTTCACAATTCCACCAACAGTGAATTGGTGTTCCAATTTTTCCACATCCCTTCCAATAGTTATTGTTTCCCCTTCAAGCATTTTAGCCACTCTGGCAGGTATAAGATGACATTTCAGAGATGACTCTTAAGTAGTTTATATTTATGTATAAACTATTTTATGATGATAAAGTGATTTCTCATCATTATATACATTATTGTTTTAACTGATACACATATAATGCTTTTAAGTTTTGCAAATTTCTTTACATATATCATTTAATCCCTACAATAAACCTGTGGGGTGAATACTAAGGGCATTATTATTCCCATTTTACAGACGAGGAAATGGAGCATCAGAAAGGTTATGTGATTTGTCCACAGTCATCTATCTATCTATCTATCTATCTATCTATCTATCTATCTATCTATCTATGTCTTTATATCAGCATATCACAGTTAGGATTCCAACCCAGTTCTTCCTTGACTCCAAGCCCAAGCCCAACTTTCTTGATTCTCACAAGAATTCTGTGAGGTGGTAGCTCACTTTGAGAAGTGTTGTGTGATTTGACCAGATGAGACTCTGGGCAGCTGCTGAGAGCCCCCCGTCTTTGAAAACCCAGATGTTGATGCTTCCCTCTCTGCTGCCCATCTGTGACTATATGTTGTTTTGGGGACATGATGGGAAAATTTCTGAAAATGGCTCTATTGAGGGAAACCAACCAAGTTTCTTCAAAGAACAAATAAGCTATGTAGAGGCAAGATTGGGCAAGGGAGAGGAGAGTTTGAGATAATGTTAACAAAGCAAAGAAAAAAGAAAAGAACGTCAGTGAAGAATCTAAGGAACATGCAGAGGAGAATAGAAGGAAATTCAGAAGGAAACATAGATAAGGCAAATAAATTTGAAAGTAGCATATTGAATTTACTGTATAACTTTAAAAAATCAAGCTTCACAAATAGAGATTCATGGTTTCACATACAATTCTCTTTTTCTGTTTTATTTTATATATTGAAATGATCTTTCTTGGGTGTTAATATTAAGTTCAGAATTTTTAAAAAGCATAAAATTTAAATAAAAAATTTGAGCTACCTCAAGAATTCTGTGAGGTGAGCAGTTCCATTTTATTGTATTAGACCCATTTTTCAGTGATCAAGAATCTGAAACTCATGGAAATTAAATAACTTGCCCACGGTCATAGTAAATGATGGAGGGGTGATTTGAAACAGGGTCTTCAGAGCTATTTATACTGAACCATGCTGTCAGCTATATTATATACTCACTGAGGCTAGGGCCTAGTTTTCTACTTCTTCTGTATTACCCATAGCACCTAGCACAGTTTTAAGCACATTGTAGGTGTTCAATGAATAGTTTTTGATTGGTTAATAGGCATTCTCAGATTTATACTTAATAATAATGAGTATTTGCTAAAGAAATGGAGTGAAGAGCTGTGCATCAATAAATATTATTGACCTTCGTACCTGTCAGTAATAACAAAGAGGCTTTATGACCTCTTATGTACAAGAAATAACTTTTATAGTATTGATTAAACTCTAGGAGGATCTTTGAAAATATATCTGCCAAGTCCAAGGTTATCATAGTACACTATTGAATCATAAGTTTTAACTTTAAAAAAAGATTTTTGGTTCCCATAAAAGTGGCAGCAAATAGACATTTTCAAGGACAAGTAAATAGAAATTCTTATATATAATGTTACTGTTAGTTATCTGTCTAATTAACTTTTCATAGGTCATAAGTTCACACTGTCACTCTTCTCTGAATTGTTATATCTCACTTCATGGTCTATTTTGTTGTTGTTCAGTCATTTCAGTAATGTCTGATTCTTCATGATTTCATTCGAGGTTTTCTTGGCAAAGATGCTGGATGATTTGCTCTTCCCTTCTGTAGCTCATTTTACAAATGAGGAAAACAGGCAAACAGGCTTAAGTGGATTGCCCAGGGTCACATAATTAATAATGTCTGAGACCAGATTTGAACTCAGGAAGATGAGTCTTCCTGAGTCCAGGTCTGGCACTCTATCCACTGGGTCATGTAGTTGTCCTGGTCTATGCCTTCCAATTTTATAATTTATCTCCACCAGTTATAACTTTTTATAACTTATCAGTTAATTTGTAATGTTTACTGATTGTTTCGTGTTTGTTAGATTTATCCAGCTAAGTTACTAAGTAGGGATTATGTCCCTCACTATGACCAGCACAATGAAGCTCACAGCATTAATCCATCTTAATTTCCCAGGCCCTGATGAGGTTGCGAACTCAAAGGAACAAATTAGTGAAATTAAATATAAATACTTAGTATAAATTCTGTATTTATTTAGTTATTAATTTGGTTTACAAGAGTGGGAATTGCATTTGTAAGGCTTTATCTCAATCTCCTCCAGCCACTAGCCACCAGGTAAACTATTGAAGACTAGTTCCTGGGGAAAGTAAATTGTCAAACATATCTTCATGTGACTAAATCTGATGTTTTTATTTGGAAGGGGAAAAAACCTCCAAATGATAAATTATCAAAATCAGGTAAGTGAATTAACCATTTGGGGAATCTTGCTTCCAAGTAACGAGTTCTTGTCTCTTCCCCTCTCAAACAAGTCTTAGAGAGACAATTAAGAGAGGCAGGTTTTGCCTTCTGATTTGCCAAGAATAATTAGGTATTGGAGACCATTTGAGAAATACACCAGTTAAGTTGTCTCTCTATATTTTGAGATATTCAAATTCAAAAATATATATTGAGATATATATTCAATTCACCTGCTGTTTCCGCCCTACTGTTTAAGTGACCTTTTAAGCATTTTTACAGAGAAGAAAAAAGTTTCACAAGATTTCAGAAAGAAATGACAACTTTGCAGTATAAACCTCATCTGTTGCATAAAGAATATCTGAAAAAATTCTAGGTCAGTGGACAGTTCCTTCAATTACCTGATGTTATTGGGGTTAGTGGGGGGTGGTGGTGGAAGGGAACACAACATCCTGAGAAATCTGCCTCATTAATCATTTCTGAAAGTAGTGAAAAAAAGGGAAAAAATCATACTGACTCTTCCTATATATTACACTCAAAATAACACATTAGAGTACTTTTTAGATGGTAATTGCTTTAGAAGACATTTCTTTCCTGAAGGAAAAGCAGAATATTCCCTATTTAGGTCTACCTCACTTTATGTAATATACATGTTCCTAAAAAGTTTGAGTTCTAAAAAATTTTAAGTTACTAAAAAGTATTTTTAAAATAAATCACACTTGAAAGATTATAGCAGAATTTACTAAAGGAATACTGAAATTCATTCTTGTCTAAAGCATATTCCAAAAATCAAATCAGTAAATTCTTGTTTAGCTGTCAATTCAACTGACTGGTCTCAAACATCCCTTCCAGCTCCAAAATTCCATGACTTTGTAATACTTATTAAATGTTGCTATAGGCTATGCTGTATGGAAGGTACTATTTATTTCTATAAACAGAAATTATGAGAACTTGGAGAAAAAGGGACTACTCCGTCTTGGAATTTATTATGGAAAAGCAGTGTAAAGCTAGGTAAAGCCTGGTAGGTACCCTAGATTTTAGAACAGATTCCAGAGTCTAGAGAAAAGACAGGTAAGTTCCCATAGATGAAATTTTATATGGAAATTCATCTCAGAAGGGATACAAGGCTGTCAAGAATGACATTCTGAAGTCACAAAGTGAAACCACTGCAATATGAAAATAGCTGTCGAAAGAAAGCAATGTGGATGCCCAGAAGTAATCAACCAAGCCTTGACAAATTGCAGCCTCAGGAGGGCAACTCTTTGTGGAATCACTCATGGGTTCAGGGAAGCAGTTTTCTCAGTTCGGTCTTGGGGGGAATCTTTAGATTTGTTCTAGAAGAGGAAATGGCAAATTAAGATGCAGCTCTTTCTCCAGGATGACAGTAACAGAAGACTACAAAATAAGTTAAATGATTGAGAACCAATAGGTTTCTTTTAAGTTACCTTGTCTAAGCCAGGCCTAGGGCATTCATTCTTATACACCAGACTCTGATAGGACAAGTTATTGGAGGCAGGGACCACATGCTACTGTAATGTGCCTGCTGAGTGTGCTTTTTCTTCCAGAGGAAGTTGAGAAATCCCCTTATCCAGTGGTTCATGAAGGGGAAGGGGAGGGGGCGCTTGAATGACGCAAATTCTGACTTTTGAAAGATTTCCAACCAACTTCTAGTAAGCCTTTGTGCTGTGAAGTGCTAAGGTATTGGGGCAAAGTCAATTAGGCATCATTCCCAGGGTCTTCAAAAAAAGTTCGATTTGTCCAGAGTCCTCCCTCTCTGCCAAAGTTCGCGCAGGATTCTAGAAAAACATTCCTGCAGTGGGAAGCATCCTGGGACAGGCGGGTTTGGGATTGGGGCGGGGACTGACGAGAAGCCTCTCTGAAAAGCCGGCTACTGCACCCAACCTTCGTACATCCATGCCCACTGCTCTGTGGTATCTGCCCGGAGGTCTTGAGCTTTTCTAAGCTACATGACGAGACGCTTGCGCCCTGAGAAGATACAAAGCACACGCCGTGCTCAGGCGTGTGAGGTTATGCGGTCCTATTAGAGAGGAGAGTGAAACGTGGAGCATGTCAGGTGGGTGTAGGCACGAGTCCTGGGGCTTCAGGCAGCCCAGCCTGGCCTTGGTGACCTTGTTGCATTGGGGTGTTCGGCTGACCTGGGCGGCCAGAGCCAGCCAGGAGAACTATAACGCCCTCATCAATGTGACTGTGCAAGAACCTGGCCAGGGTGGACTCCGCACCTTCTTCATCCGCGACGCCCGCTACAGTGTAGATTCGCTTAAGGAGGAGGTGAAAGGGCGGTTGCTGGCCCCGCATCCGCAGCAAGAAACCTCGACTGTCCACGGCTGTGGTCCTGAAACCCACTTCCAAGTCCCTCCGGACTTGAAACAATGGATTGCGTTGATGCAGAGGGGAAACTGTACATTTCTGGAGAAGCTGTCCCATGCAGCTTTCCACAATGCAGTTGCAGTCGTTATCTTTAACAATGAAGAAAACGTAGTCTTCATGAGCCACAGCGGAATTGAAAATATCGTTGCTGTGATGATTAGATATTCAGAGGGAAAGGCACTTTTGAGTTTTCTGGAGAAGAACCTCTCCGTCCAAATGACTATCACTCCTGAAATTTCAGTACCAGTAAAGAACTTCAAACGGCGTCCTGTTATTTTCCTGTCAATATCCCTATTTGTTCTGCTGGCTGTGTTTTCAGTGTGTTTTATTTCACATGCTATTAAGCAGAGCAGGAGGTAAGATGCCAGAAGTCTTCAATTAGTAATGAAGTCTTCATAGTTTGTCTCCAACATACTATCCATCCTCTTTATGCATTTCTTAACAAAGCAAAACTTCCCAGTTCAGCTTAATGTCTGCTGGGTCATTCTTCCTTGTATTTCTCTGCAGCCCATTCACAGAGCTCAGAAAGATGAAGAGATTTGGCCATGGTCACATAGCTAAAAAGTGTCAAAGATGAGATTAGGACCTAGTTTAACCTAATTCTAAATCCAACACTCTATTCTCTGGGAAAAGCTATTTCTCTCTCAAATGATAAATATATTAGAAATATAAAAGAGAGTGCTATGTGACTCCTGAGAAGGAAGGTTGTTAACAAATTGGTTCCTCCTTGCCAAAGAGGAAAAGCTTACTGTAATCACCAGGTAGACACAGAATGATGTGTTGAATCTCCCTGTTTGATTTATAGATTGGATCCCATAAAGTCACTAATGGCCAACTAGGAGATGGAATTTTCCAGGGTTGACTGTTTAATTTATCCAGAAAGGAAAAGGAACATTGAGCACAAGATCAATAGTTTGGTATTGAGGAACCTGAATTTCCATTGTGTCAAGACTATATATGATTAAGTACAAAAATCAGTATGAACTAGAGTGTTGCATCCCTTAGTGATCTGAATGAGCACTTAATAATCTGTTTGACAAAACAACTCTGAGATACCACATCTCTCCAGTCAGATTGGCTAAGATGACAAAACAAGAAAATGACAAATGCTGGAGAGGATGTGGGCAAATTGGAACACTAATGCATTGCTGGTGGAGTTGTGAACTTATCCAACCATTCTGGAGAACAATCTGGAATTATGCCCAAAGGACTATAAATAATTTCATACCCTTTGACCCAGCAATACCACTTCTAGGGTTATATCCCAAAGAGATCATAGAAGAGGGAGGAAGACCCATATGTACAAAAATATTTATAGCAGCTCTTTTCGTGGTCACAAAGAATAGGAAAGTAAGGGGTGCCCATCAATTTGGGAATGGCTAAACAAGTTGTGGTATATGAATGTAATGGAATATTATTGTGCTATAAGAAATAGGAGGAGACGGTTTTCATATTTACCTGGAGAGGCTTCTACAAACTGATGCTGAGCGAGAAGAGTAGAACCAGGAGAAATTTGAATACAATCACAGACACATCATATGTGTGATGACCATCTATGACAAACCGGACTCTTTTCAGCAATGCAGTGATATAAGTCAATCCCAAAAGACTCATGAAGGAAAGAAATGCGACATCCAGAGATATAACTAGAAAGAACTGAGCTTGAATCCTGATGGAAGCAAACTAATTGGTCTTTTTCTTTTCATTGTTTGGTTTTATTTCTTCTTTACCATTTTTCATCCCACCCAGTACAATACGCCTTTGTAATTGGACTAATGTCTAACATGAATGTATTTGCAGATCCTATACTGGACTATATGCTGTTGGGGGGGTGGGGGGAGGGAAGGAAAGGAAATTTGAAAATCAAGGAACTATGGAATTGAATCTTGTTAACTAAAACTAAACTAATAAATTAATTAAAAATAATCTGTTTGATACTTATATATCTCCAATATAAAATCTTCTAACTGCCATGTGTCATTTATTTAAAATCTACTTTCCAATTGATTTTCTTTTCATAATTTTCTTGATTTTCTTAGGTTGCTCTTATTTTTTCCCTAATTTTTCCTTAACCTCTGTTATTTGATTTTTTTTTTTTTTTTTGCTTTTTGGAGGGCAATTGAGGTTAAGTAACTTGCCCAAGGTCACACAGCTAGGTTTTTTTTTTGTTTGTTTGTTTGTGTGTGCATTAAGTGTCTGAGGCCGGATCCGAACTCAGGTCCTTCTGACTCCAGGGCCGACGCTCTACTCACTGCACCACCTAGCCGCCCCTTAAAATCTACTTTCATTGGTTGGTACAACACAAACCTAATTATTTCTTACTTATTTGGGGGGTCTTTTGTGCTAGTTAAAGGCACCAGAAATGAAATTATAAAACTAAATTTGTAACAAATAATTTAAAGACTTAAAATATTCTTGTGAGTAGTTTCAAAGCTTATTTGTTAGTATATAGTATGGTTTCTGGATGACTGTCTCAAAGATTTTTTTTTTACAATATTCTTAGCTAGTTGAATAGCAAGCTTTTCCCAAGAGATCTAGGAGCACGACTCAACATTAACATTTAACTCCCAGTACTGCACAATGAGTAAACAAACCTTTATTAAGTGCTTGCTATATGCTAAGGTATTGAAAAAAGGGCAAAAAAAGAAAAAAGGAAAAGGCAAGACAAAAACAACCAAAAAAACCCAACTCTGCTTTCAAAGAGCTCGTTTAGGGGAGATAACTGTGCCAACAACCATGGATAGATAGATAGATAGATAGATAGATAGATAGATAGATAGATAGATTGATTGATACCAAATAAATTGGAGGAAATCAACAGAGGGAAGAGTCAGCTAGAGGCTAAGTGGATAGAACATTGGGCCTGGAGTCAGGAAGGCCTGAGTTCAAATTCAGCCTCAGATATTTACTATTTGTATGTCCCTGGGCAAGTCACTTAACTTCTATTTGCCTTAATCCACTGGAGAAGGAAATGGTAAATCGCTTTAGCATCTTTGCCAAGAAAACCCCATGGACAGTATGGTCCTTGGGGTCCTAAAGAATAAGAGATGATTGAATAACCAATCTCTAAAATATTATTTTGGGGGTGTCTAGGTTGCACAGTAGGTAGAGTTCCAGTCCTGGAGTAAAAAAGACTCCTCTTCCTGAGTTCATATCCAGCCTCAGTCACTTACTAGCTGTGTGACCCTGGGCAGACCACTCCAGTATCTTTGCCAAGAAAGTCCCAAATAAGATCAAGGAGAGTCAAACACAACTGAAAAACTCCACAGTCTTTCAATGCTAAATTCAACCACCACTCAACTAACTGGCTTTGATTAAGCTTGCTGTTTTTATACATAGCTCCATGGCTATGTCTGACTCTCTTCAACTAAATAAGGTACAGTATCCCTTCCACATCATGACTTCCCCCATTGTGGTTTCACTATATTGCAGGTCAACATAAGAAATTAAATGGGAATTTTGGGGGAGGATTTTTTTGCTCTTTTATTTTTTATTTTTATTTATTTTTTCAAATGCTTTATTAACTTCTGGTTTACTTCATTCATTTCCACCAGTTTTCGTGTTACAGATTTTCTCCCTGTTTTTCCCCTACACACCTCCCCAAAATAGCAGTCCCCCAGGATATCCCCTACTCATTTCCCAATTACAAGTAAAACAGTTTAATAATAGTATATACATATATATATATATATATATGTATACACACACATACACACACACACACACACATATATGTTAAACATTTGGTTTTAAAACTTTGAATTCCAGATTCATTCCCTTCTTCCCTTGTCACCCACCCTTACTGGAAAGATAAGCAATTCAGTATAGGTTGTACATGTGTAGCTATGCAAAAAATTTCCATAGTGAATATATTGTAAAAGACTGACTATATTTCCTTCCCTCCTATCCCACCTCCCATTTGTTCTATTCTCTACTTTGATCCTGTCCCTTTTCAAAAGTGTGTGCTTCCAACTTCCCTCCCCCCAGCCTGCCCTCCCTTCCATCATCCCCCCTCTCATCCCCTTCCCCCCTACTCTCTCATTTAGTGTGTATGTCATTCCCTCCCTAAGCCAAATTTAATGAGAATAAGGTTGACCCATTCCCTTTTGCCTTCCTGTTCTTCCCCTCCATTGTAACCATTTTCCCTTGCCTCTTCTACATGAGATAGTTTACCCCATTCTGTCTTTCCCCATCTCCTCTCATTATATTCCTCTCTCACCTCTTAATTTCACCTTTTAAGTACCATCCCTTCCTATTAAATTGGTCCTGTGCCCTCTATCTATGTATATCTGTACACATATAAACACATATTCACATATGTATTCATATGCCCATATACCCTCCTATATAAACATATATATGTATGTATGTATGCATGTGAATGTGTGTGTGTGTATTTCTATTCCCTTCAACTATTCTCATACTGAGAAAATTTTCATCAGTTACAATTATTGTCTTTTTCATGTAGGAATGTAAATAGTTCAACTTTGATAAGTTCCTTATGATTTCTTTTCCCTGTTTACCTTCTCATGCTTCTCTTGCTTCTTGTATCTGAATGTCAAATTTTCTATTCAGCTCTGTTTTTTTCTGCAAGGATGCTTGAAAGTCCTCTATTCCACTGAATGACTATATTTTCCCCTGGGTAGGTGATTTTTGGTTTTTATCCCAGCTCCTTTGACCCCCGGAATATCATATTCGAAGACTTTTGATCCCTCAGAAGGGATCAAAAGCTGCCAGATCCTGTGTTATCCTGATTGTATTTCCATAATATTCAAATTATTTCTTCCTGGCTGTTTGTAATATTTTCTACTTGATCTGGGAATTCCAGAACCTGACTATAATATTCCTAGAAGTTTTCTTTTGGGGATCTTTTTCAGGAGGTGATTGGTGGATTCTTTCAACCTCTATTTTGCCCTCTGGTTCTAAAACATCAGGACAGTTTTCCTTAAGAATTTCTTGAAGAATGATTTCTAGGTTCTTTTTTTGATCATGGCTTTTAGGTAGTCTAATAATTTTTAGATTATCTCTCCTGGATCTATTTTCCAGGTCATTGGTTTTCCCGAGATATTTCACATTGCCTTCTATTTTTTCATTTGTTTGGATCTGTTTAATAGTATCTTGATTTCTCATAAAGTCACTAGCTTCCATTTGCTCCAATCTAATTCTGAAGGAATGATTCTCTTCAGTGAGCTTTTGAGATTCTTTTTCCATCTAGCAAATTCGACTTTTTAAGGCATTCTTCTCCTCATTGGCTTTTTGAGACTCTTTTGCCATTTGAGTTAGTCTATTTTTTAAGGTGTTATTTTCTTCAGTCAGGTTGTTGACTCTCATTTCATAATTTTCTTGCATCATTCTCATTTCTCTTCCCAATTTTTCCTCCACTTGTCTTATTTGATTTTCAAAATCCTTCTTAAGGTCCTCTATGGCCTGTAACCAGCTCATATTTTTCTTGGAAGCTTTAGGTGCAGGAGTTCTGACTTCACTGTTTTCTTCCTGTTTCATGCTTTGATCTTTTTTGTCCCCAAAATAGGAGTTTAATGTTGGAATCCTCTGTTTGCTTTGCTTCCTTTGCCTGATCATGTTGCCACTCAATTACTTGACTTTTGGGCTTTTTGCCACAGCAGGGCTCTGCCACCAGACAGGGGAGCTTTGTACCAAACACTGGGGTTTTCTCAGCTGCTGAAGGTATTAGTTGGGTGCCTTCTCTGGAGCCTCCACACTCTCTGGCAAGCTGGTGGCATATCCCAGGACCTCCACCCTAGACAGCATTCCAGATCCAAGCAGGTTAAAGCAAGAGCGATTACCCCTCAGACTGGTTGCTTGGTTCCCCTACAATCTGCAGGCCAGGAGCTGAAGCAGCCATGGGGAGGCAGCTGCAGGGTCGCTGCACCTCGGCTACTTCTTGACCCTGGGGGAAAAAGGCCAACTGAACTCCCAAACTAATGGACCCCAAAGTCCACACTACACTGACCTCTCACTTTGTCCTCAGCATCTATGTGTTGCTAATTCTGGAAACTGCTGCAGCTGCTGGTGATCTGAAGTCCCTCCAGCCAGCAGCTGGTCAGGCCCACCCTGAGGCTAAAACCTCTGCTTGGGTGGGGCTGGGGTCAGCTCCCAGAGTACTGTGCTGGCCACTTCATGCTGGCCTGCAGGATTGTCCTCATCAGGAGGTTACGTTCTCTGTGTCATTTTGTGGATTCTGTAGCTCTAAAGTTTGTTCAGAGTCACCTTTTACATGAATTGGAGGAGGTGGGAGCCGGAGCCTTGCAGGAAGTCCTGTTTCTACTCCACCATCTTGATTCTGCACCCCCGCCCCCCATAAAGATTTATTAAGTATCTACTTCCTGCCAGGAATTGTGTCAAGTGCAGGTAGTACAAACAAGAAAAAGATAGTCCCTGCCCTCAAGAAGTTTACAATCTAATAAGGGAAGGCAATACACAAAAGAGAGCTTGGGGGTCAGCTTGTCCCTAGAGGAGAAACCAAATAGAGCCACTAATGAAAAATGGATAGCTACCTGGACAGTTCTAAGCATTATAAAGGAAAGCTTTGAAATGAGTTTATCCCTTCACCCTCTAGCTCTTTGACCAGAGGGGAGGGGCAATAGAGGGAGTTGAGAAGGTGTTGAGTTTCAAAAGCCAAGTCAAACTGGATGGTGATGAGAATTCAGGTGACTGCCTTATTCTCAGGGAGTTTCTGTGTATTTGGAACCAAGCACAACTGCTGATGGAAATTGAAGAGAGGCCAGAGATTCCTAGCCCAGGGACTCAGCTGGGGCTTGTACTAGGGGAACAAAGGGATAAGGTTGCAAATCCAGCAGGGACAGTCCTGACAGTGTGTAGAGACCTGGAAAAGGAGACAACTGACAGTTCTAATTCTCTGTCCCCAGAGCTAGGTGACCTTCCTCTAAGGAAGGAAGATCTGTGCCTAGGGGCAGTAGACTTGCCATTGTATGAATACCAGGGCAAAAAACAGTAGTGAGTATCTCTAAATGTATCTTTATTGAATATAATTTTTACTGCATTATTATCAGTAAATTACATGTTTAGTATTAATGCTTTGCTACATATTTTACTGAGATGTCTATTCCCTAATACATGGTAAAATTTTGTTAACATTATATATATAACAAGAAGTATTTATTCAATTCTATTCCCATTACATAATTAGCAGAGAGCTATAATTTATAAGTTTTCCAAAATTCTTTTCAGGTCCCTAACTTCTTTCTTGTTTATCTTTTGCTTAGTTTTGTCTAGGTCTGAAAGGCACCCCATGATAATAGTTTTATTATCCATTTCTCCCTCTAACTCAATTTATTTTTCCTATAAGAATTTATGTTATGTTATTAGCTTACTATATAAAGAATTAATATTGATCCATTATCTATGATTCCTTTTTTCATAATTTTCCTACTTATTTTTAAAATTTTATGTATACTTACAATAACCTTTTCTGAAATGATTGTTATTTCTGCTTTTTTTTTTTTTAAATTCAGGGGAAGCTTACCGGATTTTGCTCTTGTCCTTTATTTCAACTCTATATGTGAATCTTAGTGTTTCAGTTGTGTTTCTTGTAAGCAACATATTATTGGATTCTGCTTTCTAATCCATTCTGTATCCTATTTCATTTGGTTGGTGAGTTTAGCCAATTCATACTCATGATTATGATTATTAATCATATGTTTCCATTCATCCTATCCTCTTAAAATTTTCTTTGCTTCCACTTCCCTTCTTAGAAAAAACAAAATGATAGAGGAGAGGGAGTTTGCCTGACACTTGTGATCTCAGAAATGCAATAACCTCTTTCCTTTCTGATTAATCTTTTTTTCTCTTTATTCTATTCCTGATTTCAGGTTTTTTACTCTTTTCTTTCTTTCCTTTTAATCTTCCCTTTATGTCACCCCCTCCAATTTCTGAGTTTGTTTTGCTTATGACAATTCCTTTACCACTCCTGCCCTTCCTCATAGGCTCCTCTCTATGATCTACCCTTGTCTCTGCTACTTTGTGTTTCTCTTTTGAGTTTAATATTTTTTATACTGAAATTTTTATGTGTGCAATTGTGTTCAACCTTAATTTAACCAAATTCAGATGAAAATGAAGTTCATGGGATGACCATTCATTCTCCTTATCCCTTCCTCTATGACAATATACCCTTCATTTTGTGTACCTCTGTTATGCAATTGTGACTTTTCTTCCTTTCTTCCTCTTTTCCTCCACAGTATAATCCCCATCCCCTATCCTAAATTTTTGTTTTCTCTTAAGACATTTAAAACAGAAGAAAACCATCCACAGACATTCTGTCATTTTAGCCTTTTTCTATTACCTTTAAAGATATAAGGATTCCAAGAAGACATTTGTTACCCTCCCCAATACCATATAAATATTTTATCCTCTTAAGTTAAAGGAATATATGTGTCTTTCTGTGTTTCACTTAATGCCAGCATTTTTATTTCTCTTTTTTTTTTGCCTTTTTGGAGGGCAATTGGGGTTAAGTAACTTGCCCAAGGTCACACGGCTAGGTTTTTGTTTTGTGTGTGCGTTAAGTGTCTGAGGCAGGATCCGAACTCAGGTCCTTCTGACTCCAGGGCCAGTGCTCTACTCACTGCGCCACCTAGCCACCCCTCAGCATTTTTATTTCTAAATATCTACTCAGTTCTAACTTTTTTCATCAGGAATACTTGACAATTGATGATTCTCTTATAGAGTCATTTTTCCCCTTGTAGGATTATACATAGTTTTCCTGGATGGATTATTCTTGGTTGTAAACCTCTATCTCTAGCCTATTGGAATATCACATTCTAAGCTTTCCTCTTCTTAGAGTGGCAGATAAGTCTTGTGTTCTTGTTATTTTGACTCCTTGATGTTTGAACTTTTTTATGATTGTAGTATTTTTCCTTTATCCTAGAAGTTCTGGATCTTGACTATGTTATTCCCAGGACGTTTCATTTGGGGGCTTCTTTTCATAAGTAACTAGCTGAGTCTTTCTGTTTTTACTTTATCCCCTGGTTCAAGAGTTTGGGGCAATTTTCATTAATAATTTCTTGAAATATAGTATCCAGATTTTTAGTCATAGTTTTCAAGTATTCCTAGAATTCTCAGAATGTTTTTCCTTGACCTGTTGTCTAGGTAAGTTATTTTTTTTAAGTATTTTTTTGTCTTTTATTTGGAGAGGGAAGGCAGGGCAATTGGGGTTAGGTGACTTGCCCAAGGTCACAGAGCTAGTAAGTGTTAAGTGTCTGAGGCTGGAGTTGAACTCAGGACCTCTTGACTTCAGGGCTGGTGCTCTATTCACTATGCCACCTAGCTGCCCCTAAAAATTATATTTCTTAAATTTTCTTCTTTCAATCTTTTAGTTTTGTTTTGCTATTTCTTATTTTCTTATTGCATCGTTGTTTTCTCTCTGGTCCATTCTAATTTTTAAGGTATTCGGTTTTTGAGTGAGGTTTTCTGCCATCTGTTCTAAGGTGTCAGTTTTTCTTTCATTCTTTTCTCTTTAGCTTTTCTATCCTGTATATCCAGTTTTATTTTCTCCAGATACTCCTACACAGTCTCTGCATCCAGGACATTCCCACCCCTCCCACCCCAGGCTTTACCTGGACTGTTATGGGGTCACTATTCACTTACCAGGACTTATCCCTTGAGGTCTCTGCTAGACAAATGATGAGTTCAAACTCTATTGGGACTAGATTGTCTTTAAGCTCTGTTTGGATTAGTTGGGAGTGCCATCCTAGAACTATCCAGAATGCCCCAAGGCTGCTGAGCTGGGCTCTGGCATCCAGCCAAGAGTTTGAAGAAGACTTGGACTAGGTATAAGTGCTACTTAGCTTAGGTAGGAAATTCCCTAGTGGACCACCCATAAGCCCCCAAAGCTTTCATGGGTTAGGTTGGGTTTAGGCAAGGAGCACTAGAACTGCCCAGAAAGCTCCAGAGTCCCCCGGTGTTTATCCTTAATCTGCCCCTCTGCAGGACTTTGGTGGTCCCTTTGTGGATTCCTGGATTGAAAGGGAAAGTCTAGAGATAATTCTTTCTATCTCTTGGTAAAGTGGTCCATCTCTAAGTCACAATGGAATGTGTGAGTGAGACATGAGATCCTCTGCATTCTCTCATGCCGCCACCTTTCCACAATCTCAAAATACATTATCAGGTGTTAAAATTGGGAAGAGGGTAGGGAAATTTGCATCCTTCTCTTCGGCATGTTTCATCCTTCCCTCAATCTTTTCTTATACCACCAGAGTTCACAGTTCTTTTCTTGGCATGGAGATCCTTCAGTTAAAGGGGACTGAACTTTTGAAACAGTGAAGTTATGAATAAGACTTTGTGCCCCAAATGAGTACTTAGATGTTATTAAAATTCTATGTAAATTCCATGTTATTTTAAAATCTGGAACTCATTTTTTGGTTCAGTTAACTTTAGCAACAATCAGTAAAGTTGAAATCATTGCTATGCTAGTGCTAGTGCATTTCCATATCTTCTTAATGAAACCCTGAAATTATGCAAACCGTCTAAGATGCTTTGAGAATGTATCAAGAGAATCAGTCTTTGAATAAGGTTAGGATTGTGTACAAGGAGTTAAAATACACAGACAACCATATTTTTGTGTGCTTAGGATTCTATCATTCTGAATTTATTTAGATATCTGAGACATATTGCTGTGTACAGAAATATTTTCTAATGATTAATAAAATTACTATTTTAATTTTCATGTTTATTTTGTATATCAAGAAATAAAATATAGCTTAGTGAAGAGAGAGTTGATCTAATCAGAATGACCTAAGTTTAAGCTCTATGTATGACACAAACTACCATGTGACCCAATGCAAGTCAAATATAAAATATTTACTGATCTGCAACTACTGAAGGAATTTCCTTGCAATAACTTCCCTGGATTGATAAAATTACAAATCCAGTAAAAAATTTATAAGGATTTTGTTTAAAGTATCAAAGTAGAGATTTAGACATTCATAAAATGTTAGAGATAGAATAATAATAACTAACATTTATGTAGTGCTTTAAGATTTGCAAGGTACTTTACAAATATTGTCTATTTGTCTTCATGATAGTCCTGGGAGATAGGTGCTATTACTATCCCATCTAATAGATGAGGAAACTAAGACAGATAGAAGTCAAGTGATTTGCCCAGAGTTACACGGTTAAGAATATTTCAATCTAGGGGCAGCTAGGTGGCACAGTGAATAGAGCAGGAGGACCTGAGTCAAATCTGGCCTCAGACATTTGACACACTTACTAGCCATGTGACTTTAGGCAAGTCACTTAACCCCAACTGCTCTCCAAAAACAAAAAACAAAAAACAAAAACGAAAAAAAAAAAGAATATTTCAATCTCACCATGGTGATTATGTCTTAGACCTCACCATTATCCCAAACCATGCTGAACTAATTCTCTACCTGTTCATGTTATTGATTATTGATCACCACTGCACCTACATTAACGTCTGATTTTCTCCCTGGAATTCACCACAGTGGCTGTTCCAAACCTCCTCTCTCCTCTCACTTCTTTCAATATGCAGATCACCAGCATGATGCAGTGGGAGGAGTGCTAGATTTGGAGTTAGGGAAACTAGGTTCAAATTCTAGGTCTTCCACTTACTACTTTGAGCAAGCCACTTAACTTCTCTGGGTGGGCCTCAGTTTCCTTATATGTAAAAGGAGGGAGTTGGACTAAAGGAGCACTAAGCTCCCTTCTCTCTCTAAGAACATATAACTCTACATCCTTTCCCCACCGTACCCCTGTTAATTAAGACTGAGACTATCCATTGTGAACTCCCTTATCAGCTGCACTTCAAAATCTCTATACCTTTTCTCATCTCTTTATTCTAGGTTCTATAATCCAGGGATGAAGTGACTCTCTTTTCCAAGGTTGATTCGTAAATTTGATTTTCCCTTCTCCCATCTCTCCAAGGAACTTCTTATGTTGATCCTTCCCCCTCTGATCTTCAGTCTCTCCCTCTCTATTGACTCCTTCCCTGTTACCGATAAGCATGCTAGTTCTCTCCTACCTTAAAAAAACTGCCCTCAATTTACAATTCATAAGATATCATACTATTTCTCTCTTCTTCCTTGTTCAACTTCTAGAAAGAGTAATCTAAATTTTTACTTTCTCCATATTCACCAAACCCAATTCATTCCTTGATCTCTTACAATCTGATTCCTAATCACTCCTCTTCAGAACTGCTCTCTCAATGGTCACCAATAACTTCTTAATTGCTAAATATAATGACTTTTCCATATCCCTTGATCTTTCTGCATCATTTGACACTGTTGGACATCTCTGCTTCCTAAATACTTTCTTCTCCCTTGGCTTCCATGATACTCCTCTTTCTGATTCTCTTTCTATGCTAGTTTATCATCTCCTTTCCATCTCCTGAATTTAAGTATCACCAGTCTTAATCTACATTTACCTACACTCTTGCCTTCCATCCTCTTCTTAGTTCCCATCAATTGGTACTGCCTCTACACCTCTGCCTCCCAAATCTATCTAGACAGTTCCATTCTCCTCTCCTACTTCAATACCCACACCTCAATTTGCCTTCCGGGATTTCTCCATCAGCACTTTGAACATGTCCAAAACTGAACCTGTGTCTTCTTCCACTTTCCCTATTTTTTTGTTTTTGGCACTACCACTCTCTTATCATCTATACTTATGATTTTGGAGTCACTCTTCCCTCTTTCTTATCTTCTTCATCCAATCAGTTACCAACTCTTGTTAATTCTGCCTTCACCCTCTCTCTCAAATCTGTCCCCTTTTCTGTACTTGTAAAGCTATTACCCTAGTTAAGTCCCTCATTACTTCCTACTGGGACTAGTCTAACAGCCCTCCCCAAACAGCCAAACTTCCTTAGGGAGGAGGGCAATAGCTTCTCCTATAATTTCTCCCCGTCTATCATCCTCCCTTCATAAAGTTTCCATAGTTATGTTGCTAATGCATGACTCCTTGCTGCCTATTGGATAAAATATGAAGCAGCTAACTTAGAGTACTGGATTTTAATCTTGGCTTTACCAACTGCCCATGTTACCATAGGGAAGTCTATCTATTAAATGAAAGAGAAGAACTAAGGATGGCTAGGTGGCACAGTGAATAGAGCACTGGCCGTGGAGTCAGGAGTATCTGAGTCCAGATCCAACCTCAGACACTTAACACTTGCTAGCCATGTGACCTTGGGTAAGTCACTGTAATGCCATGCACAGAAGCTTTCCAGAAGAATGCTACTGTGAACAGCTTTGGAGGTTCTGATTACACAGTATAGTGAACACTCTATTCCATAACAAATCAAAGCAGAACTTTCACAGAAAATCAAGGGACAGCATTCACAATATTACAACTTCTTAAAGTACAATAGTCAAAATCTTCCACTCATGGGGCAAAGTGTCACATCACAATATAATAAGATCACAATATAGTCTCAAGGTGCAATAGTCAAAGTCTTTCACACATAGGGCACTCTTAAGTTAACTCAATCAGTCACTTATTCAGCAAAGTCTTTCACTCATGGGGCAAAGTCTTGATTAACTCAATCAGTCACTTGTTCATCAATCAATTACTAAATTTCATACATAAACCCCTCCATCCCTAGGTCACTAGTGAACTACAATTTCATCTTTACTCAGTACCCAGGGAGAAGTCTTTTCATCTTGACTTGGGTCCTGTTCTCAGATTCCCTGGATCCCCTTCCATGATCCCAGATTCTACCTGGATTCACCAGACTATCACCTGGGTTCACTGGCAGACAGCTCCCAGTTCCTTGACCAGCTCTCTGGGTAGGTCCTGCTCCACACTGAAGTTCACAGGGTCTGGTCCATGTCAGATCCCTCACCATTTCTGCTCCAGGGAATTCAAGGCTCAGCCAAGATACAAACAAAGTCTCTGAACCCCAGTCATGCTTCCTCAGTCACCTGGGCTCCTGGCTTCTGGCTCCTGGCTCAGGGGTCCTGGCTCAGGGCTCCTATTCAGGAGAAGCCCCACCACGACAAGTTCTCAGGAAATTCTGACTCAGTTCTCCATTCTCTCTTCTGTATGCTGGTCTCAAGAAATTCTGACTGTGACTCTCTGGGGCTTTCCTTATATACACAGCATTAGCTACTTCCTCTTTCAGCCAAACCCTTCCTGTTACATCAGTAACAGGAGACAGGAGTTCATACCTTCTGTTTCCCCAACAGAGGCTTGGTCAGTTACTAAGTGCTAAGTACCTGCTACCTTTGCCAACACATAGGGATCTTCAAATTCAAATTACATTACCATTACAGTCACTTAACTCCAATTTCCCAGCCCTCCCCCCTCCAAAAAGAATATAAAAGAGAAAAATTAGGTGATTTACAGGATTTCTAGTAAAGAGTCCAGTTTGGCTGAAGTGTAAAGTACATCACGGAGAGTAGAGGGATGCTAAAATGGAAAGACCAAATGGGACCAGATTTCAAGATAAAGGAAATTAGGGCATTTTAGAGCAAGCATTTCCAATTATTGGTTCTTATAGGTGAAAGAGAAGAATTAGATGATTCATAGGGCCTCTAAATCTTTGATCCAGTGTCCAGAACAGTCTGACATTTAAGATCCTCCACAATGTAGCTACAACCTCCCTTTCTATGTATAGTTCACATTGTTCCCTTTCACTTATTCCACGTTCTCTAGACAAATAAAACTACTAACTGTTTAGCTGTTCTTGAATCACTCTCTATCATATCCTGCTGCTGTGTATTCAGAGACCACCTTCCATACCTGAAACATGGTCTCTCCCCATCTCCATTTATTGAAATCTATGTCTTCCTTCAAGGCCCAGCTCGGGCATCGCCTACATGAAGCATTTCCTGATCTCCATCTTCCCTCCCCTCCCCAGGTGAAAGCAGTACCTCCTCCTCCAATCCTCCCAGAGAAGTCTTTTCTTTTCTTTCTATATCTTTTCCTTGTTTCTGTCACTTTATATTATTTTACTTGCATACATGTTCTTTCCTTCCAGTAGAATGTAAACGTTTTGAGCACAGGGACTGTGACATTTTAAAGTTTTGTTTCTCCGGTTCATAGCACCAGGCTTTATATATGAAAGCTATGTAACAAAAATAATTCCTATTGTAGTCCCTAATTGCACCAGTCCCCTTCTCGGAAGTTCAGTCTTTTCCAGTTGCTTACTAAATAAAGTCTAAGTTCCTTAGTCTGGCATTTGAAAACCTGCACAATCTGGTTCCAAACTATCTTCCCATTCCAAATTCTACCACTCACTGTAACTTAATTTACACTTCAGCCAGACTGGATTCTTTACTATCCTCTAAACCAGTGGGGGGGAAACTGTGGCTTCAAGGCCACAAGTGGGCCTGTAGGTCCTCAAGTGCATCCCTTTGATTAAATTCAAACTTCATAGAACAAATCCCCTCAATAAAAGGATTTGTTCTATAAAACTTGGACCCAGTCAAAAGACCACACCTAGAAGGTGCATAGAAGACCACTGGCCACAGATTCCCCACCCTTGCTAAACCTAATCCTTACTTTTTTTTCTGTCTCGTACAATGTCTGGCTCATCCCAAGCACCTAATAAAATGCTGGTTGATTGATTGATTCCTGTCTTTCTGTCTCTTCTCATGTTGTTTCCCACATTTGCCCTTCCCCTCACCACCTTGATATTTTGAATTCTTGACTCTAAGGTTCAATACATGCTATTTCCTCCATGAATCCTTCCCCCCATGTCCCTCACTGGAGAAGTCTCTCCATTCCCTAAATTCTAAGAATATGTTACACTGTTTACATCTCTTATACCCAACACATTTTATTTTTTACTTCTCAAATACTCAACTAGACCTGTGAACTCACTGATGGGAAAGTAACCTTCAATGATATGGATAGCAGCCCATCCCTGACTGTCCATCCTGTGTGATTCTTGTCTATTTCTTTCCATAATTTCACCTTAGGGGATCTACCCAACATTTTCTCACATGGTGACGGTGCTAGTGAGTGCCCCTGGTTGTCCACCTGTCATCCCTTGCCTTTGCTTTGTTAGTAGCTCATCTTCTCTTCCTATCATATAGTTCCTTGTTTACATCTTTTATCCCTGAAATTCAGATTCCTCATTGGTCATATGCTGAAGTAGCTAGGTGGTACATTAGATAGAGTGTTCTGCTTGGAATCAAGAAGACCTGAGCTCAAATTCAGCCTTAGACACTTATTACATGACCCTAGCCAAGTCACTTAATGTCTGTCTGACTCAATTTCCTCATCTACAAAACAGACATAACAATAGTACCTATCTTCCAAGGGGGTTGTGAGGATCAAATGGGATAATATTTGTAAAACATTGCTGCAGACATTAAAGCTCTCTATAAATGATAGCTATTATATGTTGCATCCCACCATATGCCCTTCATTGCTCTCTGTGTGATATTCAGCTTTAGTGCTTCAAAAATCTGTTATATTCCCTTTCCTGTTGCCATGCAGCATCACTAGTGGAATGCTGGCATTAAAGGCTGGGTTTTTGCTTTCATGGGAAGCTTGAGGTCATTATAGGAACTTTGCAATTTTCCAAAGGCAATTCAACCTGCTCTTTTCCACCTGTTCAAATCTGGGGCCAATTTATTGTCCATCTGTCCCAGGTATATATCCTGATGGTTCTCAGATTCACTTACCCTACCCAGACCTCTCTGCTAATCTCCAATCTCACATCTCCAACTGACTCCGAGGCATCTTGAATTGAATAGACATCTTAAACTCAGCAAGTCCAAAATGAAACGTATAGTCTTTCCTCCTAAACCCTTCCCCCTCCTCCCTTTCCTGTTACTGGAGAGAGTGCCACCATCCTCCCAGTCCCTCAGATTCATAACGGATGCCTCACTGTGTCTCATGTGTCCAATTTGTTGCCAAGGCCTATTTATTTCACCTTTGTACCCTCTCTTGAATACACTGCCTTCTCTCCTCTGACACTGCCCCTACTCTTTTTTTTTTTAGTCTTTTGACCAGAAGCTCTTTAATAATAGTATTTATATATATATTTGAAACATTTAATGTTAAGAACTCGAATTTCAGATCCATTTCCTTCCTCCCTTGTCACCCATTCCCTCTGGGGAGATAAGTAATTCAGTATATGTTGCACATGTCTAGCTATGCAAAACATTATCATAGTAGATATATTGTAGAAGGCTGCTTATAATTCCCTCCCACTCATCCCACCCCCCACCTGGTTCATTCCCTACATGATCCTGTCCCTCTTCTATAGTGGGTACTTCCAACCTCCCCTCCCCCCAAGGATGCCCTCCCATCCATCATCCCCCCTTTCATCCCCCTTCCCCCTATTCTGCTGCAGGTTGAGATATCCCATTTAGTATGTATGTCATTCTCTCCCTGAACCAAATTCAATGAGAATGTGGTTTTGCCTTTTTTGCCTTCCTATTCTCCCCTCCCTTGCAACCACTTCCCCTTGCTTCTTCTACATGAGATAGTTTACCCTACCCTGTCTCTCCCCATCTCCTCTTGCCACTTTCCTCTCTCACCTCATAATTTCATCCCTTGAGTATTCTCCCTTCCCAACAAATTCAACCTATGCCCTCTATCCATATATAACTGTAACCATATACACACACATTCACATATGTATTCATATGACCACACCCCTTCTTCCATTATTTTCATAGTGAGAAAGATATCATCAGTCATAGTTATTGCTTTTCCATATAGGAATGTAAATAGTTCAACTTTGATAAGTTCCTTTTGATTTCTTTTCCCTGATTACCTTCTCAGGCATCTCTTCCTTCTTGTGTCTGGATGTCAAATTTTCTATTCAATTCTGGTTTTTTCCTCAAGAATGCTTGGAAGTCCTCTATTCCACTGAATGACCATATTTTCCCCTGAAACAAAATACTCAGTTTTGCTGGGTAAGTGACCCTTGGGTTCATTCCCAGCTCTTTTGCCCTCTGGAATATCATATTCCATGCCCTTCGATCCCTCAGTGTAAAAGCTGCCAGGTCCTGGGCTATTCTGATTGTGTTTCCACAATATTGAAATTGTTTCTTCCTGGCTGCTTGTAGTATTTTCTCCTTGATCTGGGGATTCTGGAACCTGGCTATAATATTCCTGGGAGTTTTCTTTTTGGGGTCTTTTCCAGGAGGTGATCGGTGGATTCTTTCAACCTCTATTTTGCCCTCTGGATCTAAAACATCAGGGCAGTTTTCCTTGAGAATTTCTTGAAGGGTGATTTCTAGGTTTTTCTTTGATCATGGCTTTCAGGTAGTCCAATAATTTTTAAATTGTCTCTCCTGGATCTATTTTCCAGGTCAGTGGTTTTTCCCATGAGATATTTCACATTGCCTTCTAATCTTTCATTTGTTTGGATCTGCTTAACAGCATCTTGATTTCTCATAAAGTCATTAGCTTCCATTTGCTCCAGTCTAACTCTGAAGGCATGAATCTCCTCAGTGAACTTTTGAGATTCTTTTTCCATCTGGCAAATTCGACTTTTTAAGGCATTCTTCTCCTCATTGCCCTTTTGGGCCTCCTTTGCCATTTGAGTTAGTCTATTTTTTAAGGTGTTGTTTTCCTCAGTCAGGCTGTTGACCCTCATTTCATACTTTTCCTGCATCCTTCTCATTTCTCTTTCCAATTTTTCCTCCACTTCTCTTATTTGATTTTTAAAGTCCTTCTTAAGGTCCTCTATGGCCTGCAACCCGCTCATGTTTTCCCCTGGGGCTTTTGGAGCAGGACTTCTGACCTGACAGTCCTTTTCCCGCTCTATGCCCCCAAAATAGGAGTCTAGGGTTGCATTTTTCTGTTTCCTTTGCCTTGGCATGTTGCCACTTAATTACTTGACTTTTGGGCTTGTTGCCACACTGTGGCTTTAAGGCCAGCTAGAGGAATTTTCGTCCAGAACGTGTGGGGGGCAACTTCTGTTTCTGGCAAGCTGTAAACCCACCCACGACTTCCACCCCAGATCACAATCCAGATCCAGGGAGGTTATAGCAAGAGCGATTACCCCCCCAAGACTGATCCGCTGGATCTCCCTACAGTTCGCAGGCCAAAATGGCGTTTGTCCTCAGCGGCTTCTAGCCCCCAGGGGAGGAAGCTGACTCATTCCCCAAATACAGGTCCAAAAGTCCATAGGACACTAACCTCTTACTTTGTCCTAGGCATGTCTATGTTGATAATTCTGGAGTCGCCACAGCTACTGGTGTTCTGGTGTCTCTCCAGACGGCTGCTGGCCCTGCCTCCCTGGGGCTAAAACCTCGGCTCACAGGGACCTGGGCTGGCTCGGCTCCCGAGCTCTGCGCGCTGCATGCTGCGTGCTGCCGGCTCCCAGAGCGCTGTGCTGGTCCTTCCTGCAGGGCTGCTGGGCTGTCCTCAGAGGGAGGTTAGCTTCTCTGTGTAGTTCTGTGGGTGCTAGGGCTCCAGAAGTTGTTCAGAGTCCCCTTTTACATAGTTTGGGGGGAATCTGGGGGCAGAGTGGCTTGGATGAACTGTTTCTACTCTGCCATCTTGGCTCCACCCCCCACTGCCCCTACTCTTGATATTTATTATTTAAGTTCAAGAAAAGTCTATGGGGGGGAGCCACATTCAGAACAAAGAATCAAAGATGGAGTCCTAGGAGAGGAGGGAGGAAAGACACCTCCTAGGACTGTAGGACTCTAGACACAGTCCTTCATCATCTCATGCCTAGACTATTGCAATAACCTGCTGGTGGGTTTGCTGCCTTGTATCTCTCCCCACTCTCTGTCCTCCAGTCAATGATTTTCCTAAAGTGTAGGTGTGACCATGTCATGCCCCTACTCAATAAACTCTAGTAGTTCCCTATTGTAGCAGCAAGCACCCCAACATCCCCAGGGTAGCTGCCAACACAGGTTCTTAGATCTGCTTTTGTAAAGGAAAGCAACTCAAAATGGGTTAACAAGCTTACTTTAATCAAACAAACATATATTACCTAGTTCAGGGGAAAAAGTTCAGCACCCCAAACTTCAGAGTATACAGACAGATCAAATAGACAGGCTTCCAAACTGTCCAACCATTATATCAATACCAAATCACAGTTACCAGACAGGGAAGCACCAACATCTGGGTTTTTAAAGCTGGGGGGCTCTCAACAACGGCTTCCCAGAGTCTCATCTGGTCAAATCACACACTTCTCAAAGTGAGCCCCAAAGCAAAGCCTCAAATCAGGGATTATATAGTTTTCTCCTGGCTCAGAGAATGTAACCACCCTCTTGACCCACTGCCCAATCACACAGAATCAAGGTGTGGTCATTCCTGAAAACCAAGCCTCCTACCACAGGCTCCATGTGACCACATTCAGCCTATTAGGGGGCAGAGTATATTTTCAAATCAAGGAAGGTTCTCAGAGTCACTTAAGTCAATCAAAGTCTCTTAAGCCAATCAAAGGGCCTAGGGGCAGGGAAGATCTTCAAATCTGCATTTCCATTACACCTATCAAACATGAAGACCCCTGTTTGGTATTCGAAGCCCTTCATAATCTAAGCTCTACCCCCCTTTCCAGCTTCTTCCATCTTATTCCATGCCATTTATCCTTTGATCCAGTGACATTGGCTCCCTTCCTGTTTTAGGAACAAGATACTTTGTCTTTCTACTCTCAACATCTTCTTTGGCTGTCTTCCATACCTGAAATGCTTTCCCTCTTCCACTCTGCCTACTGACTTCCCTGGCTGTCTTCAAGTCTCAAGTAAAATTCCCCTTTCTACAAAAAGTCTTTCTCCACACCTGTTAATTATAGTGCCTTCCCTTTCTTGATTGTTTCTTATTCATCCTGCATTTAGCTTGCTTTTACATATTTGTTGGTTTGTTGACTGCCGTATTAGATTGTGAACTCCTCGAGGGTAGGAATTGTCTTTTGTCTACTTGTGTATCCCTAAGATTAGCACTGTGCCTGGCACATAGGAGGCATTTAGTAAATGTTTAATAACAGATTGATGGACAAACTCTCTAGTGTATCCATCCAAATATGGATTGTAATCTGAACAGGCATTTTTCATCCACTTGGTGTTTCTTATGTGCTTGATCAGGCTAAACTTCAAGTGATTCCAGGTCTCATTCAGAAGACTCTTCAGTGTTCTGAGGTTTGATGCAGTTAGCATGATGTAATCTGCAAAGAGATCCTGAGGTTCTTGAAGCCAGAAACCTAGCTCTATTTGTCTCTCTCTTCATTCCTATCACAGTTCTTTAAAACCTAAGATATAAGGGTAGCTCTCCTGCTAGAACTTCCTTCCCCCAACATGTATTTACTCTCAGATTGGGTCTCCTTGGGAATGATTCCTTTTTAAATGCACTCTATGGGTCTGCATTCCTAAAATTATAGCTCATCAGTCTCCCTGAGGCATTTGCATTTTTTCTAGTCAGTGAGAGCACATAATTAGCTCAAAACAAATGAATTTATTGAAATGGAATATTTAGAACAGTAACAAAAATGTGTCTCCCCCGTAAATCTGGAATGCACCCTGTTATAAATACATACAGTGTCAATGGGAAGAGTCCAAACCACAGAGGTCCCAAGTGAAAAGACATACATATAAGGGAACCTGTAGCAAGGCAGCTTGTACCCCACTCTGGATCCTCTGATGTCTTCTCATCTCCCTCTCACTATTCCTTCCAAGGTCCAGTATCTTTGCTCTTTGGAAGTAGTTCCTACAATCTCTAGTTTCAAACTCACCTGAAATCTTAGCCTTAGGTACTATAATGAGATTTTGGAAGGAAGAAGAGTCCATATCTTAGGACTTGTTGAAATATCAAGTCATTTCATGAATAGGATTCCTACTTTGGGAGCTAGATTCTCTCACTAACTCAACTTTTCTATAGCCATCTTCTACAGGAAGATGTTTCTGCTCTAAGACCCCATAGATGATGGGAGTGGGAGTAGAGGTGAGAGGAGAGAGAAATACATAAGAAAGTCCATTATCTCTGCCAATCCTCAGACAAATTTCCTTGTCCTATAATATAAAAATGACCTCATCAGAGTCCCAAAAGGGTATACTCTTTACAAAGTGAAAAGTGGGCCAATCAAAATTTCATACCCTTGGCAAACTGGGATTGTGGGCCATTCACAGTCTGAACATAGTACACCCTCATATCTTACTGTTTTTGTTACCTGCCCCTTCCATCCTGTAATTTCATCAGGTGGGTAGTGGGGGCTCAATCAGGGCCTGGTACCCATTCATCTGCCATTATATTGGAAATAATCTTTGGATCTGATAGTGAAGGACATTTTTACAATTTTCCTCAACTGTAAAAATGGTGATAACAATTATGCTTGTTTCCCAGGGTTATTGTGAGAATCAGATAAGATAGTATTTATAACACATGTAGCATATTGTCTGGCATATAGTAGGTGCTTTATAAATGTTTGTTCCCTTCCCTCTATTATGTATCTTAGGACTAAGGAAATCCTTGCATTGAAGAGAGTTCAGAAAGGAGTTGTCTTTTGGGAAGTTTGGAATGCATTTAAGTAGATATCCAGCTTAGGATCTTAGGAAGAGATGGGATCTTAGTCATAGGTCATAGGTAGGCCTGGTATTTAGAAATGGATTAGGCCAAATAAGAAGGCATAGTACCTTCTTATCACTGACATGGCAAGGTAGGTAAAGCATTAAGGTGTCACGTCAGTTCTAAGATTTCTCAATAAATATGAAATTTTATTGAAATACTTGTTAATTTTTAGTTTCAGTGATAGAGATTTGGTAACAACAATTTTAAATTCTCTTGGAAAACAAATATAACAGTGTTGGATTGAGGTTTCATAGATAATTTGAACCTTTATGGATGAGGTATAGAACTGATCCACACATTTGTGCAGCTGCTAGAACTCTCAACTGGTGATTAGCTATAGCTATCTGCAGCCAAACTGACTCAGGATAAAATAACAACAGAAAGACATAGCACCCAGAGCAAAGCTGAAAGCAATGCCCCCATTATCCCACCCCAATTCTAATACTTCTAGTGAGCCTTATCCTTTCTAGGCTTGAGTTTGCTTCAAGGCTTCTATGTTTAGTCTAGTGGATACTTAAGGTTTAGGATTATAGGACCTCTTCATTGTAAGAATCCAAGTGGTGTCTGGCTCTTCCTCTGATCCTCAGCTCATAAGGAAAGGGGATAATGTCTCCTATCTCTTTTTTTCTTTTTTTTTTTTTAAATAAGTTTAGGTGATGCCCTTTGTTTTTTTTGTTTTTACACCAACATAATTCCTGAGTATGCTCACAATCTTGTCTCCAACTCCCAACCATGGAACTGAACTTTACTTTTTAACAAAGAAAAAGAATTAAGTAAAAACAATGATGTATTGAGCACATCTCTCAATGTATGCAATATTTTACTCTTGTAGTCCCATGACTTTCTACCAAAAGGAGAGAGGTATACTGTTATCTGGGTCTATTCCTGACTTTTCTTTTTTTTTTTTTTAATATTTTTTTGTTGTTTTTGTATTGCCTGTTTCTCAATGCACCCTGGCATCTTACACATCCTAGAGAGCAAGCCTTTGTATGAATGAAAAGAGGGAAGGAAACAGTTTAATGAAATTTAGCCACAAGTCAAAAGCCAACAGTGAGAAAGAACAAATGCAGTGTTCTACACTCATAGCCCCCCATTCCCGCAAAGAAGCAACCGGACTGTCTTCTCATATCTCTTCTTCCATCTCCCATCTCTTTAAAGGGTCAAAACTCTATTCACTTCCAGCATTAATTACACAAACAAGATTTAGGTAGTCACTAAAATTTTCATTTATCAAAACATGGACAGACAGAAGAATGCAAAGGAGAACCATCAGAAAGTAAATGTCATGAGCACTGACTGCTTTTGACTAGAAGCCCAGAAGAGTTGTATCCCTGGTTCTCTGGCCCTTCCTCCCTAAACTGAGCAGGAAACAAGATGGGGCTCTACAGACATCCCAGTTTAGATGAGAACTACCGGGCTTTGAGCTAACCCCTTCTAGTGGACAGAGAAGAGTAGTCTGGGACTCAAGCAGCCCTGGCAATTCAAACCATATCAGTCACCATATCATATAGTCCCTAGCCAAACCATCAGTTGGGCTTGCCACCATGCAGCAGCAGCAGCAGCACCCCCAGAGTCTTAGAGAAGAGGAGTGGAGAGGGAGAAGGTATCCTAGGATAAGTCTCACTAGTCAGTCAGTCAGTGAGTACTTATGAAGTGACTTCTGTGTGCCAGTCACTGTACTAAGTGCTGGGGACACAAAAAAGAGGCAAAAGATAGACCCTGCCCTCAAGTAGCTTGCAATTAAATGTACGGGATAACAAGCAAATAAATATGTTACAAACAAGCTATAAACAGGATAAAGAGGGCATAAGAGAGGGAAGCAACGAGGATGAAGAAGGATTGGGAAAGGTTTGTGGAGAAGATGAGACTTGAAGGAAGCCAAGGAAGTCAATGGGGGGTGTTAAGGAGGGAGAGCATTCCAGGCATGGGAGACAGCCAGGAAAAATGCTGGGAAATGGCAGATGCAGTGTCTTGTTCCAGGAAAAGTCAGGAGGTCAGTGGTACCAGATTAAAGAGTATATATGGTAAGGGGCGGCTAGGTGGCACAGTGAGTAAGAGCGCTGGCCTCGGAGTTGGGATGACCCGAGATCAAATCTGGCCTCAGAAAATGAGCACCCACACATAAATAATGACTAGCCGTGTAACCTTGAGCAAGTTACTTAACCCCAATTGCTTTAAAATAAAAAAAAAATAAAGAGTATATGCAAGAAATAAGGTAACGACTGGAAAGGTACAAGGGGTCTAGATTATGAGGCTTCGAATGCCAACTAGAGGGTTTTGGTATTTGATGAGGAGCCATTGGAGTTTAGAGAGCTGATGGGGAAGGAGAAGCACTTACTATACACCAGATACTGTGCTAAGTCAGTTTTTACAAATATTATCACCTTTGATGGGGGGTGGGGGTAGGAGGTGAGCGGTGGGAATGATACCGTCGAATCTGAACTTTAAGAAAATCACTTTGATGGCTGGATGCTCCAGCAGGTTACTGCAATAGTTCCTATGTGAGGTGAGGAGGGCCTGCACCAGAGCTGTGGTGGAATCAGAGAAGAAAACATTTGAGAAATTTTAGGAAGGTGAAGTTGACAGTCCTTGACAGCAGCTTGGATATAGTTGGGGAGAGAGATGAATTCAAGATGATTCCTAGGCTGTGAGCCTGAGGGACTGGGCAGACAGTGATGCCCTCTGTATAGTAATAGGGAGGAGGGAAGAGGGTTTAGGGCAGAGATGATACATTTTGTTTTGGTTGAATCTTAGCTGTGTATTTGATGCTCAGTTCAAGATGTCTGTGCTAGATGCCGTCTGCCCCTCCTCCACCCTGCACATGACGTGCAAAATGGATTTTCTTCCTGCTTCTCCTCCCCAGAAGCTTCAAAGCCAGATTAAAAGTGTGGCAAACCTGGTAAATTGTGAAACAGAATCCAATTAGGCCCAAAGCTAGCAAGCAAGTCCTACGCTAGAAAAATATTTGGAGCTTCAGATTAATTCATCTATTTTCTCATGAATAAAGAATTCATATTTTAGGTTTCCAACAAATTCAGTTTTTATTTTAAATCAGATTTTTTTCATGTAATTTAATTGCTATTTTATACTTTTCCAGTCAACATGTACTATTGTAGCAGTTATACCACCATATAATTATAGATTTATTGCTTTGGGCTTTGATTTTAGCATCAATTCAAAAATAGATAATTCTCTATAATGAAAGGTTTAAAAAACCCCAAGTTACTTTAATTAGTTAAATACACATTCAATAATATGAATAGGACTATTAGCTTTATTGACAAAAATACTGAGGGATTATACCTTGTGATTGCTCATTCATTTGGTGATTTTTTTTTTCACATGAAATTCACAGAACAGGTGGTTCGGGGTTTCATGGCACAGCCATTTTTCCCTAAAGACAAAAAATGCTCTCAGAAAACTGTATCAATATCCAGAAGAACACTGGCTTACTTTTGCTTTATAAACTTCAGCAGGCTACGGAGAGGCCAGGCAGTCAAGGCAGCAAGTTGGACTTAGAGTGAGGAAGGCCTACTAGTTGTATGTCCAGTGACAGGTTATTAACTTCTTTGTTTGTAAGACAGGAATAATGATACCTAGTTGTGGGGCACAAATGAAATAAGGTATATAAAGCACTTCACAATTTTAAGGCACTATGTAATTGTCACCAATTTATTCTAAAAGCTGTCTAGTAAAAATTAGATTTTAAAATTTTCTTTCAGAAAACCATGATCATAAACTGTGTATCCAAAGTCAAAACTACCAGTCAGTGTTGTGGAAAAGAATTCTCCATGTTTATTTTTTTTTAAACATTGAATAGACAAAAAAGCTGGTTTTTTTCTTAAACTAATTAACCCCTTTTTCATTGGTTTAATGGTCATTGTATAGATGCATATGAAAACTAAAGTTCAAATACTGGCACATACTACCAACAGATTCTGCTACCAGCTCATACTACTACCAGCATAAAGAAAAAAAATCTTTACGTCAGGAGACTTGGGTTCTAGTCCCATCTCTAAGTTCACTTTATGGTGTGGGCAAATCACTTCAAATTCTCTGGGCCCCTGTTTCCTCATCTGTAAGATGACCAGATGCTCCTATGTCTCTTCCAGCTCTGATATTTAATTCTTTTATGGAATCTGAGCAACCTCTCCTCACTTATTATTTGCAAGAATTATTTTTATTCCTAGTGGGCTACTTTGATAGGCATAGTGTGGAGTTTGCCTAATTCTAACATTTTATGATTTTACTCTGTTCTACTTATTATTAATTCACAAAATGAATCACAAAATATCTGTTCATATATTAAAGATACCTGTCTTTGTTTCATACAAACAAATTTGGGGAACAAATCTCATTGAAACTAGATGTTGCTTGATAGCATTTTAATATTTTTAATATAACCTTTATTTCATCTTGCTTTTTCTCCCAATTAACAAAATTTATTTTCTATCCTGCCCACCTCTCCTACACCAATTGAAAAAGAAAAAGGGAACCAAAACTCACATAACAAATAGATGCATAGTCAAGAAAAACAAATTCCATCATTGGCTTAATACCATTTTGTGTACCTGTTAAAGTAGGGGAGAGGAAGAAAAGAGAGCAAGCATTTATCATATGCCTACTATGTGCCAGGCACCATGATTATCACATTACAAATATTATATTTGTATGTAGGCAATTTCAATATTAAATATTGAAACCTCCTTTTACTTTGTTAATTGATGTGATCATAATCTTTCATTGCTAATCTCAATGCTAGCCTTAGTTTCTACTAATTTTATTTTATTTTTTTTTACTTTTTGGAGGGTAATTGGGGTTGACTTGCCCAAGGTCACATGGCTAGCTTTTTTTTGTTACGTGTCCGAGGCTGGATTTGAACTCAGGTTCTCCTGACTCCAGGGCCAGTTATCTATTCACTGTGCCACCTAACCTCTCCTTAGCCTTAGGTCCTACCTAACTTTATCATTCAGTTGTTTTGTGGACACTTCCAGGTGTGCCCTATGTTCATTTCCTTGTTAATGGAAGAATTCTTCAGCCATTCTCCAATATGTAAAATGAGGTAATGGTACCTTCCCCCGCCCCGGACAGCTTGGGGGCTTTATATTTTAAATCACTTGATGTGAAAAGGCTTTATCACTGACCAAGGCAGAGTTGCACAGACTAATAGTAAAGTTACACTTCAGGACAAAAGAAGTTCATGAACTGGAACCAAATGGAGTTGAAATTATTCATCTGTCCAGGGAGCCCAACTAGAGGTCAGAACCAGAGATCACAGCATTATCCAAGTCAAAGTTCAAAGAAGAAATATGGGGCAGAAGTCAGTCACGTAGTATTGACCATAGAATGCACACTTTAAACCAACTGAGAAGAAAACAGTGGTGCTTTTTTTTTTTCTTTTTGGAGGAGCAATTACACCTATTGCTGACACATGTAACATTGAGTTAGACCTGTCTTGGGAATTAGCTCTTTGATAAAAACCCAAATCTCAGAGCAGACGTGACTGGAAGTCCGTGGTAGATAAAAGGACCACTGCATATACTTTTCCTCCTTCTATGATGTGAAGAGTTCAGCTACTGTCTACCAAGGCAACCTTCTGTGAAAGAAGCTAGGGAAACAGAGAATACTATTATTAAACTGTTCATTGTCTTCCTCGCCTCCTCATAACTCCATGGGTTCTTCCCACAAAAGGAAGTAAGAATGCTACTCTCTTACATTTGAGAACTGTCTTCCAGTAACCAATACATTAAATCACCTCCCCCTTCTCTTTCCTGAAAAAACCACCAATTTTTTAAATCATTATAACAGAAATAGCAACATTATAGTATTAATATTGCAAAAATCTAAGTACTTTTCCCTGAAGGGCTCAGTGCCTCAGAAGCCTCTCTTCACACTCACTCAGAAATGTTTTTCTGCCGTTCCAAACAAGATTGCTTGTTCTGCTTTTCATTTGGCACTCAGTCTAACATAAGGCTCTTGTTTGTACATATGGCAAAAATAAAATTAATCAAGTCTTCAAAGAATTGTTTTCTCTCTGAATACATAAGGATATTTCCATCAGGAGATTCCAGCTCCTGTTACCATAGAAATAGAAGATATTGGAGAGAAGGACATTCATCTCCCTGTCTAAGAGAAAAAAATTTGATTTGTTTCTTACAGAATCTCAGGGAAGGAAAGATCATGTTTGTATTATCAGGTGAAGTCAGGAAGAATTCCAAGAAAGGTTTGGAGAGAGATGAAAAATAACAGTATTAAGGAAAGAGGTGCCCTGGTGATGTTTTTTTAAGGTCAAACAGACTTGATTCCTAAAGGCAAAAAATAAATATTTGAGTATCTGTTTCAGGCATAGCATAAAAAGCATGTGTGCCTGGCCCTGACTTTTGCTCATAAAGCTTTATTTGACTTGGGTCCTGCCTATTTCACTAGGTTTCTGGGGAATTGAACTCAGCTGGTACATTCTGGTTAAAGGTGCGTGGATTTATTTATTCTTCAGAGGTTTTCCTTTAGAACTTCAATCTTTGGAACCATCTATCTCCCTGACCTGTTTCACATGAACAACAGTCTGCTTTATTTCCAGGACCTGACACAAAAGTGAGATTTTCAGTCTGGGTGCATTTATGTTTTTTTTTTTTTTAATTTAAACAAACTGAGGTTTTAGATCAAGCCCTTCTCAAGATGAATATAAATAAATAGCTCCCTCAACATCTTCAGTGAGTGATTACTGACAGTAAAGGTATCTAGAGGAGTATCCACAAAGGTAAAAAGAAATATCCTTAATCTCAATGCTCATGATTATTTGAAATAAAGAATCGAAGCCTAAAGCATCCTGAAAAAATGTCCAAACATTGTTAGAATTTATTAATAGAGACCACACAATGTGTTAACTTTGTATAAAGCCCAAACTACAAACTATATTATTGCAAGGCAAGACGAGTAAATATCACACATAGTACCACAAATATTGGACAAATTTGTATTCCTTTTTTGAAAGGCAGCATACCATAGCAGAAATAGTGCTGGACTTGGTGTCAATCAACTTGTGATCATATCCCAGCTGGGACACTTCTTGGCTGTTTCCCTCCATTTCCCTAGTTTCTTTCACAGAAGGTTGCCTTGGTAGGCAGTAGCTGAACTCTTCACATTATAGGAGGAGGAAAAGTATATGCAGTGGTCCTTTTACCTATCATTGACTTTCAGTCACCTGTTCTCTGACTTGGATTTTTATCGAAGAACTATTTTCCAAGACAGGTCTAACTCAATGTTACATGTGTCAGCAATAGGTGTATTGTTCCCACTTCTTTTTATTTTGGGCACAGCACTTCATTGCCTACTCTGTGTATAGAAGCACTGCATAAATATTGTTGCCTATTGACTTGAGAGCATTAGTGAATTGAAAAGATTTTTTTTCTTTTTTTAAACTTGGTTTAGTCAGAACCGCAGTAAAACAACAAGGCAGAATTCTAGATTCTATTTCTCCTAGCATGAACTTATTTGGAGACCTATAATATTTTGCAGTTTGTTAATTATTTCATTTCTTTTTTTTCTATGAAGCATAAATGAGACCATGATTAGATGTATAGGAGAAAAAATACTCTGACTATTAATTTCACTTGGAAGAGTTTTTTCACCAAAAACAATGACTGATATGTGTATAGCACTTTAAGCTTTACAAAGAATTTTCCTTGAAACATCTCTTTGAGAGTGCAAGTGTTATTATTCCTATTTTACAGATGAGGAAACAGAATCATAGAAGTTTTATATCTGTCCTAAGCATGGGCAAATCACTTAGCCTCTTAAGATTCTCAATTTCCCTATCTATTAAACGGAAATAATCATATGCATACTATCTACCACTTCCCAAGGTGGCTAAATTTTCAAGTGCTGCAGACATGTGGGATCATGTTAAATTTTAGCTTTCTGCCTTTTTATTATTGAACAGGTTTTGACTGATCAAGTTAACCAGACTGAGGATAGAGAGCCCTTCTATGCATTTATTATCACTGCTACCAAAAAAGAACACTCTTAAAGGAAGAGGCATAGATGAAATAGCAATGGATTTGTGGTCAGTTCAATTCCACAAAATATTAACCAACCTGTGAAAGGCAGGTCTGTGTGAAAGCCGGCTCTGCGGCTTACGTAACCTAGCACTACTTACTCAGTCTTTTAGGGTCTCAATTTAAATAAATATTCATTAAATCCCTACGGTGTGTAAGACTCCATGCTAGGCAGTGGAGTGATAAAAATAACAAAATAGTCCCTCAGTTTCCTCATTTGTGAAATGAGAGGCATAAACAACCTGATCTTTAAAGTCCCTTCTAGACCTAAATCCAATGAAACCTTAACAACTGATTCGGTCTTGGGCAGAATTTTGTAATGCTGCAGCTTCTACATCTGACTCCTCTAGCTAAATTACTCAGTAAACAGGACAAATTTCTTTGTGCTCTTATTGCCACCAAGTAGTTTTCAATGGGTTATAAGCAGTGGTGTGCTGATAAACTTTTAACATTTGGCTCCGGAAAAAAATAGCCAAAACACACTTTTATGCTTAAACTGCATTATTAACATTTTCTCCAACACATTTTTTTAGCAATTGGGGTTAAATAACTTGCTCAAGGTTACATGGCCAGTCATTATTTACGTGTGGGTGATCATTTTCTGAGGCCAGGACTGATCCCGGGTCATCCCGACTCTGGGGCTGGCACTCTTATTCACTGCACCACCTAGCCGCCCCTCTCCAACACATTCTTAAGTATAGACAATCAACAAAACAATAAATGAAACCCTGATTTGTGTTACTTCCAATTTCTGAGGTGTCAAAGTTCACATTGAAAATTTAACAATCCGCTCTTTCAAATCAGTTCAAGCTGACTCCAGCATATCCTTGGTTAAATGCAATTTTAATTTTTCTGGAATCACAACATTCCATGATTCACAGCATTTTTGCATCACTGAAAAAATACTGCTACTAAAAAGATGAGCTTTGATAGTGGGGAATAATTTGGGACTACTGATAGTCCTGGGCAGTTTCCAAATTACAATTAAGTTCCATCCCCTTCTAACTCAATTCTGGGCCCAATTTATCATCCACCTGCATTGATTGTGCAAGATATATGTAGTAATGGACAAACCCATCTGGATCATTATCATTAAAAAAGTGATGATATGGAGCTACTTGAAGAAATTCTTACAGATAGATAGATAAATAGATAGATAGATAGATAGATAGATAGATAGATAGATAGATAGATGGATGGATAAAATTAGAGCTGTATTGAAGATCTAAAGCTTCCACTGGTAACTTAAAAGAAGAAAAAGTCTTCCATATATAGAAAGTAGGAATAAATTCTACAAGATTATATTTTAATATAGCTAAAGATCTGAGAATCCATAAATATAGGCATTCCCTCCACCAATATAGACTACAACACCTCCACACTGAAGACAGACTTTATGAGTCAGTCCATAAACATTTATTAAGCGCCCACTATATGCCAGGTACTGTCATAAGTGTTAAGGATTCAAAGAAAAGCAAAAGACAATATCTACAAAGATTTCACAGTCTAAAAACGATATGCAAACAACTCTGTGCAAGGAAGTTATACACGTGTGGGATAAATTGGAAATAATCAGTAGAGGGAAGGCACTAGATTTAAGATGGATCAGGAAAGGATTCTAGTAGAAAGTAAGATTTTCCCTGAGACTTGGGCAAGACAAGAGTCAATGATGAGGAAGGACAACATTTCAGGTAGGACAGAGAACCAGTGAAAATGCCCCAAAGAATTCTTCATTTGGTGTCTAGTCATCTACTTATAAACCTTCTACATTTAGGTAGACTGATCCGTTAGACAAACCATATATAATCAACCTTTCTAGCTTGGTCAGACATTCTAGAAATTCCTCTGAAAACCCAACTTCAGAGCAGAACTTCCACAGAGATGAAGATAATGCATATCTGAATAAGTACATACACGCAGCTTTGTAATAGCTAGAGCGCTGAACCTGGAGTCAGGAGGATTTGACTTCAAATCTGAACCCAGACACTCGTCAGCGGTGTGATCTTGGGCACTTAATCTCTGTCTGCTTTAGTTTCTTCATCTATAAAATGAGGATAATAATAGCACTTACCTCCAAGCATTGTCATGAGGATAAAATGAGACGATATTTACAAAGTGCTTTGTAAGCCCTAGAGATCTATGTAAACGATAGCTATAATTATTCTTATTACACGCAAATACACACACACATACACACATATGTATATTTGTTGTGTCATTTCAGTTGTATCTGACTCTTCATGACCTCATTTGGGGTTTTCTTGGTAGAAATACTGGAATGGTTTGCCATTTCTTTCTCCAGCTCATTTTACAGACGAGGAACTAAGTTGGCAAATGGGGTTAAGTGACTTACCCAGGTTCACGCAGCTAGTTAGTATTTGAGGCCAGATTTGAATTCAGGACAATGAGTTTTCCTGAGTCCAGGCCAGATGCTCTTTTCACTGTGAATCCTGGCTGCTTATATGTGTATATAATATGTCCAATGTATAAAATTTCAAACGTTTCTGTGAGAACATCTATTCCTAGTCAAATGCTTTTGATCAGAATAAGGCGTTTCGCAAATAAATCTGAAAATGAAGAGAGATTGCTTGAAATTATAACATCATAGTTGGTTAATGAGGAGATCCTTTAATGAGATGGTCTATATGAAATCCACTATCTCAGTTCCTGCTTTTCTTTTTTTATAAATTACTGAGCATGACTCAGGCTTCCAGGGCTATGCTGGGTCTGGCAAAAGTCCTGTTAATTTAGGATAATTAAATATACCAGCCATATATTTCAGGAAGGTCTGATTAAATACTTTAGAGAAGCCATCAGGGGATCCATCTGGCTTAGGGTCTTTGCCACATGGAACATTCTTACCACCTCCATTATTTCTGCTGTTAGAATGCTCACCTTCTACAATAATATGTCTACTTTTAGTGTAGAGTTTTTCAAGGGTCTTAGTTTACCAATTTATATATTCAACAAACTCTGAAGTCATAGGGAAGCCCAATACTTTGACAGAATAATTGACAAAGTTAAAAGATATATTAATTCACCTTTAACTTATCTGCTTATAATAGTATGGTTGAGTCCATGTTAGACATTAATAATGTATGTACACAAGAAATAAAATAAAGATTTGCTCATTAATGATCTGATGCTATATAAATCTAAAAAGATCTGATGTTGACAGAAACCTGAAAGCACTTGTCTCTTCAACTTAACTACAGACTATAAGCTCCATAACAGCAAGAACTGGGTGTTTTTGTCTTTCTTTGTATCCCCAATGTTTAGCATATTGTCTGGCCACATAGTAGGAGCTTTATAGATGTTTGATTTACTGACTTGACAGAGAGTAGTACTCCTAGGATTTTGTCAACCACAGAGCTACATAGCATTATCAGAGTTCATAGGCATGATTTAATTTTTAAAGTATTTCTCATTTCTTTCTGAGTCATATACAGATTTGTTACTTGATTTCTCAGCTTACTAACTGAGCAGTGATATAGTGGCTAGAACATTAGACCTAGCATCATGAAGACTTGAGTTCAAATCCAGACTTCGGTATTTACTAGCTGGGCGACCCTGGGCAAGTTGCTTACCTGCTGTCTACCTTAGTTTCCTCATCCATAAAATGGGGATAATAATAGTACCTATCTCCTGGGGTTATCATAAGGACCAAATGAGATAATATTTGTAGAGCTTTGCAAATCTCAAAGCACTATATAAGTAATTCTTCTTCTTCTTCTTCTTCTTCTTCTTCTTCTTCTTCTTCTTCTTCTTCTTCTTCTTCTTCTTCTTCTTCTTCTCCTTCTTCTTCTTCTTCTTCTTCTCTTTATTCTCTGAATCATAGAAAGATAGAATGAGAACTGATAGGAACTTTCAGGATTTAGTCCAGATTCTTGATTTGAGGATAGAAAGAGGATCAATGGAGGGAAAATGCAAACATGCAGATATAGGGTTGATGTTCAGAAAAACTTCCTCACCATTCAATCTATCCTAAAGCTAAATGGGGTTTTGGGTTCCCTATCCCTGGAGGCCTTCATGCCAAGGCTGGATGTCCATTTCTCAGATATGTGGTCAAGGGGATTCTTGATCAGTATGGGTTGACCTAGATGGCTCTGAGGTCACCTTCAGTTTAGACTTTATGAAATCCTCCCTTTGACATGACAGGAAACTGAGGTCCAGGCAGCTGAAATGACTTCCCCTGATCACAACTAGTTTTGCTTTGAGAATTTTATAAAAATGAGTCATATTTACAAATATGACATGTTTACCTTCTAATAGGATCATGGAATACATTCACAAATGACTGTAATATAAAATATAATATCAGTGCATGAGAAAAGAAAAAACAAAATACAGTTGTGGGTTGGTTGTTTTTTGTTTGCTTGAGGCAGCTAGATATCATAATGGATAGAGTACTGGGCTCTGCAGTAGGGAAGACCTGAGTTCAAATCTGTCCTTAGACACTTGCTTAGTTCTGTGACTTTAGGCAAGTCACTTTAACTTCTGCTTTCCTCAGTTTCCTCATCTGTTAAATGTGGATAATAATATCGCCTCCCAGACTTGTTGTGAAGATCAAATCCAATAATACTTGTATAGCATTTAACACAATGCCTGGCACATAGTAGGTACTATATTAATATTATTATTATCACTATTTTATAAAAGTATATGTATATGGAGGTGGTACAGAACATATAGTTAAGTAAGGGTATTAGCTGGTGGCCAGTGAAAGTTCATGTCATGGTTCCTTTTGTTTTTACTTCTCTCATGCACTGATGATATTTGATTTTATATTATGGTCTTTTGTGTTCTGTTTTACACATGCTGACCTTGAGGAGGTAAGAGTCCAGGTAGAAATTTCTAGAAGGCAGTTGGAAATGTAGGGCTAGAGTTTAGGGAAGATTTATATTTGAAAGGCATTTGAATTAATGAGATAACTGGAGCCATTGGAGAGAGTGAAATGAATGAATGAAAGGTATTTAACTGTTTACTATACACCAAACACTTGTTCTAAGTGCTGAGTAAAACAACAACAACAACAAAAACCAAATCAGTCTGTGCCCTCAAGTTCACATTCTAAAAGGAGGAGGCAACACACTGAAGGAAGACTTGGTCAAGGAGGAGTCTTCAGGGTAGAAAGTGGAGCAAGAGCCAAGGATAGGAGAGAGCCTTGAGGACTGCCCACATTCAAGAGCTGAGAAGAAAAAGAAGAACCAAAAGTTATATGACACCAACAACTCTGACTATTCTGGTGTTTGGATGAAAGGTGCTCAGTGGACTCAATCTCAATTTAACTCATTCCACATACCTTTTTCATAGCTTTTCTACTTCATAATTGAACTTGTCTGAAAGGAGAGTCTCAATAGGACTGTAAAAGTAATATTAAATATTTTTCAGGAAACATGAAATATGTATATGAAATAAACATATACATACAATGTTATGTGTGGATGGAAAATATATAGATGTATAGACACAGATGCCAACAAAGTGGTGCAGTAGATGGAGCACTGGGCCTGGAGTCAGGAAGACCTGAGTTCAAATCCAGCCTCAGACACTTACTAGCTATGTGACCCTGGGCAAGTCACTTAACCATGTTTGCATCAGTTTCCTCATCTGTAAAATGAGCTGGAGAAGGAAATGGTAAACCACTCCAGTATCTTTGCCAAGAAACCCTGAATGGGGTCACAAAGGAGTTAGACATGATTGAAAAACAACTGAACAGCAACCACAAATATATATTGCTTGATCCTCTGACCTACAAATCTCAAAAATGCCAGTCAATTCTCAAATTCCTATTACACACAGAAAAATAACATATGGGGAAATGACAGCATATTTCATCATTTCATAAAACAAATTGATTCCTCTCAAATTTCCATGTTGGGAGGCAGTGACAATATGTTTTAGGTATGGAAAAATATAAATTCTAGGCAAAGCTGTTCTTTTTCCTTCTCCAACCTGTAATGACTCCTCTACAGAGTAGTATTTCTAGATAGAGAAAAAACAGTCTAAATGCCAGAAGAATGCTTTACTTTTGTGGTCTGGGTATAAAGAGAAAGACAAAGCTCCATCAAATAATTCTAGTTCATCCAAGATAAAACTTTCCTAATTAAGTGGGTATATGTTATGAAGTTGTAACTGGGCCAGAAAACTGTATGTATATGGGGGAGATGGAAAAGAAGGAAGAACTTCATTTAAAATTTTTAAATTTTGTTTTTTAATCTTTCCTTTGGTGATGGAAGCCAAGATGGTGGAGTAAAAGCAGGAACCTGCTTCAGCTCCCACACCAATCACCTCTAATACCTGTAAAATATGACTCTAAACACATTTTAGAGCTACAGAACCCATAAAGTGACAGAGAGAAACCAATCTCCTATTGAAGGCAGCCTGGCAGGCCAACAGGAAGGGTCTATCGAAAAGGGCTTGGAGCCAGCCAGTCCCACATGAGCTGCACAGGCCCAGACCCAGGGCATCTCTGCCCAGTGGCACCAACTGGCCAGAGCAGACTTCAAAAGAGTGAATCACCAGCAGCTGTGGTGGTTTCCAGACTTCTCAACACATAAACACCAAAGAGAAAGTAAAAGGTCAATAGGGAACTCTGTTGGAACTGGGTGGAGAAGAGCATAGTCTGGCCCCTGCCTCCAGAGCTCCTCAACTGCAGATCACAGGGGGACCAAGCAAACCATTCAGAGGGTAATCAACTTTGCTTTGACCTACTTGGATCTGGGTCACAGTCTTGGATGGTGGTCCTGGGATGAGGAGCCTCAGTGTGCTCAGTGTTCCTGAGCTTGTGGTGGCTATAGAGAGAGAGCCCTCCTCATAGTTCTGACATTTGTGAAAACCCCAGCAATTTGACACATAGGCTCTCTCCACTCTGGAAGCAGAGTTCTACCATGGCAAAGAGCTCAAAAGTCAACTAATTGGCTGGCAAATGAGCAAGCAGAGGAAGTACAGTCAGACCATAGAATTCTTTTTGGGGGACAAAAAAGGATCAGAACACGCAACCAGAAGAAGAAAACAAAGTAAAAACTCTGGCATCAAAAGCTTCCAAGAAAAATATGAATTGGTTACAGGTCATGGAGGAGCTCAAGAAAGATTTTGAAAATCAAGTAAGAGAAGTGGAGAAAAAACTGGGAAGAGAAATGAGAATGATGCAAGAAAATCATGAAAAGTACATCAACAGCCTGACTAAAGAAAATAATACCTTAAAAAACAGACTAACTCAAATGGCAAAAGAGGCCCAAAAAGCCAATGAGGAGAAGAATGCCTTAAAAAGCCAAATTGCTCAGATGGAAAAGGAATTTCAAATACTCACTGAAGAGAATAACTCCTTCAACATTAGTTTGGGGCAAATGGAAGCCAATGACTTTATGAGTAATCAAGGAAGGAAGGAAGGAAGGGATAGTGGGAGGGAGAGAGATTCTCTCTATGTTATTACATAGTTACCATGTACCCCAAGCATTTAGGTCTGGTGAAAGAATACTATTCCATTCTTACTTGAATAAAAAGATTTAAGCATTCTTTAAATTGCTCAGTAAAAAAAATTATCACAAGTGTCTTTCTTGGACTTGGTATATTTCTGTGGGCATGCAGAAGAACAAGATTCCAATTTAGCATAAAGTAGCAATTGGGTCCTGTATGTGCAGAGAGTACCTAAAAATATAAACCTTAAAACACTATATAAAGTCAGCTATCATTATATAAGTACATGACTTTTAAATGGCTTCTAATAGAAAATTTTAGTGATGCTTTTGGAAACTACCATTTATAGAAATCTTGACTTCTTTGTAGTAGCAAATAGAAACATAGTAAGAAAGAAAGGAAGAGATTTTTGGACAATATCTTAAAAATTCATTTAAAGAAATCTCATTAGTACTGGACCAATACTGATAGTTTGCATTATTGTCTTTCGAACCCAGTGATTAAAAATTTACTAAAAGGCTTTTTGATTCTTATATGCTCAAAATCATATATGTTTAATAAAAACAATTTTAAACATAAAAATAACATAATTATGTTTTTGGAAGACATACAGAAACCTGTCAGCGTAAACAAACAAATAAAACAAGCAAAAGGGAAAGTGATTTTTTTTATTGTTACACCTTAACACTAATTGATAGGGAAGTAACAAATAGCAAGATGAAGGAAGGAAGGTTGGTGTTTTTTTGTTATTTTTTTTCTATTCTATATGGAGAAGTAGATAAATGGCAATATTAGGAAGCCCTGTGAAGTGAGAATGGAGAACTTCAGAGTTGGTAAAAGGAAAAATAACTGAATTCCCTTAAGCTATTCAGAGAGATGGTAAAAGATATCAAAAGCTAGCGTCCATGGACTAGTGTCCTCTTCAGTGTAAAAAAGTAAAAGAACTTTGGCAAAATGAAATTCTGGCAAAAGTTTTGCATAATTTTTTATTTTTTGGAGCTTTATTATCAATTTTTTGAAAGGAAAAAAGCAAGAGCAGCTAGAACAGAAATTCTTCTAACCTAAATATCAATCTAGCCCAAAAGAACATTTACTACGTGTCACTGCTAAATAAAGATCTGAGATGTATGAATGACTTCTAAGCCTCTTTGATCCCTATTTTAAAAATGAACTGCCCTAGTAAACCAACTCTTTGTGGGAATCCCCTTTAGAGAACAAAACTTTTTCTTTTCTCAAAGTCAGGAAGTAAGCATTAAGAGAAAAAATATAGATATAACAGATTACCCAGGAAAATGAAACTGTGTTTCATAAAACCTACAGCATTCTACCAGTTATCCAGAGAATTCTTTGAAATAAGATATGACCATCACAAGCCTGAGCCTGTTGTCCCATAAGCTGTCCATCCTTATTACCACCACCTCCAGACTACTAGACCTACTAGACTTGTTTGCCATTTCCTTCTCCAGCTCATTTACAGATGAGAAAACTGAGGCAAAGATTAAGTGACTTTCCCAGGGTCATATAGCTGGCAAGTGTCTGAAACAAGGTCTTCCTGACTCCAGACCTATTGCTCTGTCTACTTTGACACCTAGCTGCCTTATTTCCCTTCTCCTGGTTCCTCCAGATGCTACTGCCTCCCCCACAAAATTATGTTGTATTTACCCTGCAGATAGTTTGAATTTATTTTATTAATGTAAGTAAATATATTTAGTAACTATATTTGAGATAGCTAGGCAGTACAGTGAATAAAACCCTGGGCCTAGAGTCAGGAGATCTGAATTTGAATCCAGCTTCACACTTTTCCTACCTGTGTAGCCTTGAACAAGTCACTTAACCTCTATTTGTCCCAGCTTTTTCAAGTATAAAATGGGGATAATAAGAGCAACTACCTCCTCAGGTCATTGTAAGGATCAAATGAGATAATGTTTGTAAAATTCCTAGCACATACATAATAGGTACATAGTAGGTACTTAATAGATGCTTGTTCCCTTTCTTTCCTTTCCTCTTCCCCTTCCCAATATGTGCTCGTGTTGTTTTACCCAATGCAACCTAAGCTCCTTGTGGGCAGGGACTTTTTCATCTTTTTATTCCTAGTACCCAGCATAGTGTCTGAAACAAAGCAGCTCTCAATAATGCTTATTGATTAATTGGTTCCCTCCTTCCTTCCTTCCTTCCTTCCTTCCTTCCTTCCTTCCTTCCTTCCTTCCTTCCTTCTAGCCTTTATTCCTTCTCTTTCCTTCTTTCTTTTTCTTCTTAGAAACGTCATCTATTGTTTATTTGGTTAATTTAGAAACTGGGTGATTTTCATTTTAGGAATTTCAAAATAATCATTGAATTTCTAGTTTCTTGCTACTGCTTCCTCCAAATACTATTTAATGTCTTGAAAAAGATTTATTTTGATAGGAAAATTGCCCAAAAAACCCTAAGTACATCTATTTGAAGTCCTTCTGGGGGCATAGTGATTTATGTAAAATAGACATTTTCATTTTTAAAATGCATAAACCTTGGTGACAGACATGGAAACAGCAGGTGACTCTGAGACCTCTCAGAGCTTTGCTATCATAACAAGTCTAACGATTGGTAGCATTTTGCAGACAGGTTTAATTAACTTGAAGTGGGGCACTTTTCCGAGTTGTCAGCATTTTCTCAAAAGTACGTGAGATGGCTTGAAAGGTAAACAATATTTTCAAAATCAGCATGCAAATATAGTCAACAACAGTAATTATAGAACTCACATAGAGGAGTGATCAGCCTTTCAAATGAACCAAATATAACCAAAATAGTCACATCTGTTTTTCATGGCAATCCACCAGTTTAAATCTGACTAAATGTTCCCATCATTGAATTGTACTGTCTGTATTCACTTACGTTTAAACATTGTTATTTAGATTAATCAGATAAATTATTTTAGTTACAATTCCAATATCTTTTCTCTTGAGATTATAGACATAGAGAAGTGACAAATAAATTGGAATAATTTGGAGAATATAAAAATGGTCAATATTTTCTTTGACTTTGATGAGTTTTTGCACTGATTGGATCAATTATATGTGTTGCCTAGACTTTTTTTTTCCTCTTCTCTTTCAGCCTTGCCTTACACCCAGATAAAACGTTGGTTGCGACTGGACAAGTTGGGAAGGATCCTTACATTTGCATTTGGGATTCTTATAATGTACAGACTGTTTCTATCCTTAAAGATGTACATACACATGGAATTGCTTGTCTGGCTTTTGATTCAGATGGACAGGTATGGATATTTTGTTGTTTATGTTTTTTAATATCTTCTCTATAGTATTCAAAGTCTTCTAACTTGTAATAATTTTGAAATCTTAACTTAAAGAGAACAGTTAATGTGCCTACAGTAGTATTTGGTTTGTTGAAAGGGCTGTGAGCAGAAAAACTATAATAGTGGCCCTTCTGGTAGAGATTAAAATTATATAAAGCAGAGACCAAAGCCATAAAGGTGGACATCTTTAAGTTTGGAGGCAAATCTAAACCAGGATGGGAGTAAAGTCATGTTTCTCATGTTTCTCTATATTGAAGAGGTATAGGAAATGGACTTCTAGAAGGCCTTATGAGCTCCTAAAAACAGTTTAGATTTTCAGATACAGTGCTGGACTTGGAACCATGAAGAAGCTGGGTTTGAATCCAACCTCTGGCACTCACAAGTTGTGTCCTCATGGGCAAAGCCCTGAACCTCACTTTTCTCACCAGGAAAAAAGGCATAATAATGCAAATAATACTAATTTAAAATTTATATAACATATATATCATAAATAATATAAACATTCTGTATTCATATCATATAATTATGATACTATATATTATATAATAAATATAATAATTATTATTATATAATAATAAAAAGGAAAAATACCTATAATACAGGACCTATGTTACCAAACTGGAGTGAGGATCAGATGGGATAATGCATGTAAGCCACTTTGTAAGCCTCAAAGCAGCATAGATATTATGGAGATTCTGTGATTGGTGCTTCCTAGAAAACAGCTACCTAGGATTGAAAACAAAACTGCAGAGGGACAGGGCTCATCATGAGAATGCCTTGATGGTTCTTCCAGCTAGAGTGCTTTATGTTTCCTAACAGTGAGGATTAGAGAACAGTAATCTGTAGATGGGACCATGTGGCTAAAAGGAACTGGATTTTAAGGAGATTTACAAAATCTCCTTCTCTGAAATTCAGTAGATACCGAAACAGTTTTTTATCTACTTGAGACAGTTGTGATTCCTCTGAAAAGTGGAGAAATAGCCAAAATTATAGAATAATAGATATTGGGATAGGAGGAGCCTATAAGAATCATTTAGGCCAACTTTCTTATTATAGACATAAGGAAGCTAAGGTCCCCAGAGGTTAAGTCTGAAGGACATATAGCTAGTTAGTAGAAGAATAATGAATGGTTAGGAAACAATCCTTATGACTTCCTGATAATCACGTGAGTACATGATTTTGTGTGTATATATATGTATATATATGTGTGTGTACATATACACATATTTACATATATGTATAGACATACATGCACACATACATACACACGAACATGTGTGTGTGCGTGCACGCGCGTGTGTGTATCCCAACAATTTGGCTGCCCTCTTACTATATTCTGTTCGAGCTCATTACTGAATTTTTTAAAGAATTGTGGTTATTCTAAGTGATAGTATCTTTAATATTTTTAGTTGATTTGGTGGGGGCGGGTCCAGATCTATGATTGGTAAAGGGATTCCTTCTCCCAGTAATTGTTCTGAAATTTATAGTCTTACAGGGATGCCTAAGCCCAAGGCCTAGAGAAAGTACGTGATCTCCTGCTAGTATGTGTCAGAAGCAGAGCTTGAGCCCAGGTATTCATGTTTCCGAGGCTGACCCTTCCTTTGTCCACCACACAAAGTGGCTTCTCAAAGGCTATTCTTTGGAGAGATTATAGAAAGTCAAGTAGAAATGAGGAAAGGAGAAGAGGAAGTTAATAAGTACTTATATAGTGCCTACTAGTTTTTTGCCAGGCACTGTGCTAAGCCCTTTACAAATATTAGCTCATTTGATCGTCATAACACCCTGAGAGGTAGGTGCTGTTATTATCCTTATTTTACAGCTGAGGAAACTGAGGCAAACAAGAGTTAAGTGACTTGCCCTGGGTCACACGGCCTAATAAGTGTCTGAGACCATATTTGAACTCAGTTCTTCATGACTCCTGTCCCAGAACTCTATTCATTGTACAACCAGCTGCTACTATTATCAGATAAGGATACTGAGACAGAGGCTGTGCCTTGCCCAGCATCACAGAACTAGGAAGTGTCTGAGTCAGGATTTGAATTCATGTCTTCCTGACTCTAGACCTAGCGTTTCATCCATTGTACCACATTGTTTCCTAGTATTGTTCTACTTAAGTTGGTTGTTGGCTTCTGAAACAACCTAAGGGAAACTTTAGTAGCTGTATAGATGAGGACATTTTGAGGAGAGGTAAACGTGCATACACACACACACACCCACACACCACACACACACACACACACACACACACACACCACACACACACACACACACACCCAATAATGCAAAGTAAGGGATGATATTGCCTAAGAGGCAACCCATGTCTTTGAGAGTTCAGAGGAAAGAGAGATTTCACTTTCAGCTATTAGGATGAAGAAAAGCTTCCTAGGAGTGACATTTAAGTTGACCTTGAAAAATGTTTGGGATTTCCTTAGACAGAAAAGCATATGTTTGTGTGTGTTTATATTTGTGTGTGTATGTGTGCTTGCGTGCATGTGTGTGTGTGTGTGTGTGTGTGTGTGTGTGTGTGTGTGTGTGTGTGTGTGCAGGCCAAAGCATTGCAGGAATAAGGAATACATGAACAAGGCAGAAAAGGAGAGGGCATATTCTGGAATCAGTTAAGACTTTTAATTTGGCTAGAGTGTAGGGCATGTAAAAACGAATAGTATGAGGTCACTAAGGTTCCAAGAAATTTATTGCATTACAGGAATTGTCCTATTTGGAAATTTTTTTCAACAACTTTGTTGAATTTTCCAAACAATAACATTTTTCTGAAATTTTTTATTTCTATCCTGACATTTATCTATCAGTAGATGAGAAACAGGAAGATAGGTGGCACAGTGGACAGAGTGCTGAGACTAGAGTCAGGAAGACTCATCTTCTTGAGTTCAAATCCAACCTTATCCACTTACTAGCTGTATGACCCTGGGCAAGTCATTGAACTCTATTCATCTCAGTTTTCTCATATATAGAATGAGCTGGAGAAGGAAATGGCAAACCACTCCAGTATCTTTGCCAAGAAAACCCCAAATGGGATGACAAAGAGTTGGACGGACATGACTGAAAATGAGAAACAATGCAGTTGTATTGAAAAGGGCTCTAGATTTGGATTCCGAGCATTCTTGAATTTGAATCCTGTCTCTGATTCAAAATTGCAAACTAAAGTCTAAGGCAAAACTTTGACTTACCAATGATGTGACCACGAACAAGCCTCCATGAGCTGCAAGTTTCCTAATCTGTAAGATAGTGATAATAATACTTTTCAAGGTTGTCTTGGGGACCAAATGAAATAATATATATATAAAGCTCATTAAAAACCCTAAAGTACTATCTAAATAGAAACTATTACAGAGTGTATATTATATGGCCTTATAAATTGGGCTAGTGTGAGTTTATTCTCGTATGCAGTTTATATGCTTATATTTATATATAAATGTCTTCCTTATTATTGATTTTTCACTTACTTTAGCCATCCACACACTCACACACAGACTTAATAGATGAGGAGATTCACTGCTCATGTTTACTTAAATGTTGTTGCAAACATGTTCCCCTAAACATTTATTTATCAAGATATATTCTACAGTATCTTTAAAAAAAAAATCACTAAATGAGATGAGAGATGAGACTTTCATTTCCTTGCCTTTCTTTTATGTTAGAATCCCAACTATTTTATTTTTAGATTCATTTTATTGGGGAAACCAAACAATCCATGGCACTTACTTGCCAGTAGATGAAAACATCTTTCTAGTTGTTTCCCATGATGCATGTCCTGGCTCATTGCTGCCTATCGCTTCAGGACATGCATTTATTCCCTGGTCAGAGTCCAATGGGCTTAAATGATATTTAGAAATAGACAAATGGCATGTCACTTCACAACCAATGAAAGGTCATAGAAAAAATGCCTTTAAAGTAGTTAAAGGAACGTTAAATGAAATTTGAACTAAATCGATTTCCTTTTGTTTTTCTAATTCAAGTAATAGAATAAACTGACTCCAATTACCCTAGCACAGGCTGAATGCCTAGTTCTAGAAGACTGTATAGAGTAAGTTTACGCATTGATCGGGCTGTACTCTCTGGCCTCTGATGTGCCTTACAACTCTAAGGTTCTCTGGCTCTGTTAAAACTGGTTTCACTTATTGTAATGTTTTTGTGAATTTTCTTTTTAAAGACTAATACCTGAGATTCCCCCTCACATATGGGTGGCTAGAAAAGCTACCAGAGATCTGAGTCATTCAAAACCACGAGTGTTTTTATTTTTACCAGCCAAACTGAGAATCTGTGAGTTCAAAACAAAAGACTTTAGTCAAATTTCATAACAAATAAAGTAAGAAAAGAGGCCTTTTCATACACAGGATACACTCTTCCACAGGATACCATACTACCCTTGAGGAAGACGGCATGGATACAAAACCTCTATCTCTAAAACATTTTGAGGACTCAGTCAAAAAATCCCCAAAACCTTACAGGAGTTATGTGGAACCTGGGCGCTGAGTTGAGCATTGTTTCTAAGGAGGAAGTGATGCTACAGTAGGCAAGGCAGGGTCTACATTCTTGCCCTTATTACGTATATGGCATGGAGAAGCATATATAAAGCATTTGTTATATGACAAGTGTATAGTGAGCTCAGCACTGTGAATACAGATAGAAAAGTAAGACTTTTCTAAGTCTATTCTAAGGCTGCTGAGAGCTCACATTCTAATTGGGAGAGACAGCTTCTAGAAGAGTTCAGCTGGGAGGTGACTAGAAAGGGCCAGGAGTCCTTAGGCTCAGTGGAAGAGTGGAGGGCAAGGCCCATAGTCCTGAGGTGAGACTATTGGGCAGGAGGAATGCTAATGGGATCTCAATGGGTAGGATAGAAATGCAGGGTCACCCTCTATAGGCAAAAATAATACTTTGACTCTTTCACTAATCTGTCATTTTGTTGGTATAGACATTACCTTCACCAATGAAAGACATTGTCCACTTCATACTTAATTATAAAGAAACATTTTAAATATTTTGACCAGATCTGTGATCTTATCAGTATAGCAAGTTCTCTGAGTGAGGAACCTTCTCTACAGTACACATCCATGCATCTCCTTTAATTTATGGTCTTAAAGAGTCATCTGGGGTGGGGCTATTCAGGAGTCAAGTGACTTGCTCAGGATTGATTAGGTCTCTTCCGGATTCTAAGACCAACTTCCTATCTACTACGCCTGAGGCAGTGGGATAGCTTTGGAGTAAAAAACTATTCCACTTTCCTATGCATCACATGTAAGAAAATGGCACCATCTAGTCATTCCCTCTAGTGGCAGAAACAGAAATTTGGAGAACTTTAGAAAAAAATTTCAGAATGAGCCCTGAATAAATCTTTAATACCCTATTTAAACATATATAGTATTATACATTATTTATATGCTGAATATCTCCAATGGAGACCACTCTTCAATGAAGGGCCCCAAATAATAGCAATAACAACTTATATTTGGATCATACTTTCGCATTTACAGTGTACTTTCGTATGACTTATTTCAATCACTCCTCAAAATGATTCTAGGAGGACTGGGAGGAAGCAATGATCATCTAAATCTTATAGCTATGGATATTGAGACTAAGAGACACTATGATTTTCCTGAAATCAAATGCTTATCCAGTTAGCAATGATAGATTCTGGGTTCGACCCCCTCACTTTCCTGATTCCTAACTCAGCACTTTTCCCACTTTATCACATTGCCTTGCTATGTAGGTGTTCTTCTCCATCATTTAATTTTGAGAGGTTTGTATTTATATATATTGTATGTGTATGCATGACTTATTTGGTTTTGATTTTGCGCATAATTATATGTGCTCTTTTTGAATTGATGATTTTCATTGGAATAAAAATTGTTATCCTAGCTAAATAGTTCAAACCAGAGGCTAGAAAACCAAATTAACTTTATTAAGTATAATTTATATTTTTAGTTTCTTAAATGTAGATGAGTTATCAATAATTTAGAATAATGGATGCAACCATTAATATATTTCCCTTCTCTTACTCGTTTAAAAAAAATTTAAGGCATAATGTTTTGCTCCTTCAATTTCAACAGTTTTATTAGATTTCTTGACTTCAGAAATCTCGACTCTTTAATCCAATACTGAATTAAGTGTATAAGATAAACTCTACCCTCAATTTGCCTTCCTTTATGACTTCTACTGATTTCAGCTGAAGTTTTTTGGGTAAAATCTGAAACCAAGATTGGCACTGATATCTGATAACTTTAATTTGTGCAGCCAATTTACAACCTTTGCCAATTATTATTGAATTTTCATCATTGATTAATGCTAGATGTACACTGTGCTGTCTTTAGTTTTTGTCTTAATCTTAAATAAACTTGGAAAAATTGCCTTGCACACATAATATTCTGAGCAAGAAAAGTAATCTTTGTCATGATCTTCAATTGACAAGAATCTTCTTCTTTTCTTAGCGTTTAGCCTCTGTGGGATTGGATGCCAAAAACACAGTCTGCATTTGGGACTGGAAGAAGGGAAAACTACTGGCAACAGCAACTGGCCATTCAGATAGGGTAATTATACTGCTCTGAATTATTCATAATGAAAATATACAAAAATCTCTTTCTGCGTATGTGTGCATGTGTCTTTAGAATTTTTGAAATGCCTTTTGTTCTTATCAGTTTAAAAATTTTAAAGTTATTGTCAATTTATTTTTTAACAAAAGTATACTAAAAGTATTCAGATGTTTCTTCCATTAATCAATCAATCAACAAACATTAGTTAAGCACCTCCCTCCTTGCCATGTACTGGCACTGAGGATAGAAATACACATATGAGACAGTCCACATTCTTAAGGGGCTTACATTTTCTAGAAGACAACGAGATCACAAATAACTAAATATATAATATAGGCATAGGCACATTAATATATGCATGTGTGTTTATATATATGTGCATTATATATGCATATATAATGGACAGATTAAAAGGAACTAGGGAGTACTTAAAAACTGGATGAACAGGAAAGGTCTCTCAAAGGAGGTGAGGCTTGAGGTGAGCCATAAAAGAATTTGAGATTTTCAAGAGTGGGAACTGAGCATTTAGGGCATGATACACAGCCCATGTATGCAAAGACACAGAGGTGGGAAATGAGTTGTGTATAGGGAAGAGGTAGAGAGGGAATAAGCATTTATATAGTGCCTACTATGTGCCAGGCACAAAGTGCTTTATAAATATTATCTTATTTGGGTTTCACAAAACCCTCAAGGTAGATGCTATTATTATCCCCATCTTACATTTGAGAGAACTGAGGCAAACAGAAGAAATTTGTTCATGTTCACACAGCTAGTAAGAATCTGAAGGGTAGATTTTAACTCAAATCTTCTGGAAAAGATTCTGGAGACAGATTGCAAGGGGCTTTAAATACCAAAGAGAATAGTTTATATTTTCACCTAAAGGGAATGGGGATCCATTTTAAAATTGAAGAATGACATGGTGAGGTCTGGAGAGAGAAAAATCTGTATGTAGGGAGACAAATTAGGTGATTGCCATAGTTTAGTCAAGAAGTGACGAGGGCACATATTTGTATCTAATGGTAATAGGGTGAGAGAGGAAGAGAGAGGGACTAGTGAAGAGGAAGAAAGAAAAACAAGAAAAATAAAGTTACACAAATAAAATATACTTAAAAGGAATAACAAGTTGTACATAATAGATTTGCAGTTTGATGTACATCCTTCTTTTTTTCTATTCTACTATGTTATGGAAATGCTCGTTTTATTTCTTAGGTTCAGAATAAAATGAACAAAATTTTAAAAAATAAATGATGAGGGTTTAGACTAGAGTGGTTGTTGTGTGACTGAGAGGACAGCTGAGAACATGGAATCGATGAGGATTGGCAACTAATTGAATGTGGGTGTTGAGGGAGAGTGAAGAGTTGAGGTTGACTTCTAAGTTGCAAGCCTGTTTGCAAGTTTAAGGATGTGGTACCTTCAACAGAAATATGGAAGGAAGGGGGAAGTATGGGTTTAGAGAGAAAAATCAATTCTGGGGAGAGCGCACTAAGTTTGGGGTGGCTGTGGGGCATCCAAGAGGAGATGTCAAACAGGCAATTGGAGATTAAGGTCTGGAACTCAGGAGAAAGATGTAGGCTACGTATATAGAATGGGGCATCATCTGCATGGAGATGATAATGGAATCCATTAGAGTGTAGAAAGAGAAGAAGAAATGGTCTAGGACAGGGCTCTAGAATATACCTTTGCACAAGGCAGAATATAGATAATGAACTTGTAAAAGAGACTGAAGAATTTTTGTTTTATGGGTTAGGAAAGAACTTGGAGACAACAATACCTAAAACCAAGAGAGGAAAGGGTATATTTTAAGTCAATTGTGTCAAACATTGAAGATATATCAGAAAAGATGAAGAATGAGAAGAGAATAATTACTGGATTTAATAGTAAAGAGATGATTTATAACCTTGTAGAGAACCGTTTCCATAGAAGTGGGGATGGAAGCCAAATTGTAAGAGACTGAGCAGTGAGTTTGAGAGATGTCAAAGCAGAGTTAATGGAAATAGATAGTTCCACCACCCCCACCCAGGAGTTTGTGAGGGAAAAAAGAAATAGGAAAATTTGAGGGGATGATAGGTTAAGTGAAGCTTTTAAAAGGATGAAGATATGAGCAAGTTTGTACATAGCATGGAAAGGACAAGTGAATAAGGAAAATTAGGACCAAAAATTGTAGGATCAACAGGACAAGTTTCTGGATGAGAAAGAACAATGGGATCAGGTTTACAGGTAGATGGGTGGGAATTAGAATCACCTCCGTATAAGGTTAGTTGATCTATTCTTGATGAATCACATTGACTCTTCATAATCAATACTTCTAGGACTTCCTGTTATAGAGCTAGCTTTCTGTCCACTATGCCTCTCATATATACATATATAACATAAACATAAAGTTATGTTATTGTTAATGACCCCAAGTGTCTTTTTTGTCTGTGTACAGCTTCTATTAAAATAAGTAAGATGCATTAATAATAATTGTATGCCATCAGGCAAGAGGGGATAGGATAACTACTTTTAGTCTGTAAGAATTATATTTCTCTACTCTTGTGCTATAAGAAATCATGAGCAAGCGAACTTCACAAAAACCTGGAAAGACTTATATGAGTGAGTGGAGCAGAACCAAGAGAACATTGTACACAGCTACAGCCACATTGTGTATGACTAACTTTGATAGACTTGGCTCTTCTCAACAATGCAAGTTACTTAACCCCAATTGCCCTCCAAAAAGCAAAATATATACATACATACATACATGTATGTATGTATGTATATGTGTGTGTGTGTGTGTGTGTGTGTGTGTATAACCAGGACTGGCATCTGTACAGGGGACCCACTTCTCCATCTGGAAATACCCATGATGCTAAATGATCTAAAGTAGCCTGAAGTCTCATAAAACAACTAAAAGCAATGAGTCTGAAGGATGCTGGCAACGAAATCTTACAAACCAAGTCTTCTCAAGAGCATTTGTAAATGAAACTGGAAGGAGGTAAATATACCCATTGGAATAGATCAACTGGCAATTCAATAGTGATTTATTTTCATCACTAATGAGTAATGAGAACAGAAACACCACATTTGGACTCTTTCTCCTTAGTATTCAATGAAGGTAGAAGTGGAAATGATGGTTAGTTAAGAAGCTCAAGACAAGAAGTGTTATTTCATTGGTCCAGCAAACCCCTGGTAAGGAAATGTACTTTACCAATGCAAATCAACAACTAAAGGAGTACTGAGAATTTGAGTGACTTATCCAGCATCACACATCTAGTGTGCATCAGAGGCAAGACTTAGGGCCAAGACAATCTGACTCCTAGTCTCTGTATACTATACCACTTTTATTGTTCAGTCATTCTGACTCTTCATGATCCCATCCACCTTCGGTCCTCACTGCTTCTCAAAATCTGTCCAAGTTTGTGTTCATTGTGTCCATGACCCTATCTATCCATCTCATCCTCTCTCATCCCTTTTTCCTTCTGTCTTCAATCTTTCTCAAAATCAAGACATTTTCCAATGAGTCCCATCTTCTCGTTAGGTGGCCAAAGTATTTATGCTTTTGCTTCAATATTTGTCCTTCCAATGAATACTCTGAATTAAATTCTTTAAGTATTAACTGACTTGATCTCCTTGTTGTCCAAGGGACTCTCAAAAATCTCCTTTAGCAAATTAGAAACTGTCTGTTCTGTGGCACAGCTTCCCTTATAGTCCAGCTTTCAAAGTCATACATTGCTACTGGAAAAACCATAACTTTGATAATATGGACCTTTGTTGGCAAGGTGACGTCTCTGCTTTTTAGAATGCTATCCAGATTTTCCATAGCTTTCATTCCAAGGAGACAAGTGAGGAGACAAGTAAGATGATCTGGTATTCCTGTCTCTTTAAGGACTTGAAACATTTCGTTGTGATCCACACAGTCACAGGCTTTAGTGTAGTCAATGAAGTTGAAGTATATGTTTTTATGATACTCCCTTGCTTTCTTCATAATTCAGCAAACGTTGGCAATTTGGTCTCTAGTTTCTCTGCCTCTTGGAAAACCAGGTTGCTCCTCTGATAATTCCCAATTCACATATTGTTGAAACCCAGCATGTAGAATGTTATAAGTATAACCTGCTGATATGTGAAATGAGAATGGTTGTTTGGTAATTCGGTCATTCCTTGGCATTGCCCTTCTTTAGTATTGGGACATAAACTGATCTTTTCCAATTCAGTGGCCACTGTTCAATTTTCCAAATTTGCTGGCACCACCCTACCTTTCAAATATACATATATAACTTATACATACCCATAAGCTACGTGTCAGTGACTACAATTATGTTGTTATACTACAATCTCTTATTTATGCCTTAAACACTCTTCCTCCACCAGAACTCCATTCTGTAGCATAAAATGAATCAATACCAAATGTCAATATTAAGCCTATTCCCTTTGCATGGATATAGAAGACTGAAATTGGGAAGAACACTCAGAGCTAGGAAAATCTAACCAAAAGAAAGAAATTAATGCTTCTATGGGCCTATCCTCAAATTATTTCCTTCTAAAAGCCTCTGAAATTTTCTTCTGAATATAATTTTATTCTTTTCTTTGCTCTTAGTGTCTTTTCCCCTCTTGCTTGGATATATAGTATTATCTACTTCATGTTTGTCTACAAGTAAAAAGCGAAGTGTAAATAGTTTCTGACTAATCAGGTTGATTTTTCAGCACATCTTTCCTTCAAACCACATAGTCTATACTCATTTACTAATTCAACAAGCATTTATTAAGCTTATGTGCTGTGTAAGGTATTGGGCAACAATAAAAGTCTCTACCCTCACAAAGCTTACATGTGTGCAGAAAAGTAAACATTACATGTGTATGTATGTACACATACACACACAATGTTAAAACAACTTAATTGGGAGAACAATAACAATGACGGAGTGATGGGAATAGGCCTCATGTAGGAATTATACTTTCGATCTGATCCAATCCAATAAAGATTTATTAAATGCCTAATATGTGCCAGGTACTATGAAAAGTGCTGGGGATACAATTAATAAAAAGAAAGAGTCTTTGCCCTCAAGGAGCTTACAATCTAAAGAGGGAGACAACATACAAAAGGAGACAGGAAAGAAGAGAGGTAGAAACACCGAGGGATATCTTGTTCTGCAGAGTTGAAACTGGAAAGGACAGCAAATGCAAAGTGGAATGAGTTTGAACTTACTTCGATGTACTGTATCTGTGATCTCACTACTCTAGGTAAACCCTACAGTGACACATTGTGACCCATCCGTGACTCTTCCCTGGGTCTTCTATTAAAGCCCCCAGAAGGGATCTGCTCAATCCCTCTGTGGAGGGATTTCTTTATCTTTTAATATTGCATGGGTACCAATGGAGTAAATAGGCTACCCATTGGTTATCCTTATTCTCCCTACAGGACAAACTCACCTCCTTGTCAGGTCTTACATTTCTCTGGCAATGGTAATATCCTTTATATTATTTCTCCTATTCAATTCTTTCTAGAGGGTAGTTATAGATTAAATTAATCTTTGTTATTGGTCCAGCATAAATGTTACTGCCCCCATATATGCCTATGACTAAATTCCTTAGCTTAAATGGTTAGATCACAAGATAGAAGACTTGGGTTTTATTGCTAGCTCTGATGATCACTTTACTTCTCTGTCTTGCTTTTCCCATCTCCAAAAAGAGACTAGTACTACCTGCAGTTATCCACAGAAAGGGTTAAAAAGTAAATTCTGCAGAAGTGTTTTAAGATATCTGGAAAAATACAAAATCTACTCATATTGTTTATATAAATAGGACTGGTGAATTGCCATAGCACTTTAGTAGTCGAATGCATTTCTTCTGTCAATATATCTGAAGGTTTTTGTTGCATTTTTACAGAAAAAATGCCATCAGTTGGTTCTAAACCAGGGGTGGGGTACCTGCAGCCTGGGGACTACATGTGGTCCCTGGGTTGCAGCCTTTTGACTGAGTCCAAGTTTTACAAAACAAATTATTTTATTAAGGGGATTTTTTTCCTGTGAAGTTCAGATTCAATCAAAGAGCCATACTTGAGGACCTAGAGGTCACATGTACCCTTGAGGCCACAGGTTCCCTACCCCTGTATCTAAATACTTTTATCTCTCCACTCAGGAGACTCTCAATAAGGAGGGGCAAGAAAATAAGGAACATGTGACGCAACCAATGAATATTTCCTTCATCTAAGTTATGGGTTCTTAATTTTTTTTATTTCATGGACTCCTTTGGCAGTTTGGTGAAGCTATGAACTTCTTCTCAGAATAACATTTTTATATACATAAAACAAAATATATAGGAATACAAAGGAAGTCAAAGGTTAGTGAAAATAAAGATTAATATTTTCCCATCCAAATTCACAAACTTACTGAGATTTATTCATAAGATCTATGGACCACAGGTTAAGAATTCTTGATCTAGTACAATTCACTTTTTATCCAAACTCTAAAGCACTGAATTAATATAACACTATATCCCATTTAACTGAGCCTAACATCTGGAAACGTGAAAAATCTAATTAAATCTTAATATATCTATATATCGAGGATTATCAAAATAGCGATTTTACATGTTTTGGTATAATATTTTGTGCTTTTCCTCCCCGTACAGATTTTTGATATTTCCTGGGATCCTTATCAGCCAAACAGAGTGGTTAGTTGTGGAGTGAAACATATTAAGGTAAAATTAATTTTATTGCTTTCATGTTTTATTTTATTTTGAACAGATTTCAGGTGAAGCTATTTTATACAAATACTTGGGAATTTGAAAGAACTGCTAGGTATTTTTCACCTTTGAAGGTGAGGGCGGATCCTTTTGCTAATTCTCTGTTGCTTTTATCTATCTTTCACTTTTTCATACCTAATTCTAGCTGATAAGGCAGATTTTCAGAATTGCAAAGTAACAGCAATGAAATAAAGTTCTCAGCAGGCATTGGAAAAGACACTCTATGTAATTAAATATTAAACAGTGAAGCTCAGAATATTTTCGGCAGTATACCTTTTGGAGCAGTTGTATTTTAAATTCTGTGAAACAATAATTTAAAAAGAGGTTTGGGAAATATATTTATGTGTATCTCAAACCAGGAGATTTTTTTTCTGATCTTTTGAAATGTTTTCTTAGCAGATAGGAACCATATTGCAGTCAGCATAGAAATACAAGGACATCTTTTTTTTTTAATTGGACTGTACCAAGAAAGCAGGAAGACAGGAAAACAGATAGAATTTTTTTAAAAGAGCCATTCTGTTCTCTATTACCCAGCCTGTACTACACAGAAAATAAAATTAACTCAAGTGACATCCCTTACTTCTGACTTTACACAGATCACCCTAGAAATATGAGTGTGTCTTCTGTTTATAAGGTTGATAGATCACTATGCAAAAAAAATTGAGAGAGGAATAAACTAATTTATGTTATGATCTTAAACACATTGCTTTACTTCTTTGGACATCATCTTCCTAATCTATTTAAATTAAAAGGATGGGGGAAATTTACAGATTCTCTGAGTTGCAAGGTAGCTATGATACCCCCAAGGCAATCCAGTGCAATCCAGACCTAGAAAAAAATCCCATCTACAACAAGCACAACAAGTGGTTAAATAGACATACAGACAGATAGAGCATCTATTAAGTGTTGACTTTGATCTATAGAGAAATAGATAGACAGATGAATAGATTGATAGACTGATAGCTGGATAGACAGACAAAGCATCTGTTAGGTGTTGACTTTGATCTATAGAGAGACATATGAATAGATAGACTGATAGATTGATAGATAGATGGTCAGACAGACAGAGCATCTGTTAAGTGTTGACTTTGACTCTATAGAGAGATATAGGCAGGTAGATAGATGAATAGATAGATTGATAGACAGACAGATAGATGGATGGACAGATGAATAGATAGACAGATAGACTGATAGATAAACAGGCAGATAGAACATCTGTTAAGTGTTTACTATGTGCCAGACACTATGCTAGGCATTAGGAATACAAATTCAAGTGAAAATGAAGACAGTCCTTTAGTTCAAGAAACTTAACATGGTAATGGAGAAGACAACATGTAAAAAGGAAGAACTATAAAGCATTGTGGTAGGGGAGGGATCTTCAGGGTGAGAAGATATAATGGTAAGGGAATTTGAAGATCTTCCTTGCCCATTAATAGGTCTAGGGAATTTGAAGATCATCCCTGCCCCTTAATGGGCCTCACTTGGAGCCCAAAAAGAGAAGCTTGCTTAGGGGAGGCTTGTTTTTTCAGGAAGGCCCACACCTTTTGTTACTTTGTAATTAGTCAGTGGGTCACCAAGGTTGTGATGCCCTCTGACCCTAGAGAAGGATATATATACTCTGGGGTGAGGTTTTGCTTTGGGGCTCGTTTATGGAAAGAATTGTGTGATTTGGTCAGATGAGACTCTGGGTAGCCATTGAGTCCCCTGGCTTTTAAACCCCAGATGTTGGTGCTTCTCTCTCTGGTAACTAACTCTATATGTATGTAATGATCAGACAGCTAGAAGCCCTGTCTGTCAGTATGTTGAATTGTGTTATTTTCTCTGTATTTTTTTTTGTCTGCTTGAAATTTCTGTTTGTATTTCTCTGAAATTCAAGGTGCTGACTTTTCCCCCTGAACTAAGTAAATGATATATATGTTTTGTTTTGTTTTTTTAAGCAATTGGGGTTAAGTAACTTGCTCAAGGTTACACGGCTAGTCATTATTTATGTGTGGGTGCTCATTTTCTGAGAACGGATTTGATCTCGGGTCATCCCAACTCCGAGGCCAGTGCTCTTACTCACTGTGCCACCTAGCTGCCTCTTTTAGGGCAATTGGGGTTAAATAACTTGCCCAATGTCACACGGCTAGGTTTTTGTTTGTGTGGGTTAAGTGTCTGAGGCCGGATCCGAACTCAGGTCCTTCTGACTCCAGGGCCAGTGCTCTACTCACTGCGCCACCTAGCCACCCCTTATATATGTTTGATTAAAGTAAGATTGTTAACCCTTTTTGAGTTGCTTTCTTTTAGAAAAGCAGATCAAAGAACTTGTGCTAGCAGCCATCCTGGGGATGCTAGGGTGCTTGCTGTTACAGAAGGCTGCTGGAGTGAAATGGAAGTCCAGAAAGTCAATAGCAACCCTGAGCAATACATGAACATGACTGACCTAAGTACTTCCTAAAACACAGGTTCTGGGCAGTAACTAACCAACCCCAGGAAAGGGCTTCAGGAATGCAGGAATCTCTAGGGTGAGAAGACTGCTGGAAAAGAAGAGGAATAGTCCTAGATCTTACTTGAAGATTTCTAGTAAGAAGCAACATAGTACTTCGTAAAGCATCTCACTTTTTCCCCTAATTGTTAGGAAGTTTTTTTGCTTATATCAAACCCAAACTTGCTTGCTTACAACTTCTAGCTGTTGCTTCTAACTCTGGCTTTTTGGGACCAAACAGAACAAATGTGATCTCTCTTCAACATGATAGCCCTTAAAATATGGGACAATGGTTATCATATTTCCTGCCTGTCTACTTTTTTTTTCCAGGCAATCCATTCCCATTTTTTCCAACAGATTCTCATGTTTAAATGATCTCCCAGGTTGCTCCCTACCATAAAACTTTGTGATTATATGATTCAGTGATCTAATATAAAAAGGGGCTATACTGTTTTATTGCTACAGAAATATCCTCCCCTTCACTGTGATTGAAAATCCTCCTTTCTGAAACTGCAGACTTCAGTATAAGAATGTGTTTGAAGAATTCTTTCATCAAATTCCTCATCTCCAGGCTGAAATTTTTGACAATTCTCTGCAGCACAGTATTATATGAGATGATGCAGGCAGCTGGTGAATGGGAAAGCATTGACTAGCCAGCCTTTTGCTGGAACAATCCTAGTGCTTATCCTTTGGTCTGTTTTACTGCTCCAGCTTGTAATTCCTGCTTTGGTGGCAAGAGAATGAGGGGTGGGACAGGCCTTACCATGTACCATGGTGGTGAGGTCCAAGAAGTGCTGCCAACCCCTAATGACTTTGAACACATTTTTTAATATTTGTTTATTTAACAAATTTAACATGAAGAAACAATTCCCAAATCACATTTATGGTCTTGCATAAATAACAAATTAAGGTTACCTATTTCATGCTTTTATAGCAAACCCGAAAGAAATAAAAAATACATATACATTTCTATAGAACCATTATTTGGGTACACTCTACTAAACTATAAGCTAAATGGAGTTAGGGACTTATCTAAATATTTTCCCTGACTCTAGCCTCTGCACATCATTAGTGTTTAATAGATATTTTCTGGGTTGTTCAACTGAACTGCTATAACGCATCTTAGGAAACTAAAAAATTCAGAAACTTTTGATTATTTCCCTTGACTTAGTTTTATGCTGAACAAAACACCCACAAACAATATTTATTGGATACCAAGTAGGTAAACTGCTTGTTTGGGACAATACTTCCTCTTTTGTTCTCCACTTATATCCTTCCTTGGCTAACTCAAATTTTTAATCCACTTTATCTAAAAGCAGAAATGCCTCATGCTCTTAAAATTTCATTTATAAAATCTCAGGGACCCTCTTTTTTGTCAGCTTCATTAATTATACTTTAGCAGACATCCATTAGTGAAAGCAAAAATAAGCACTCATTTGTAAGACAAATTGGAAGCATCTGCCAGTGAGCTAGGTCCAGTAAGGAAGCCCCCTGATGACTAGGCTCTTGCTTCTGTCTGTCTGCCTACCACTTGAAGATTTTGTTCCAAGGAATTAGCAAAAAAAATTTCAGCAGATGCTACCATAAACCCATGATCATCACAGTTTATATTATTATGTATTCAATTGTCAGGTGTACATTTTAAAATTACCTCCTTTATCGAATCATTGTAGCTAGTCCCATGATAAGCACAACAGTTGGTTAAAAAAAAAAATCCCACAGACTTTGGGTGAAACTCCTGCAGATTTTGCCTAATTACCAGCATTTTAAGGCAGACAGTCAAACAATAATTATCTGAAATTTTCTCATGAAAAACAATAACAACTTGGGGTGATATGCCTCATTGAATCTGAAGCAAACAAGCCTAAGAGTTTTGTTGACATTATCTAGCTTTCTTCAACCTTTACACCCTGATTGTGGAATTTTAATATAGGAGGGGGCCTTCAGTAGCTGGACTAAATGACCTATGCTTACAGGCTGAAGAAGTCTGAACAGTGAAAATAAAACTGCTCACCTCATTTGCTTCAGAGCAAATGAATGTCACCCTAGACTATTACCCATGATTTCCCCAACATGGAACAATTACAACAGAGGAGATGCCAGTTGATGATTCTCCATTTTTTGCAGATAAGTCTGTAAGCCATCTTGACTAGTCACTAATATGTTCAATGTATCATTGAATCTTCATATTTATGTAGTCTGATATGACAGTCCTCCAGTACCTGAAGACAGTCATCATGTCCCTTCTAAGTGTTTTCTTCTATAGACTAAAGAACCTCACTTCCTAAAGTGGGTGCTAGTTATGGCAGCCATCTGAAACCCTTGATTTTTCTGGTTGCTCTTCAACTTGTCAGTGCTCTTCCTAAAATTACAGCACTCAGACCTGAACATAATTCTCTCTATGTGTCCTATAAGGGCTGAGTATATACAACTTTATTTTCAAAACTAGACCTGTGGTGTCATAGTTATAGGAACCACCAGTGTGGAAAATTAGTCTTAGCATTTCCTGAAGCAATGAGAGGTTAAGTAACTTGCCTAGAATCACACAATACAATATTTGGATAAGTAGCTAATATTTTCAGTTCTCATCATGATGTTTTCTATCATGTAGATACTCTAATAGATGTCATCCATGTGGAAATGCTCTCCACTGTACCTTGTCCAAGCCTTCTCTCCTTGTGTGATTCTTGGCCCTATGCTTCCATAGAGGCTCTGTCCAACACACTGGAGAGTTTCCCCCAAGTCTTTTAACACAGTATACATGAAATAGTATTTAATACTTTCATTATTTATTATATAATATTATTTGTTATTTATAAACATTAATTATTTAATATTTTATACATCATACATGAAATAACATAATATTTCATATTTTCTAAATGTGAGTCAGCTTGCTTATCTTCTCCTATTCTGTTCTAGCTTCATTGTCAGTGTCTGTCCACTCACGGACCATTCTTATAAAGAACTTCTAGATGAGAACCCATAAACAAGTAATTTCTGAAGTTTTTTGTTTCTTTTTTTTAATAATAACACTATCTGTGCTCATTTTCACTTTTTAGAACCTTCTCCTTTTCAAAATACCATTAATATATATCCCTAACTGTCTTAAAGTGCCAAAAAACAAGTTTCTCCTGTATGTAGTTGGCCAGGTACAGCTACCCTTCATCTTCTCAACAGCCAATTTTTACTGGGGCACAAGCCAGAATTCTTCCACCTCTCCCCTTCCCAAATCAGGTAGAAAACAGAAACCAGGATTTTGTATGGACTTTGGAGATTAAAGTGTTTAGTGTCCAAATCTGGCGCTTCCACTGTCATTGGTGAGGAGAATGGTAAGTTTAGGAACATCAACATATCTGTTGAATTCCTTGTCTATTACCTGTACTATTTCCAGTAGTAGTTACGAATGCTCTTGGGATGGGCTTAGGTGAGCCTTGAGTCAAAATTTCCTACAGACTCATTTTATCTCCCATTGCTTTTCACTATTCTGTGAATTGACGTTGCTCCTACTTTTCTGCATCCCTCTAGAATAGTTTATAAACCAGCTTGTATTTTAAATCAGTATTGTTCTTCACTACTGTTTTGGCAAAAAGATCAAGTGTTTGCCACACCTAATTTTTAGTGGTGTTTTTTGTTGTTATTGTTTATACCTAATATTAGCCCTGCAAGGGGAAGTGACCAAATGCTCTATGAAACAGTGTTACTTGTTACCTTCAGATACATGATGAAACCAAATCCTCCATTACCTGTGTTTGTCTTTTTGGAGGAGGTGATCATCATAAGTATAAACTATGGAAATAGGTGACAGAGCCCCATGTGCCAGCATCTCTGGGAGAGATGAAGAAGGTAGACAAAGAGAACTAGAAAAATTCTACAGACCAAATTGGCAAAATAATAATAATTGTTGCTCACTTGGCGTCCAACCTGCTTGAGATGGACTTTTATGTATTTAATTAGATTGGTCCTTGGACAGCAAAAACATTTTGTTGCTAGACTTATGCTCGAAACCTTTCCATATTGGTATGGAACATACTAGAAAGATGTTGCACTCTGGTTTTGTAGTTCTTGAGAACCAGTCACCCTTCTCCAATTATGGTGCCTAGGAGTCAACTTTGAGGAAAGTCTATGATACAGACCTCAAACAATGCAGATCAGCAACTGTTCTACAACTTAGAATTTTTGGAAACAGTCTAGGTCAATGAGAAATTAAATGATGTGTGTGGGGACACAGAGCCTCTCTATATCAAAGGTAATGATAGAACCCTGGAACTTAGGAGTAGGGTCACGATCTACTATGACATATTCCATCTTGAAACAAAATTATGCTATTTATACCACTTAAGAGTGAAAGGAAGGGAGCAACCAGGTGGCTCAGTGGATAGGGCACCAGCCCTGGAGTCAGGAGGACCTGAGTTCAAGACACTTGATAGTTACTAGCTGTGTGACCCTGGGCAAATCCCTTAATCCCAATTGCCTCACCAAAAGAAAAAGTGAAAGGAAAATAATAATGAGCCAGTAGCTTTTCCCATTTCAGTACACTGAAGTACTTTATTGATAACTAATACTATCTCTAAGAGATAATATCAGCATATAATAAAAGAGAAATTGGGACTTTGAAGCATAGATACTTAAAAGAAATCTTTGGAATTATAGAGCTGGAAGGAATCTCAAAACCAATCATCAAAAACCAAGTAGCACTCCCATAATTTTACAGATAAAGAAACTGATGCCGAGTGTAAGGTTTAGTGAATTGTCAAGTTCACACAGGCAACAAATAGTGGAACTGCTATTCACCACGTATTCAGAGTCCAAATTCAGCACTCTTTCCACCATGCCTCACCACATTTTCCAATTCTCAGTCTACTTCTAATTAACCAGTAAATCTTTCATTTGAGAATATGGGCATATTTGAAATGTTATGAGCTTTAAAAAAAAAAACTGCTTGTAATCCATCATCCCCTTTGAATCTGCTCTAATTGACTTAGAGTTACTCTAATTCCTTGAGGTTATTGACTTTCTTGCTACTAAAAATTGAAGCAATTTGACAAGTATTAGTAACTCATTGCTAAAATGCCTTACAGAGTTAGTTCCTTAATTACTAAACCATTGAAAATATATAATTTTTACACAGGTCTATAAGGAATAAATGAGATGATGCATGAAACATTCTTTGTGAAATTTAAATCAATCATTATTATAATTTAAATTTAAATCAATCATTATTATAATTCTTTGCCACAGAAGATTTTTTAATGATACCTTAGATTTTTGCATAGTGATAGTATTAGTATCTGGTTAAAAGAATGAAGGATATTCTGACTTCACCCCTCAACAAGCTCAATAGCTCAGGTACAATATTTCCTATAAGGTCTTTATGCCATGCAACCCTAGCAAATAGATATCAGTGATGAGGGACTTTGAAATCATCTGTTTTTGAAGATGGCTTTTAATCTACTATTTCTGTTCTATAGTTTTGGACACTATGTGGAAATGCACTGACTGCAAAAAGAGGAATATTTGGCAAAACAGGGGATCTGCAGACGATCCTTTGCCTCGCGTGTGCCAAAGAAGATGTTACCTACTCTGGTGCTCTAAACGGAGATATCTATGTCTGGAAAGGGCTAAACTTAGTCCGCACAATTCAAGGAGCTCATAGTGTAAGTGTTATGATGAGGGGATTAGGGGATAGCTTGGGAAATCATAAAAGACTCAACCTATGTATTTTTGATCCACTCCTTAGGACTACACTGGCTTCAATCAGCACTCAACATAAATTAAAGGAGCATTAAAATGAAGGATTAGGTTTCCAATTGAACACCTGTTAAGTCTCACAACCATTTCCCAAGTAACAGAGGAGGAAATGCATTTCAAGATCACAATGGCATTCTCTGGAGCTAGTGATCTTATAATCAGTATTATTAATCAGCAATGCCTTTTGTAAAATTCTAGGCTTTTATGTATAATTCTTTTATTAGTTATGTTTTATTTCAGTAATTAATATTACTGTGAAATAAGATCCACAGCTTTTTAGGCAGCAACAAGGTGAAACCGATAGAGCACTGAACTTGGAGTCAGGAAGACCTGAGTTCAAGCCAGCCTCAGACACTAACCTTGTGACCTTGGACAAGTCACTTAACTTTTGTCTGCTTCAATTTCCTCATGTGTACAATGAGGACAATAGTAGCACCTACCTCCCAGAGTTGTTGTGAGAATGTAAATTAGATAATATTTGTAAAGCACTTCGAAAATCTTAAAGTGCTATTATTTCTTGTTATTTCATTTTGACCCTAGTGATGTTCACTTTGAATACACTGAAAATTTAGGTGAGTAGCTTTCCCAGTATATCATGTGTCATGTAAGTTCTTAATGCTTATACAGACAAAACCAATGCAGCCCTTTCTTTTGATAGGCTAGAAATAGGAGGATAACACTGTCTCACCATTCTGATCTCTTTTGTCAAGACAATAGTTAATCTTCAAATCATGAATATTAGGTTATTTAATTTATTATTATTACAGTCAATAAAATAGTAAGTGCTTAATTGATGAATATCAGGGAAAGAAAACTAGAGAAAAATATGGAAGGGAAAACCCTTTGAAAAAGTCTGTAGTGAACAGAAATTTGTTCAAATGCTTAGTCCAAACTAATGAGATCTTATTGTCCCCTGAAAGATTTCATATTGCCCTTCACTAACACAGCCTTGAAAATGGAGAGAATGTACTCTTTGAAAAGTCCAGTTCTAGTAACACAAAAAAATTGGTTTATGTTGACATTAAGATTTTGTTTTCTATGTCATGGACCAATCTTCTAATTTTTCTAAGTCCTCCACATGATCTACCATCAGTAAATACTATTAAGGAAGGTGCCTTCATTTGCTCAAGAGGCCAGACGAGGAGTGGGGAACCTAGGGCCTTGAAGCCACATGTGGCCTTCTAGGCCCTTGGGTGCAGCCTTTTGACTGAGTCCAAGTTTTACAGAACAAATCCTTTTACTAAGGGGATTTGTTCTGTGAAGTTTGGATTCAGTCAAAGGGCCACCCACACTTTAGGGCCTAGAGAACCTAATGTAGCCTTGATACCACAGGTTCCCCACCCCTGGGCCAGACATTTTCTTTTCAAATTCACAAAAAATCAGCAAGTAGAATGAACCATATGTAGCATCATATGATGCCACCTTACTTTGGTGAACTCTTAAACAAGCTGAAGAAAACTTAATGTGAAAAACATGGTGATATGTACCTTATGAAACTGCTTCAAGAGTGGAAACCCCCCCCCAAAAAAAAACCCACCAGCACAAGACTGTTATTGATGTAGGTTTAATCATGCCCAAGAAAATGCAATTCATTCTTTCAGTTTTAATTAGATTCCAAGTGATATCTGATTGAACTTCTTTAATCATATCTCAGGCATTTAAAAAAAAAGATTTTGTACTTATTTGTTTTTGCTTGATTCTTTTGAGCAGTAATTTATTTGTGTTCCATGATTGACTTAATGTTTATAAAAGTAATTATAAAAGTAATTCATAACACTGAGTAGTCACTACTTCCAAATTTGCTTTAGTTGTGATAGTACTGCAGAATGTTGGTCATAATATGCTTTCAAATATTAAAAATGGAAAGGATTGATTCAAATAATGTAGATTCTCTTATTTGTTTGCTTAGATCATTTTTCAGTTGGGGAATATTTCCTTCCCAAACAAAGTTGTCTAAGAATACACAATATCTAGACCTACTAAGAGTTGACTAGAATGAATGTTTCTTTTGTCTAATGATAAAAAGATTATGTAGAGCCCTTTTCCAGAAGGATTGAATTGCTGACAATCACATTATTGAATTAACAGGCTGGAATCTTTAGCATGTATGCCTGTGATGAGGGCTTTGCCACTGGTGGTCGAGATGGGTGCATACGATTATGGGATATTGACTTCAAACCAATAACCAAAATTGATCTCAGGGAAACTGAGCAAGGATACAAAGGTAATACATAAAATATTACTTATCAACAAATTATGAGGTGTTAAATAGCAGAAAGTTAAATATTGTATAACCTATTAATAAGTATGAAATAACTTACCTTACATCTAAAGTGATTTATAGTCTATTTGATTGTATGATATCCTTAATAATCTATGGCACAAAGCAGTTGACACTTTTCCAATTTTTTGAAGATTTTAGTTCATTTAGGCTAGATTCACTGATAAGAAATGACTCAGGGGTTGAATGATTCATTGACACGCTCTGTAACTTGTTTTGTCCTATTTAAAAAGCTCTCAAGAATTGCAGATCTCATTCAAGACCAGAGGATAGAGCTGTTTTGCTTGCATTCACATGTGACACCCCTAACCCTGAGATCTTGGAAAAGACAAAACCAAATTTTAATACTAAGCCATCTCTGAACAGGGGCAGTTCACATTGGAGACTTCTTCACAAAATCAGGGGAGCCAGGTTTTTTAAGTGAGCTCTACCTACAGAGTCTATCCCATAGAGCAGACCCTGGATCCAGCCTGCTACCAATCATAATAATTATCTAGTATTGAGGTAGACCTTAGTTAGTCCTGGCAGGGATCATATAGAGAGAAGTATCATGGTATAGTCCCATGTGATCTGACTTTGTCTCTCTTCTATTCCTATGTTCTACCTGCTCTCTAGAAAACAATCAGTACCTGGTGGTGGGAAAATAGGGAGATGAGGAGGAAGGCAGGTGGTACAAGTGGTGGGAGAGATGCCTTTAGACTGCTGATTCTGGTTTACGGTTCTTGGAGAAAATGGTGTAACTTACAGGTGTGATAAGGCTGGATTCTCTTAGTCCCAGGCTTCACTATAAAATCAAAGCAAAAGTTAATGTATTCAAGTTGGTTGGATTTGAGACAGAAAAGGGAAAAAAGTCACTGAAATTCACAACCTGAACTGGGAGTGGGGATTCAAGGCTACGGCTTTGCTGACCCTCTCCTCAGGCCCTCAGTCCTGGCCAGCGGACCAGTCCCCTGGAAGGCCCTGTCCTGGTTCTGAGGCTTTCATATACCCCCCTTGGGGACATGTTCCCATACTCTCCCTGAGACCTAGTACAAAGGCTTGCACAGAGTAACACTTGCTAAGTAAATATTTTAAATGATTATGGTAAGAATTAATATGTTTCTTCTCAAAGAATCTATCTACCCTTCTTTCACTATAATCATAAGAGAGGGCCCCAGGTCTGAGTAAGGATGTGCAGAGCTACCCCCATATCATTCTAATTAGGACCTTGGAGTGAACTCCATTTCTCTGTACTTGGTACTGCCCATGCTCTGTGATTAGCCAGCTCCTCCCTCCTGCCCCTCTGTTCCTCATGATTCAGAACTACCTTCTGCCTAGAGGAGAAACTTTTGCTCTTGTTCCATTTCCCACACTCCCTCTCTATCTAGCTCTAACCCTCCTCCCATCTTTTATGCCCTCTTTTCCCATTGTGACCCCCAAACACTCCTTTTCTCAGGCTAGTTCACATTAAATATACATTATAAAAGATATAGCTCTGCTGCAGAAAATTTAAGCAAACCTAAACACCCCATTCACTGTTTGAATGAGAGCTGATGTTGCACGTGTGGATCCTAGCAGGGTAGAAATTGAGAGCCCAAAAGGGTCTTAGCAAGCATGTAGTCCAATATTTCTCAGCCTGCGAGCCACAGACTCCTAGAGTCCAAAGCATTATTGCAAGGGTTCTTCATTTCATTAATGCATGGAGCATTGCCATTTTGAACTTGGTCTAGTTCCAACAAAATATTCAGTGTGATGAATTGTTCTTGTATGTACAGCTTAATAATATTGATGCTTTATTTGTGCCTAACAGGAAAATTTTTCAGTGTAACCAGTATGCAAATACACATTCAGATTAAATGGAATAATATGTCTCATTCATATGTGTAACTACTTTTCAAATATATATTGATGCTCTTATGATTTATGAGCTTTAAATTAATTTAAAATATTACTTGATTCAGGGTAGCATTTTGTCATTATGTATTTTCTTAGAAAGTAGAACTATCATGGAGGGGTATCTAAAAAGAGCACTTCCCATTTGAAAGAGTTGGGGAACCATTGATCTAGCCCAAATCTTTCATTTTACATTTACATATATGGCAACTGAGATTTAGACAAGTAAAGCAACTTGACAATTCATTGGTAGAGCCAAGATTTAGACTCAGGTCTTCTAATTCCAAATCCAGTTTTCTTAATGCTTTTGTACTTTTAAGAATTTTTTGATACAGTTCATGTTTCTTTCATATTTTGCCAATAGTGCAATGATGACTCATGAGTCCATTTCAAGGAAATACACCCTAGCAATGCATTTTTTCTCCTACCTAATTAATTTCTAATATGCTCAGCTAATTTCAGTTCCTCTTCTAAACAAGAAATAATTCAAAGTGGGCAAGTCCCAACTTCTATTACTGGACTCTAAAAGTTTTCTACATCCATTGAATTATGCAGCTTTCAAGGAAAAAGTTAAGAACCATTGCTGGTCACCAGCATTGGTGAGCTGGAGCTCTTTTATAAAAATCATATCGATCTCATGTTCTATAAGATAACAAGTCCCTATTTTTTTCCAGAAAGTCTAAAAAGTAAAGCTAGAAATTATAGTCATGTTTTTTACACCAAATTTTTGACTCCCAAATAGAAGTACAACACTATGTAGGTAATTGTTGTGTTGGGAGTTGGAAAACAAAGCCGAAAATGGGAGATGGACAGTTACAGTAGTCCTGGATGGACCAGCAAATGGCACACTCATCAACAGGCAGAGGCCATTGCAGTTTGATGACAGAAGTGATCAGGTGATAGAGAAAGTTTTAGGGAAAAGAGAGTAGATAAAAAGTAATAAGGACAGTGGGAGACAGAATGTGGAAAATGGAGGGGAGGTAGCAGTTTTACTCTCATGGTAATATCTTGACCTCAGAGGCAAAACTAGCATTGAGAGAAAGTTACAAAGAGATAAGAAAAACAACTCCTCAACAATGAGAGCTATCCAAAATGGAATGGGCTTCCTTCAGGGGCAATGTGTTAACTCCTTAAGTGGGTCTTCAAACAAGGCTACAGGACCTTTTAAGGAGTGTATGGTATAGGAGATCCTTATTCAGGTAGGGACTGGACAGCATTGCCTCTGAGGCAAATGCTGTTCTGACTTTTAGATTCTGTGCTTCTATGAAAATAGGGGCGAGTGCAAATATTAAGTGAATTCAATACTGTGTTATTTAGCCCAAAGCTATTTTTTCTTCTGGTCTTTTTTTTTTTTTTGTCTACAGCACAAGAAAATAGATCAGCAATTGTGTTGAGCCAAAAGATTCAATGAGATTGTCCTAAGGGCTGGACACTAGACTAAAAAAGCAGGCTTCAGACATCGTTGCCATCATTTCTATCATCAGCAAAAATTTGTTTGTGCCTAACAGGAAAACAGGCAGCTATTCTGCACCGAGGACTTTATTTCTAAGGATATTGTGGGTTTACTTTGGGGGGAGAAGGGAACCTAAAAATGGCAAGTTATTAGGTCCATGATCACCAGGATTTCTAAGGCACTAATATACCACATCTCTGTGCCAGACTTGTGATGCATTTACTAGAGGCCTCATCTATTTCCTCTCTCTATCCAGGTAGACAGAAATGTATGTGTATTGTGGTGGTACTATTATGTTTTTTTTTCTTTCTCTGTTCATTTTCACAGAAATGTTTTCCATGTTTCCATGTTCTGGTCTCAGAATTTCTTCAGATGAGTCTATTTTCTTATGATCTAATGCTACTCAACTTCTCTCTTTCTCCCCCACCACCTACCCTTACTAATCCTGTTTCTTTTGAATAAGATAGATTCTTCCAGTCATGTTCCAATTATGGGTCTCATGCCACCAAGTCTCAGTGATACTGAGATGATGGTCAAAGTTGCCTCTTTGAATTGAAATCTCTGCTTTTTCTTGCTTACTACCCATTCTTTTTGCATTTGTGCATAGATGTCTTAGGTTATGAGTTTTATTGTAGATTCCTTTCTTGGATTTCATTCCATATGAATTTCTAGATATCTTTCTTGCCATTATTCCTGCCTTGATTAGCTAATCTCTGTAGTATCTAGTGTGATAGATATGTATAGGCAGTTTGTTTCCTTCTTTTTCTTCCTTCCAACACTTTCTATTTAAAACCCTTTTGGTTAAATTTGCGAGACTCTAGGAAATATCTTCTTACTAGCCCTCCTTAGAGGCATTCTCTTCCTAGCCAGGAACTCTCCATTTTTATCTTTTAAGCTTTGGTCTAGAAATCTAAATTGCATTCTCAATGACTATCTTCTTAACCTGAGGTTCACCTCTCAAGCCTTCCTCGTTTCAATCCCTTACTTTTGATGGGCATCAGGGATGAAAATGCCATCTGTGCCCCTCAAGTGTTCTATTTGTTGCCTAACACTTTGTAATCTTTAGCAGTGCTCTCTACATTTCCCATCTGGCCAAATCATTTGTGCTCAGGTGAATCACCAAAAGTAGGTAGCAGCCATCTGTTCTGATAAACTTTGGGAGGTTCTCTGCCAAGTCTTGAATATGTGCTCTGGGAAGATGGCATTCCACTCTATTGTCATCAGATCTGCAATTCGTTGCCTCAGTACCCACAATATATGGCAGAGTCTCCAAACATCACTACTTTCCTCTTTTTCCTCTGATAATTACTCAACTGTAGAACTTCTTCATACTCCTTGAAAGAGAAGTAACTACTTCCTCCTCAGGAGGTACAAGTTCCCCTTTTCAGGAAGATCCTAATAGCTGTTGCTAAGCTCCAAGTGAGCAGTGAGTCTTCTCCTCTGTCACATTCTTCCAACATCCATCCTCTTGACATGTGTCAGAATTTCCCTCTACTTTTTCAAAATCCTTTTTCTTTTTGTATTGAACCCCTTCCATTTTAAAGAAATATTTCTTTTTCCATGATAATCTGGACATAGTGTAAAATTATTTCTGAGGCCTTTTAGCTTTCTTTGTTAGAGAAGCTAGTATGTTGAGCATATTCACTAGTAAGTTGGCTATGGCAGAAATTTAAAAATATGTCCCCTATGCATGCTACTGTGAGCTCCTCCAGGCTTTTCAGGTTTTCTAAAAGACCTTTTTCCTAGAAGCTCTCCTGACAAACACAAATGCTGATGTATTGCTTTGGGGTGGGGGTTCTCCAACTTCTAAACAGAGTAACTCGTTATTAGAATCTTCTCCCCCTTATTAGATCTTTGCCAACTACATTTGATTTCCTTTATCTTGTCTTACTTTTACTTAGGAACATCTTCCCTTATCTTACTTGTCTTAACAATGATGTTCTTTAAGTGGGGGGTGGGTGGGGTAGGATGGAGGGAAATATAGTCAGTCTTTCACAATATATCCACTATGGAAATGTTTTGCATGGCTACACATGTACAACCTATACTGAATTGTTTATCTTCCCAGGAAGGATGGGTGACGAGGGAGGAAGGGAAAGAATCTGGAATTCAAAGTTTTAAAATCAAATGTTTAAATATATATACATACATATAATTATTATTTTACATGTAACTGGGAAATAAGATATACAGGCACTGGGGCATAGAGATCCACCATGCCCTACTGGAAAGTTGGAGGTTGAATAGGGTAAGATATGGGAGAGAGCAGATTGGGGGAGGGGATATTCAATGGGATCATTGTTTTGGGGTGTGGGTAGGGGAAAATGGGGAGAAAATTTGTAACTCAAAATCTTGTGGAAATGAATGATGTAAACTAAAAAAATTAAAAAAGAAGAATCTTAAAAAACAAAACAAAACCAATGATGGTCTTCTCCTCGGTTCCTTTCTCTTTCTTTTCCCCTTCTTTGAGTCCTTCTGTTCCTTCTGCTCCTTCTTTTCCGTTCTTTCTGCTTGAGCACTCCTTTTTTTTGTCCTTGAATCTTTTTCTTTTGGTTCTAGTATTTCTCCTTAGATCGAACCTTTCCCCTCTAGTTTGATATACCCAAATTTCTCCTTTGGGCCAACAAAATTTCCACTCCTCAAATTCAACCTTTGGCCTTCTTCAGAATTTTAGAGCCCTCTGAGTTTCAGTTTACAATTGGGTAGGTAGCTGAATGTATCAAGTGCTGGAATAGAAGTCAGGAAAATACTGATCCTGGCTTAGACACTTACTAGCTGTGTGATCCTGGGTGAATGATTTAAATTCTCTTAGCTTCAGTTCCCCATCTATAAATTGAAAATCAATTAGTACTATTCAAATAGTGCCTATGTTACAGAATTGTCGGTTGAAGGAAAAAAAACATTTATTGTTTACAATGTAGCAGGTACTATGCTAAGCACACATAGTGTCTCAACTGATCCTCACAACAATTCTGGGAAGTAGGTGTTATTATTATCCCCAATTTACAGTTGAAGAAACTGAGGCAGACAGAGGTTAAGTGACTTGCCCAGGATCATACAGTAAGTGTCTGAGACCAAATTTGAGCTTCCTGACTCCAGGCCTAGCACACTATCTACTACACCACTTAGCTACCTTTAGGCCTTGATATGAAGATAAAATGAGAAAATACATGTAAATTGCTATATAAATCTTAGAGGGTTATATAAATACTAGCTACTTTCTTGCTTCTTTTTTTGCTTTTTTGATTCGTCTTTCTTTCATCCACTTTCCTATTGAAGCCAGAAGTAGAATAGTTAAAGGTTAAAGGTCTCAAGCAGAGGAGTGACCAGACCAGAGTTATGCATCAGAAAAATGTCATGAGGAATAGAGTAAAGGAAGAAGAAAGTGGCAACAGGAAGACAGGCCAGAAAGTTTTTGCAATGGGCCAGGTGAGAGGCAATGAAGGCTTGTACTAAGGTGGTATCAATGGGAGTAGAAAGTAAGGACTGGATGTGAGAGTTCTTGCAGACAAAGACTCGATACACCTTGGGAACTGATTGCAAAGAAAAGTAAAAAACACCGAAGTTTCAAATATGAAACATTGGATCAACGGTGACAGCAATAGATCTATCGATATCAGAAGAAAGAACAGATTTTGGAGGGAAGATAGGAAGCTCAATTTTAAGGTCCTGTAGGCAATTGGAAATGTGGATCTGGAGCTCAAAAGAAAACCCTGGACTAGGGAGAGGGATTTGGGAGTCATCAAAGAGAAGGGAGTGTAAGTTGTGTGAATGAATGAGATTGGCAAGAGAAAGAACAGAGAGAAAAGAGGTCTGAGGACAGAACTCATGGAACACTGAGTGGTCAAAATGAAGGTAACAAACTAGTGAAGGAGATAGAAGGGGCATATATGAGACAAATCAGAAAAGTGAGACATCTCTGAAGCCAAGGGGAAAGATAGTATCCAGAAGGAGTAAGTGGCCAACAGTATCAAATGCTAAAGAGGACTGAAGGAGGATCAGCACCGAACAAAAGGCCATTATATCTGACTATTGGGAATTTTTTGTGACCTTTTAGAGATCATGTTTGATAAAATGGTGAGCATAAAGAAAATTCACAAGAGGCTGATGAAGGAGTGGGTGATGAGGAAGTGGAATTGAGTTTTTAATTTGTCCAAAGTCATTATGCTAGTGGCAAGACTGGGCCTTGAAACCACGTCTCCTGGATCTTAATCTGATAATCTAGATAACAATGGAGTAGCAATATTCATCAGATTCTGTTGATAAACACTGCCTTCCAGAAATATATGCATACATCTATTCTTTGTTTTCTTCCTTCCTTTGCATTTTCTTCCTTCCTCACTCCTTCCTTCCTCTCTTTCTTCCTCCTTCCTTCTTTCTTTTCCTTCCTTCCTTCCTCTTCTTCTTCCCTTCCTTCCTCTCTCCTTCCCTCCCTTCCCCTGCCTTCTTTCCTTCCTTCCTACCTTCTTTCCTTCCTCCTTTCTTTCCCTCCTTCCTTCCTTCCTTTTTTCCTTCCCTCCTTTCATATAGAGACATACCAACATCTCCTCTCTCTTTCACAGTCCAAATCCTAGAATATAGAGTCTATACTCATTTGGCTCCATTTCCTTTCCTATTGATAGTCATATCTTGATGCTATGTAATTAGGTCTTTTGACCTAATCACTCACACAAAACCGATTTCTCCAAAGATGCCAAAGATGGTTTAATTGTCAAATTCAATGACCCCTTCTCAGTCTTCATCTTGTCCTTTATGCAGCATTTGACACTGTTGATCATACTTTCTTCCTAGATAGTCTCTCTTCTTTGGTTTTCATTATGCTGTTTTTTCTTGTTTTTTTCTCATACTTTTCTTTCTCTCCTCCAGTTCCACCTTCACACAACTATCCAACTGATAGTCTCAAGGCACTACTCTAACTTTCCTGCTTTTCAGTGCCCTAATTTCTGTACTTTATGGTCCAGCCCAACTGGCCTTCTTCACACAAGTCATTCATTTCACCTCCTGTCTACATGCCTTTGAATGAAATACAGTCCCTCCTCATTCTTATCTGTAAGAATCTCTAGCTTCCCTCAAAATTCAGCTCAGATGCTCCCTCCTCTATGAGGCCTTTTATAATCCTCCCTAGCTGCAAGTGCCTTCCCCCTACTTTAAAACAATCCTTGTATTTATGTTTTATATATATACATATATAACACACATGTACATATACATTATATACATGTTAGTATATACTTTATTTCTACATATTTTTTCTCTCAACAGAATGCAAGCTCCTTGAGGGTCAGGGCTGTTTCATTTGTCTTTGTATCTTCTGGCACATAGTAGGTTTTTAGTAAATGCTTATCGATTAATGCCTTGTGTTCTTTATTTGTCCTTCTTAAGGCATTATTCATTTTGCTTTTTTTACTTTATCCCTTTCCTTTCCTTACAATCTTCTGGGACTTGTATGGATATTAAAAATATATATAATCCCTGCTCAAGGAAAACTCATATAAAAAGAAGATAAAAGAGATACATTCCATTATTCTTCCTCTCCATTGCAATGACTCTCTCACTATGTGACTGTTTCTCCCCCATCCCATTTTGTCTCTAAAGTTTCTTTCCTTGCCTTGCCTGCCATTTCCCCTTATGCCATGCCTTCCTGTGCAAGTATTTCATACTGTAGATAAATGAATCTATAATCCTGACCTCAGTGGTCTTGGAGCAGCGAATGCCAGAGCCAATGCCCCCAGCAAGCTGTTCTGCTCTGAAACAGCAAGGAGCTGCTTGAAAGCACAATGTAGGCTCTGGAGTGATGTGAGGTGTTCAGGGAAGAAACACGTGTGGTGTGATGGTGTATTTCAGAGATAAACAAGGTGGGAAGTGGTGTCAGACGAGTAAAAGGCTGACTGACTAGCTTTTCTTTGGAACAACTCATTTCTAAAGGCTTTGTGACAGGCTTTGGTAAATAAACTGTACCTGCTTGATCATACTGGCTTGATTCTGAATACTGCTGTTCTTTTTTGAAGATGATACTGATGGCAGTCACCATATCCACCCCCCACCTCAATTTAATTAATTTGTCATTTATTAACCACGTACTGTGTGCAAAAGCACTATGCTAATTTATGCGGATCCAAAGTCTAAAAGCAAAATTGTCCTTGACCTCCGTGAGCTTACATTCTATTATGGAGACATGAAATAGGCAGATAACAAAATGCAAAGCATATACACATAATACAAAGTAATATCCAGAGGGAAAGGTAACTCGGGGGCTCAGGAAAGGTCTCCTGCTGAATTGGCAGCTGACTTGTAGCTTGCAGTAAGGTAGGGATTTTTATGGTGGAAGAGGAGGGAGTGCTGAGACATGGGGGCATATCTGTGCCCCAGGCATGGAGGTGGGAGACAGGATGTCATGTGTGGGAAAAAGCTGTGAAGAACAATCTGGAAGAACTGTACAAACACAGAGCTGTAAGAACACAGAGAGCATGTGAAGGGGAGTAAAATGAAATAATACCAGAAAGATAGGTGGGAGACAGATTCTGGCTTGCCTTAAATGCCAAGCTGAGATTTTATATTTTAGAGTCAACAGACAATGGAAGACTCTTGAGTAAGGGAATGACGTGGAGATAAATATATACACAATTTCTAGAGTGAGAAGGTACTAACAAACTGGGGTGGCAATAGAGGAGTTAGGAACACCCTTGTGTAGGAAATGGTATTTGAACTGAGCCTAGAAGGAAGCTGGGGATTCTAAGAGGTAAAGAGGAGGAGAGGCATTTCAGGCATAGGAAGGGTGGGGAGAGGCAGAAGGTGGGATTTGTGCTGAATCCTGAAGGAAGCCAAGAGGCAGAGAAGAGAAGGGAAAACATTACAGGCATGGGAGACAGACAGTCAGGAGGCATGGAGTCAGAGGTGGAGTATTGAGTGTGAACCAGAAGGTCAGTCTTGCTGGATCATAAAGTATATGGAGGGAGATGTAACCTGTGAGATAGGCCAGGTAAGAAGTAGGCCAGTTTGTCTAGAATGTAAAGTGTCTGAGAGGGAGTAATGTGAAATGCCCAGAAAGGCAGTATGGAACTAGATTGTCCATGGCTTTCATAAAAATAAAGAGTTTTTATTTTGTCCTGGAGGTGACAGGGAGCCATTTAAGTTCCTTGAGCAGGAGAGTAACAGTTAAGCTTATACATTAAGATTATTTTGACAGTGATGTGGACAGTGGTTTGGAGAGGGGAGAAATGTATTTTAAAAAGGGGGGAATGGGAGATCAGGAAGGGAGTTAGGGAGTTACTGCAATTAATCAAGAGAGAAGTGAAGGTGTAAACCAGGGTCATGATTGTATGAGTGGAGAAAAGAAAATAGATATGAGATCTTTGCGGGTTAGAATGAATGAAACTTTGCCAATATTTGGTTGGATATGGGGAATTGAGGGAGGGTGAAGAGGTAAACTTGAGGTTTCAACCTTGATTGATATTTGGAAGAATGCTAGTGCCCTAAAAAGAAATTGAGAAATTACTAGGAAAGGTCAATTTAGTAGGAAATATAATGAGCTCCCTTTTACTCAGTTTGAATTTGAGATGTATCTTGTTGGAGATATTTAGTGGGCCTTTGGTGAATATGAGACTCAGGAGAGAAATAAAATACTAGAAATGTAGATTTTGGAATTATCTGAATAGAGATGAATCATTGAACCCAGAGGAGGGGACAAGATCAGCAATAGTGAAAATGGAAAGAAAAGTGAAGAATGTTCTGGAAGAAACTCTGAGCTACACTCACAGTTAGGGACTGGGACTTAGATGAGGGTCCCTTGAAGGTGACTTAGGAGAAGGCAAGTAGGTATGAGAATAATCAGCTGAGAAGAGAGTCAGGAAAACTATGGAGGGAGTACCCAGGAAGAGGGACTTATCAAGGGTGTCAAAAGTAAGAGGTCAAGAAGGAGGAGGACTGAGAAAAGGCCATTGGATACAGCTATTAAGTAATCATTGATACTAACCAGTGCATGGGCAGCTATGATGGATAGGGTTCCAGGCCTGCAGTCAGAAAGACCCAAGTTCAAATCTGGCCCCAAATATTTACTAGTTATGTGACCTTGGGCAAGTCACTTAATCCTATTTGCCTCCATTTCCTCAACTGTAAAATGAGATGAAGAAGGGAATGACAAACCACTCTAGTCTCTTTGCCAAGAAACCTCCAAAAAGGGGTCATGAAGAGTTGAACACAACTGGAAAACAATTAAACAGCAACAAATCATCAATAACTCTGGAAAAACCACTTTTAGTAATGATGGAATTGGAAGCCAGGATGCAAGCAGATAAAAAGTGAGCAAGAGTAAGAAAGTCTACATAGGCTAAAAAACCAGCAGTCATGCCCCATTCACATTATGACTATCCTTTATTTAGTCTGTGTCTAAACTTACTCTTTTATCTGAGGCTAATAGTGTGTCTAAGACTTCATCTTGCTGTACATCAACTTGCATTTGTAGCCCTGTGTTCCTTTAAAGTATTTCTTTTGCTTGCACTTGAACTCTGCCAGAGTAAGAATTGTCCATACCTTTCTTCACATCTCCATGTTTAGCCCTGGGCCTGGCCCTTAGTAGATGCTTAATAAATGCTAAGTGATTGACTTACTGATTGATTGCTACTGTTCTCAATTGTCTCATTTAAGCTCCCCACAGTGTAGCAGGCTTGGTCATCTTGTTCATTCATCCATTTTAAGCATGGCAAAGTCATTACGATAAAGACCTTAATTATTGATAGGCTGTCCTAGTGGCAATCCTGACTTGCCATTTAAATTTAAGCTTGAGTTAGAGTCAAGCTGATTTCATCATGCTGATGAAACCACTTAAGAAGCAGGATAGGAATATTTGCAGGAAGTCAATATTGGCTTTATAGAAGGTCAGACGAGCATGGCTACATAGACTTTCAGTTTGGTCTGGAACTTGATGACCTATTGATGCAGAAGGTAGGATTTGTGCTCAATTCAACAAGTGTTTTATTGAACCACTACCTTCTCTGTGCCTAGCACTACCTTTTATTTACCCCCATGTAGAGATGTGTAACATTAACATCTGCTGAAGAGAAATGTGTTTAGTGTGTAGTAGATTGATTGGGTTCTGTCCAGGAACTTCAGGCGGCTCCCACAGTAAATCAGTAGATAATTGTATTAATGCCGGGGTGTGTAAACACATGGGATGATTTTAAGTGGCATGCTCAGGGTGAAATTACTAAGTAGGCAAAAGTCATCTTTGGTGCCCTCTAACCTCCTTCCATTTTACTTTTTCCCCTCATTTCTCCCTGGTACCGTCCACAACCACCCTTATGCTCTTAGCTGTTGTCCTAGTATTACTTTTTTAGAGTTAGGTAGTTGGATTGCTCCTGTGGTTTCCTTGGTGTCTGGTGTGGGATGGAGGGAATCCTTGAGGAGGAATTTCTCTGCCCCCTAATGTAGGCAACTTCTGAATAATGTATAATCTTAGAGAGTTGCCTAGAACAATGAAAGGTTAAGTGACTTGCCCAAGGTCATGTAGCTAATATGTGTCAGAAACAGGATTCAAACTCAGTTCTTTCAGGTTCAAAGACTTGCTCTTTTTCCACTATGCTAGGCTAAGTGATGCTGCCTCCTCTATAGTTATGATCTAATTATTCCTTAAGTGTTACTGGTAACTAAGGTATTAGCAGGCAAACAAAGGCTTAAGGCATATCCCACCCGCAACTGCCCATCTCCCTACTGGGGAGTTGTTGTTGTTTAGTCATTTAAGATACTGGAGGGGTTTGCCATTTCCTTCTCCAGCTCATTTTACAGATGAGGAAACTGAGACCAATAGGGTTAAGTGACTCTACCAGTATCACACAGGTAGTAAGTGTCTGAGGATAGATTTGAACTCTGGGAGATGAGTCTTCCTGACTCTAGACCTGACACTCTATCCACTGCACCACCTAGTGGGATTAGTTGCATTTAAAAGGGAACTCCATTTTTAAAACTTGCCCTTCCTTCCTCTGTGCTTGCTGCTATAAGGAGAAAGGGAATTTCCTTGGATGCACTGCCTGTATCTCTGGCATAATCCTCCCCAGTGGGTGTTATTTAGGCTAGAGAATAGGAGACTGAGTTGGGAGTGGGGAGAAGAGGTGACATAATTGTTTTCTTCTAGCATTTGAAGGGCAATTGTACCAAAAAGATGTTAGACTGTTCTGTTTGGCTCCATAGGGCAAAACTAGGAACAGCAGGTAGCAACTACAAAGAAACCAATGACATGTTGCCTACACTTTCAGATGAAGTCACTGTAGCATTTATTACTTTTCCTTAACTGTTTGACTTTTTCTTCACAAGAGACCTCTCATGAAATGTGAAGAATCTGTAAAAGTGTTTTTAACATAAAACCAAAATGAATCAATAAAACTTTTTATTTAATGGGCCTTGAAATAAGGAAAAACTTCCTAACAATCAGATCTATGCCCAAAGTGAGCATTTGTTGTCTCAGGATGTGGTGGGCTGCCCCTCACTGGAGGTCTTCAAGCAAAGATGAGATGACCCTTTGTTGATGCTATTATCAAGGAGACTTGTTTTTGAAGGCCAAGTTGGAAAACATGGGAGCTGGAGCCTCCTGCCAAATGACATTCTACAGTCCTGTAATCTCTCAAAGCTACTCCCATCAGTTTATAGCATAATACTTCATTCATGCCAAGTGCTGTTAGATATAGAAACCAAATGGTTAATTTCATTAGCCTGAGTTCAGAATATGAAAAGAAAAAAGCAGCCCTGTCCCTGGGAAAAGAAGGATGCTATATGGTAATATTTGTGGAATACACCTTCTTACTCCCAACCCTTATTACTGTTGCAGAGAGTGCTGGAAGTATGGTATGCCTCAGACCCTGCTCTGGATGGAAGGCAAGGATAAGGGGCTGGAAAGCATTTATTAAAACTTGAAGGATTTAAGATCTTTCTTTAAAAATTAATTAATAAAGGAGGTTGCTCTTTAGCACCATCTGCTGGCTAGCTCTAAATAGCACGGACCAGAACACATTTCTCGAAAAAGAAATTGGCACATGGGTTCATGTTAGCAAAGAAATATTTTCCAAGATATGTTGGCACCACATCATTTCAGTGAAGTGTTCTTAAAATGCCTTCAGTTTACACTGCTAAAATATAGGCAGCAGGATGGCGTTTCTAGTGAAATGAAGTTTAAAGTGAGAATCCTCCCTAACCCAGTGTGCTACCCAGACACCGAGATAATCCCCAAAATTCCATCTTCTGACTTATAATCAAAAAGGGATTATAAGAAATGAAAATTACCTTGACGAATGTCCCAAGAAATAAAGATTCAGCCCCCATAGAACAAGACACATGGGTTCATGTTGGCAATGAAATAGTTTCATGTTTTATGAAAATACTCAGATTATAAAACTGAACAGCCTGATTTTTTTCTTCTTTCCTCAATATTTGTATACTTCCAAATGAATTCCAAACAATACTTCATCATAGTATAATTTATCATAACAGATACAGGGAGAAGGCAGTCATTTTCCAAAGCAACTGTTAGCTTTGCTACACGTCCTCTGAAAAATAGGATTTATATCTTTCCCATTTAATATCAGAATAGTTAAAAATCGCCTCACATGTAAAGATGATGTTTTCTGAGCCTCTTCAGAATATCACTGCTCACAGAATCTTCTCTCGAATATTTCTATCAGAGAGAGCCTTCTTTAAGGAAGGGACCCAGGCCAGGTCTGTCTTTCCTCTCCAAAGTTCACACACGACTTCCTCTGGCATGCCCCTGAGCCAAATATCTACCCCTTCCTTTTTTGTTTTTCAGCTTCCTTGAGGTTCCTTCTGTTCCTTGAGGATTCTTAAGCCTTAAGGTTAAGAATTGCTTTTTTCTTCTACTTGTATTTGTATTCCCCAATGTTTAGCACTGCTCTTGGCACATAGTGAGTGCTTAATAAAAACTAACATTTACATAGTGCTTTAAGGTTTGCAAAGCACTTTACAATTGTTATCTTATTTGATCTTCACAACAACTGTAGGTGCTATTATTGTCCCAATTTTACACATGAGGAAACCAAGGCACTAAGTGACTTGTCCAGAGTTGCCCAACTAGTTAAGTGTCTGAAGCCCAATCTAAACTCAAGGTCTTCCTCACTCTGAGCCTAGCATGATCTTACCTACTGCACCACCTAATTGCCTCTTGCATTTAGAAATTGCCTCTTAGATTTCAGAAGGGACCATTAGAAGAATATAAGTAAATGTGCCCACACATTAAAACATCTATAGTCCTAATTTGAAACGAATAACAGGCATTCACTAGCACCTGAATTAGGCACAGCATTGAATATTGGATGCTAGAGATGCAAGCACAGAAACAAAACTGTCCCTGTCTCAGAAGAATTTTCATTCTCAGGGTGGCTAGGTAGCGCAGTGAATGGAGCACCAGTCCTGGAGTTAGGAGAACCTGAGTTCAAATCCAGCTTCAGACACTTGACACAATTACTAGCCATGTAACTTTGGGCAAGTCACTTAACCCCAATTGTCTTCCAAAAAAAAAAAAGGCGGAAAAAAAAAAGAATTTTCATTCTTTGGGGGCTGAAGTCTGATTTCTTGGGACATACATCAAGGTAATTTTGATTACTTATAATCTCCTCTTGATTTTAAGTCAGAAGATGAAGAATTTTGTGGGTTGTCTTAGTGTCTAGAAGTGTTAAACTGACCATCATTTAGAGCCAGGCAAAAGAGGGAGATGACTGTGAGATGCCAGCATGAATGCAAGTGGGTGGATGAGTGTCTCTGACTAAGGCAGGATAGGATACATCCTGCTGATTAAATTAAGTAGGCAATGCAAATGTAACAGTCCTCCGGAAACCATCCCCTCTCCCCTCACCTCAATGATTAAACTGGTTATTTGGTTCATCCACTTAGTGTGACTAAACTGGTTTACCCACTGGGAAGGGATACTCTGGAATATTTTATCCTGAGTAGAACCGAAGGAATCTGTCTTTGCAGCCTGGAATAAACTTTGTAATCTGAACCTAAAATCCAGTCCTAATGTAATTTGGACACTTTGGTGTAAAGAATCTCTGTTTGCCCCAAGATAACAAGGTGAAGTGTTAGAAGTTATACAGAGAGCAGCAGCTAGGTGGTGAAGGGGAAGGAGGAAGAGGAGGACAAGGAGGAGGAGGAGAAGGACAAGGAGGAAGAAGAGGAGGGAGAAGAGGGGGAGGAAGAGGAAGAGGGAGAAGGGGAGGAAGAAGAAGAGGGAGAGGGGGAGGAGGAGGAGGAGTCATAAAGAGAATCAGTCATGCTGATAACAAAAGAAACTATTGAATATTTAAAATGGAGTTATATTGAGTACTTGAAATGTGCACATAGTTATATATGAATACATAGCACAAGTACATAGGTTATATAAAGGGAATATCACTAAGGAAATGCTATATGATTTTTGTTAATGCATAGACATAAATATGTACATATAAGCATTATCAACACAGTCTCTCTCTGAAGCATTCCCTGAACTTACCTGCTCCCAGCAATCTCTTCCTTCACTGAACTCCTGCAGTCCATGCCATTAGTTTAGCATTAACTATACTATATACTACTTTGATGTTATATCTTTATATATATGTATATATATAATATATGTATTGCATGTATAATACACACATATATGTATATATACATATATACATGTGCACTGTCTTCTGAATTAATACAGTGAAAAAGGCTCTGGCTTTTGATTCGAAAGATCTGTATTTGAATCCCAGGGCCCTCTATGATCTTGGGAAAATCACTTAACTTTCCTAGTTCTCACAAACCTCACATATAATTTAATTAACGTTTACTATGTTCCAGGCACTGTGTTGAGTGCTGGGGATACAAATAAGAAAAGGAAACATGGTTTCAAAGGGAAGATAATGCATCAAAGTAAGCTAGAAAGCAAGGTATGTGGGTAGCAAAGGGAAGGAACCAGAGGGTATCTGGTCTAGGGACATGATGCTCCCTGGAGTTCAAACCATCAGATATACTGATGGAAAGTAGAATTGGCTGGAAAGCTCACATCCTACCCCTCAATAAAGGAAAGTTTTAGGGGGTGTTTAGTGTTCCACCATCCAGCCCTTCAGTCAGAGGTGAGAGGAGGCTAAGGGAGATGAACTGTTGAGTATATACCAAAATATAGATATAGATATGGATATGGATATGGTTGTAGATATAGAGTTATAGATTAGATATAGATATGGATATAAATATCAGATGAAGGGATTAGACTAGATGACCTCTAAGACCCCTTCCAGCTCCAGAGCTATGATCTTATGAGCCCATGTCCGAGACTAAAAGGACTGTGTCTTATATCCATTGGTCTTTCCAGAACTTTTCACAATGCCTAGCAGATCCTACATACTCAATGAATGTTGATTTTTTGTTTCTTGACTAGATGATGATATTGATAATGGAATATAATCAAGCATCAATCAATAGTCTCACTTGGTTTGTTGGGATGCATATTCTTTACTCAAAAATTATGAAGGATAGAGCGGCTAGGTGTCGGAGTGAGTAGAGTGCTGGCCCTGGAGTCAGAAGGACTTGAGTTCGGATCCAGCCTCAGACACTTAACGCACACAAACAAAAAACCTAGCCGTGTGACCTTGGGCAAGTTACTTAACCCCAATTGCCCTCCAAAAAAAAAAAGAAAATTATGAAGGATAGCATATTACACTGACATTGTAACAAAATTTTACAAAGAAATAGACACACAAATGCATTAAAATTATTTGATAAATTGAGAATATAATTCCTGGCAGTGACTCTATGTATGTAAGATATATAAGCATTCCTGTCAATAAAATGGCATTAGATTACCTCTCCGGGAGGAGAAGGGAACAAACATTTGTTAAGCACCTTTTCTGAACCAGGAACTGGGCTAAGTACTTTACAAATATTATCTCATTTGATCCTCAGACACTGCTTCGGGCATAGCTAAGCCTACTTTGACATCAAGTCATGCAGACAACCCTAAATCTTATGATACATGTGCATAAGGCAATGTACTATCCTTTGGGAAGGATACAAAGATAAGTAAGAGAGGAAAGATCAATGGACTTGAAGACAGAAAAAAACAGGTTCAGATCTTGTTGTTGTTATCTGGATGATGCTGAGAAAGTCACGAATTTCACATTTCGGTTTGGTTTTTTCCAATCCCTCCACCTCTTAGTACTTTCTCAGGGCATCATCCCTCCTCTGGGTACACTTTCATCCCTTTCAAATCTTGAATCTTTAGGGAACCAATTCAACTATATACTATACTTCACTCTGGAATCTCTTACTCCCTTGTCTACATCTTACCAAACTCCAGCATTATACCCACCATGCACCTCTTCTCCTACTCCTGTGCTACTGAACTGAGCTGAAGGAAGTGCTGTATTGACTGAATACACCACAAATTTCTATTATCCAACATCAACTGGACTCTCACTGCAGCAAAACAATTGTTTTAGTCTTCCCTGATTGATTCCCTACTCCATTTTCTACAGTGGCTCTTTTCTCTTCTCTCCACAAGCCTCCCACAGCATCCTCCCACCATAGCCTCCCTTCTAAAGACCTCACCTCATGCTTTATCAAGAAAACACACTCTTCCCTTTTCCCTCCTCCACAACCCCTTGGCATCATCCCTAAGTATTTCCTCCTTAGTGCCTCTTCTCATTAACCAGGTAGCCATGACTCAACCTTTCCCATCTTCTCCAACAGATCCCCAACAATATCACTCACTTCTCTCTCTCATCTTCATCAGCATCTCTTGGTTCCTTCCCTGCTACTAATATGTATGAACACACTCCTTTCTCCTATCCTTAATCCCTCCACCAGATCCTATCATCTCTGTTAACTATCATACTCTGTCTCTCCTCTCTTTTTCAGACAAACTCTTTGGGGGACAAAAGAAAACATCTATTCTTAGGTCCCAACTTCATAGATCACCTGGAACTACTCCCAAGTTATCAGTGATCTCTTTTTTTTCTTTTTCTTTTTTTATTGGAAGGGGGAGAGCAGGGCAATTGGGGTTGAGTGACTCGCCCCAGGTCACACAGCTAGTAATCGTGTAAAGTGTCTAAGGCCAGATTTGAACTCAGGTCCTCCTGACTCCAGGACCAATGCTCTATTCATTTCGCTACCTAGCCACCCCTATCAGTGATCTCTTACAGGTCAGGTCTATCAGCTTTTTCTCAGTCCTTTACAGCAGCATTTGACACTGCTGACCACTCTCCACTCCTGCTTACTCACTCCTGTCTAGGTTTTTCCTTTTCTTGATTTCTTCCCACCTATTCATTTGCTCTCTTTCAGTCCCTTTTGCTGGGTCATCATACATGTCAAATGTATTATGCGTGTGCCTCAAGATTCTGTCCTGGCTCTCTTGTCTTTTTGCTATATACTTTTTCATTCGGTGATTTTTATCAGCTTCCATGGGTTCAATTATAATTTGTATATTTGGACCTAGTTTTTTCTCTTAAGCTCATGCCTTAGTCAACAAACACTTATTAAGCACTTACCAGGAGGTGTGCTAAGCATTAGGGATACAAAGAAAGGTAAAAATAGTCCCCTGACCTCAAGGAGGTCTAATCAAAAAAGACAACACGTAAATAAGTAGATGTGTACAGGGCAACAGTAAGGTAATCTGAGGGCGAAAGCATCAGCTGATGGAGGGACCTCCTGCAAAAGGAGATTTGAGCTGAGTCTTGAGTCAGATGGGGAAACGAAGAGGCAAAGGGTAGGAGGCAAACCATCATAGGCATGATAGATAGCCAGTGCAGAGGCACAGTATTATGGGTTAGGAACAGAAAGTAAGCCACTATCACTGGATTATAGAATGCATGTAGGGGATAAAGAGGAAGACAAATGGAAAGGTAGAAAGGGCCAGGTTGTGAAGAACTTTAAATACCAAATAGAGGAGTTTATATTTGCTCCTGGTAGTAATAGGAATCCATTGGAGTTCACTGAACAGAAGGGTGACATGTCCAGATCCATACTAGAAAAATCATCATGGCAGCTAAGTGGCAGATGGTGTAGAGTAGGGACAGACTTAGGACAGGGAGTCTGATTAGAAGGCAATAGTCCAGGTAAGATGTAATGGGGGCCTTAGCTAGGCTGGTGCCTGCGGGAATAGAGAAAAAGGGATATATACAAGAAGTGTAATGAGAAATAAATGTTACATTTTGTGGACAGTTTGGATATGGGGGCTGAGAGAGAGGAGAGCAGAGGATGAAACCAAATTTATGGAGCTAAGCAATGGTTTCTTCTCCAATACTCTGTGTGTGTGTGTGTGTGTGTGTGTGTGTGTGTGTGTGTGTGTGTTGTACACTTCTATGCACACTTGTTATCTCCTCCTTCAGGACGTTGCTTTTGACTCCCTATCCCCAACGCTTAGCACAGTGACTACTATCCCATTTGAGGTGCTTAATACGGTAAATTCTTGCTGAAAGATCTCTAAAAGGGGGTAATAATGCTACAGGGCCCACCTCACAAGGCTCATGGTGAACATCATGCTCTGTAAACTTCCCAGTGCTATATAACCTTGAGTTATTATTATGCTTATCCTTATTGTTCAAGGAACTTTTATTCTACAAGGAGATAAATACCAATAAACAAAATTTAAAGGGCAAAGGTCTGGAGAATAGTCTGTAAAGCAGTAGATAGGGGACCTGACACTTAGCTATATGCCGGTGGGCAAGTCTCTTATTTAATTTCTCACCAGTATAATGCAATGATATTTGCACTGCTTCCTTCTTAGGAATGTTTCAAAGAAAGCACTTTGGAAACTATTAAGCCTCTACAAGAATGCTAGTGACCGTGATTATTAGAGTTCAAAGGAAGGAGACTTCACTTTGGACTGGCCAAGTTTTCAGCAAGGCTATATGGAGGAGGTGACATTTGAGCCCAACTGGGAAGGTTAGGTGTCATAGAATCTAAGAGTTTGCAGGTACCTCAAAGGTCAGTAAGTCTGATCTGTACATTCAACAGCACATCTGGCAAGGAGTCATTCAAGTCTTCACTTGAAGACCTCCAGATGTGGGGAGATCTTTACCTTTTGAGGTAACCCATTCCACTTTTGCATAGGTAGAATTTCAGTATGTGGCAATAGCAAAGGGAGAACATTGCAGGAATAGACAATGTCATAAGCAACAAGGGATTATGAGATTAGATCTCCACGGCTCTAATTGCTTAAATTTCTGACAGCCACATACTCATAAAAGGGCTTCTGCTAATTTAGAACCAGAAGGATGCATTTGAACAATGGGTACATAGTATCTTTTAAAGCAAATCCTGCAGATATTGAGTCAGTGAACTATTCCTTTGTAGAATAAAATCCTGAGACATTTGTCTGATGATATTTTGAGACTGAAATTAGTATTCCATTTGCATATTTCTGGGACACAATGCATCTGTTTGCCCATCAAAATGATAATATGGTGCAATAAAATTCATGCTAAACCTGCCTGAAATGATAAGCTATGCTATAGTATCTCCAGTGTATACCTTATTAAAACAATGCTAATATCCTAACGTTGTAAATAATTCTTCATTTTCATAGAAAATCATAAGGAAATGACTTGAAAGAGCATTGAGTTTTTATGAAGAAAGACGTCCCATTATCTTTGGTTAATCTGCAATTTATGATAGACTAATACATGTTGTAAAAACTTATAGCTATCTCAAGTCAGAAAAGAAACAGACACAAGTTTTTTGTAACTATAATAGATTAGTCATTAGGACAAGAAGAAAATATTTTCAAAAAAGGAAAATTCTTTTCAAAGTCAGGAAAATCTTTAAAAGGCTATCTAAATAGGATCCTCCTTCTAAAAGAATTTCAGGCCCTCCTCTTCTCCCAGTTATGGCTCTACACTGCTTATCCTCACTGGTAATTCTTGCTCAATATAGAATGTGATTTTAATGTTAGGCATATTTCATTTTGACTTATCTTTGCAACCGAGGTAAAACTATTTTCTTCTCCTCCAGGTTTGTCCATCCGTAGTGTTTGCTGGAAAGCAGATCGACTTTTAGCAGGTACACAGGACAGTGAAATATTTGAAGTGATAGTGAGAGAAAGAGATAAGCCGATGTTGATCATGCAAGGTCATTGTGAAGGGGAGCTCTGGGCCCTGGCTGTCCATCCCAAGAAACCTTTAGCTGTTACAGGCAGTGATGATCGATCTGTCCGGTAAGACTGCTCCTGACTAACTCTCTCACCTTCTCAATTCTACCCCATGGTCCCCTTTGATTCCCAGCTTCATTTCCTCTATCTTTCATTTCCTTAAAAAGAAAAGCAAACTTAAATCTACAAATGCAGATATTAAGACAGTCCATTCAAAAATAAACTTTTTTTCTAGTTTCAGTGGCCTTTTTTTTTTTAATATATCTCTTTGGATTTCACCCTCAAGTGAAGATTTATTCAGTTCAGTCATTTAAAACCAAGGGTGGGCACAAACCAGGTGATGTAGTAGATAGAGTTGCAGACCTGGATTCAGGGAGAACTGAGTTCAAATCCTGCCCCAGATCCTTACTAGTTGTGTGTCACTTGTTTGCTTCAGTTTCCTCATCTGTAAAAATGAGCTGGAGAAGGAAATGGCTCCAGTATCTCTGCCAAGAAAACCATGAATGGGGTCACAAAGAGTCTGACGTGACTGAAAACAAGAAGACATAAAAATGTGCTGGTAAATGTGCCAGTAAACAACCAATTATCCAAAAATTAATTAAATTTAAATTGCTTTATTAATGTTTTCTCCTGCATTTTCTTAGATTTAGACAATCTACAAAAAATAAATCAAGTCCTGATTTGTAGTTTCCAAGATGTAAATGCTCACACTGAAATTTCATACAATTTATAATTGTCTCTGCCAGTTCTAGGTCACCCCTGAAACCCTTTGGGTCAGATCTGATCCAAAGGAGACGTATTGTAGGTTGCAATCCAGCTCTCTTTCTTACTGATGTTATTGAGCTAATGCTCTGACATGCCATATTTTTCCCTTGGACTTTTGATATCCCATAATGTGTCTCACAGTAATTAATGGGCTCCAATTTTATCTCAATGCATGCTTCAAGTAGAACCTCCTTTCTCATTCATCATCACTTAGAATTTTAATCTTACAAATGTTCTTCAACACACACAAAGCATTTACTTCTACTATTTAATTAACATGTATGACTTTGTACATTGTCCCACAATTGAGAGCAAGTAATATCAGATAGCATTTATATAGTTCTTTATGCTTCACAAATCATTTTACAAATATATCTCATTTGATCTTATTAGCAAGATCAATTGGGAGGTAGGTGCTGTTACTATCTCCATTTTATAGATAAGGAAAATAAGGCAGACAGAGATTAAATGACTGGCCTGGATCACATAGCTAGTAAATGGCTGGGGTCAGGTTTGATTTTAGGTCTTCCTTACTCCAGGTCCACCTCTCTCTCTCTCTTTCTCTCTCTCTCTCTCTCTCTCTCTCTCTCTCTCTCTCTCTCTCCACTGCCTCCTAGCTGCTAGTTCTTAAATGAAAACATAGTCTATCTGATTAAGACTGAGAGTGTTCTTGCAGTGGATATCTTATGTTTTTAATACAGAAGACATTATGAAAAATAATAATGTTCAACTCAGAGAGTCTTGGTTTTCTGAAGAGTGAACAATTGATATATTAAATCAGAACTGAGGGCAGTTATGATGTTTTTTTCAGCATTTTTTCCTAATCATTGATTGTAACCAGTGAAAAAAGTCAGAGAATCATTCTTTCTGGATTTTAAGTCTAAGATGAGATAGTGTAAGTTAGGATTTGTGGTGACTGTCTCTTTTTTTACCAGTCTGCATCTAATGTGAACCCTTGAAGGCACTAACAATATGCTCATTGAAACCATAATCACAATCTCTACAGAACATCAAAGCCTATCAGTTCCTACAGTTAAAATGGAGAGTTAGTCCCTTAATTCTGTGGGTTAAAATATAAACTGAATGTCTGCTTTGTTTATGGTCCCCTTTCTCAACTTGTTTCCTTTCCCTTATTTGTCTGTTTTTGCTTCATTCCCGGCTCATCCAGGCCCACCTAAAACAACAGTACCAGGGTACTTAAAGCATTGAAGTAAACCTTTGGGCTCATTTTGGGCCCAGCCCAAATTGCCCAAGATTATGAATTTCGAACAAGGGTAATAGAGATAACACCAAAATTTGTGAGAAATTTGACCAGCACAGACTTGATTAAGTACACAGCCAAAGGCCTATCAGTAATAGCCTGACTCCCATGTTGTAATCAAGACACCCACAGTAATTTAGGATGGCAGAACACTCTTAAAGAAACTTTGATATAAGTGAGTTATTGTCCTTTCCTCTACATTGTATATGAGTATACTGAAATATACTACATATTAATTGGCTCTTCTTCTTGACTGATGTGTTTTTTGATGATGGTGATTTTTAAGGTATGCAATAAAAAGTTTTTCTCTCCTTATAGTCAATGTCTTTGTGCCTGAGTGTAACAGAAGGTTGTAGTATAGACTGCTAATAACAGATTAGGAGACAAATGCCACTATATGTAAATTATATTTGTAGGCTTAAATATTATATGCTCAGTTCTTAGTTCCCAAATTATCCCAAGTACTCTAGAACTAAGTTCTTTCACTTGAGTTGATAAGCCTATGACTGTCACAGCTGAAAGCTATACATTAGCTGTATTTATCTGCACCTTGAGCTCAGCCTCCATTGAATGGTAACTTTGCTAATTTGCCAGTGTTGTTATACCAACTCTTTTTGAATAGACCAATCAATGACTGTATCCAGCTGTTCACCAAGATTTTGTTGATAATTACAAGTAAAGGACTTTCTACAGTCAGGCTTGAAACTATTTTTGTTAGGCATGTCATAATTCCCTTCAGTGACTTTCTTACATAAGCATGATTAAATTATGAACCATGCTCCCCCTCTTAAATGTATTTCTTCTTTAGGGTGTTTTAAATAAGACTTATATGCATTTCAATCAACATGTATCTTATCAAATAAACAGAAAAATTCACTGACTATGACCATGACTAATCTAAATCCAAATATTAACCATCTACTTTTTGTATTTTTATTCCTTTAAATCATAGATTCTCACTGTGAACTTTTAAATTTCTTTATATCATATTGACAACTGCATTTCAATAATTGATTCCATTTGTAATCCTATGCAAATAATCTTATGCATTGAAAAATATGCTGAGAAGGGGTCTAAGGCTCTTCAGACTACCAAAGGGGTCCATGACACAAAAACATTTCAGAATCTCCATTTTAAGTAGTACATTCAATACTTGATTACATATAGATCTTTTGCTTAAATAATTTTGTATTTCCAAATAGAAATAAAAAATATTATACATAGTATATGTGACTTATTTATACAGGCATCTCAAATTTTTTGTCAATGTTGTCTAACAAAAAAGATTTTTCAAGTGGTGAAAATGACATGTAGAAATCCTGAGGGATATTCCCCATCACACTGACTTATAGAAAGAAAGTAAGGAAACTGATGGGAGAACTAAATTGCAGAAAGCAGGAATGAAGTTACATGGTGTGAATGTAATTTAGATAAAGTTACCAGCTTTTGGTAGGTCAATAATTTTAGAAATTTGGTAGTAAAAAAAGGATGAGTCAATATTACTCTTGTGCTTAGACTATGGAGCCTTGCTGATCATGCCTTGATTGCCCGCTGTAATATGGAAGAAGCAGTACGCAGTGTATCGTTCAGCCCAGATGGATCTCAGTTAGCACTGGGAATGAAAGATGGGTCCTTTATTGTCCTCCGAGTCAGGTAAATTCAAGGATCAATAATGTTGCTTTTTTAAAAAAAATTAAGATTTTTCTTCCTGGTATCTATGTGTAAGTGCCTACATTTTTAAAGTACAAATGTATTTGAATAGAACAGTATGCTAAAGTCAAGAACAAGCCCAAAACTCCATTAGGAAAGGATTTCATTTATTCATTCAATAAACATTTATTTAGTACCTACTGTGTGCCATGCACCATGCTAAGCACTGGGGGCTACAAAGAGAGGCAAAAGATAGTTCCTGCCTTCAAGGAACTTACAATCTAATGGGAAAGACAACACACAAATAAATATATACAAAGAAAGCTATATACAGGTTAAATAAGAAAGAATTACATGAGAGAAAGTATGACTTTCTGTAGAAGGTAGAATTTTATTTGGGACTTAAAGGAAGCCCAGGGAGGTCAGTAGTTGAAAAAAGGAGGGAGAGCATTCCAGGCATGGAGGACAACTAGAGAGAATATGCCTGGAACTGAGAGATGGAATGTCACTTTCGGGAACAGCCAGGGAGAGTTTAGATACAGAAACAATATAGCTGACTTGGGGGTTAAATGTGAGTTAAATTTTATTTTTAATCATTTTTGGATGAAAAGATTCCATCTAATCATGTTGAAGAAGACTGAATCTTTTGAATCTTGCTCTTTTCCTGCTATTTGCATTTACTAGATGTTAAGTTACCACTTCATATTATTGTACAGACAATTCTATAAAGCAAAATACTCCATCACTTCCCACACCCCACACTATTTAAATGTATCTTGGCACATTTTATTGCATTAAATTCTCATTATGCGTTACAATTAACTTCCTATTGAATTGGTATTCAACATTCCCCTTCTCTGATTCATGATGTGTGAAAGAGTTTCGGGGCTAATTAACCAAAATTTTCTATTTGATGGATTTTATAAGCAAATATATTCCAAAATATCCACTTTGATAGCAATTAATTATGATCAAAATGAATAATAACACTTGTAGAAAACTAGTCAGTTGAAGAAAATATTTGGCATTTTGTATATGCAGTTCTTTTAGCTTTAATGAGTTTTTGTCTGACTCAAGGGACACCTGTCAATCATAATATGTTTAATATGGAAGAAAACAGCAATGTTGAAGTTTTGAGTGAGGTTAGAAACTTACTAAAATCTGGTCAGAGTATAGAAGTAATTCAAATAATCCAATATCTGTATTATAACAATGATTTCCTTACATATTGATTAAGTGTTTATACGATTATCACATCAAAATAATTCAACACTTTAAAAAGAAATTTCCTTCTTCTTTGGGGGGAGGTTCTTATTATATATTTTACGTATTTTTTTTTAAACTGTCGTGCTGTGCCATCCAGTTTACACAATGCTATCTGCATAGTCATAGAATTTTAAAAGACAGATTGTTTTTGTGTCTATTGTCTACTGGTATTTTTCCCTTACCTATGTAATTTTTTCAAATCAGATGATTAATCCTGCGAGGTCAAAATAAATTTTCCATTTATAAATGAATAATTTTAGGGAAAAGCATTATACAGCTGAACATTAAAACAAAATGCTTTAATATTCACTGACTTAAAATGTGATCGCTGGTTTAAAGTCTTTATTATTAGTTTTTTAAAGTTAGAATTTTCAAGAAAGTTCTTCAATAACCTTCCTTAAAGTCCTTACATTTCTAAAAACTTCTTTTCCCATTCAAAGATTTTTTTCTCTGCCATGTGGATGTTTTTAAAAAATATATTTGGGTTTGCCAATGTATAAGATTAATTATTTCCTTACTGTTACAGAGATATGACAGAAGTGGTTCATATCAAAGACCGAAAGGAAGTAATTCATGAAATGAAATTTTCTCCAGATGGTTCTTATCTTGCAGTAGGGTCCAATGATGGCCCAGTGGATATCTATGCTGTAGCTCAACGATATAAAAAAATTGGAGAATGTAACAAATCTTTTAGTTTTATTACTCACATTGACTGGTCTATGGATAGTAAATACTTACAAACCAATGATGGTGCGGGAGAGAGGTTATTCTACAAGATGCCATGTAAGTAATGCCAGAAATGATTATACAACCACTTCTTATCTATTAAAGAGTTGATGACCCATGTTGTAAGTTCCCACGCCCTTTTTTTCTCCTCTTCCTCTCTTCTGTTGCTTACCTTTTTGATCATTTCATTATTCATTAGCATCTCCTCCAAAATATGGATAAGATAAATAAAACCAGTTAGTTTTATCTTGTCATCCTCTCTTACAAATAGGAATACAGTAGGAAATTAGCTCAAGTTTTTAAATCATTTGTGGTTTTTAAATTACTGTAAATTTAATTACTGTAAATCATTGAGAATTTTACTATGGTATAAATAATCAATTTCATGGAGCAATATTGTTTTAAGAACACCTTTGAGTGACTAAGTCATTTTGACTATTATAAATACACAAATTAAAGATAAAAGACATGAAGAAAGATGCTAGAGAAAGAACTGATAAAGATATATGTATAGAATAATTATACATATAAGTATAATTTTATTAATATGTAATATATATTATGCCTATTTGTGTCTAATGGTAACCATCTCTAAGTGAGGGAGGGAGAGGGAAGAAAAAAAGTGAAAAAAAGAAATTTGCATGACAGCTATTGGATATTTGGAGGGAATAGCAAGGTGTACATAGTAGGATTGCAGTTTCATGTACTGTGCTATGGAAATGCTTGTTTTGTTCCATGAATTGTAAGCAAAACAAATTTTTAATAGCAACAACTTGCATGGATAAAGTAATTTATGTTAATCTATCATCCACGTTCCCCACAGCAAGCCTTAGAGATTGTGAAAGGACTTTTGCCATTTTACTGATGAGGGAGCAAATACTCAGGGAAGTTAAGTGACTTGCTTTTGGTTACATAGATATTTAGTGAGGCAGCAGGGATACCGATATTTTGCTCATCTTAATGAGGAATTCTGCCAACACAGGGTGTTCTAGGGGAATTCACTAATATGGAATAGCCTTAGGTCAATATAGAAACACCTAGTTGATCTCATTTGTAGTCTGCCTTTGGCTTTTAGTTCTATGTATGTTCTTCACAATTAGAAGCTTTTAAAATATATAATTATTTGATGAAATGAATCAGCTGGAAGAGTACTCCTTGGGGGGAGAAGGGTATGCTGTACCAGAATCAGAATGTGGCATGGGGGTCATAAGATGTACATATACAGTTAATATTTAATTGCTTCATATTAAAACATGTATAGGGGCGGCTAGGTGGCGCAGTGAATAGAGCACTGGCCCTGGAGTCAGGATGACCTGAGTTCAAATTCAACCTCAAACACTTAATACAAAAACTAGCCATATGACCTTGGACAAGTCACTTAACTCCAATTGCCCTCCAAAAAGCAAAAAACAAAACAAAACATGTATAAACGGGAGACAAAAGAGCCTTCCTTGAGCAATGTTTAAATTTAAGGGAAGAAATTTATTTAAAGGTACTCATTTGTATGAGTCTAAATATTAACTTAGGGTGATTTCTTGATTATCTAAATCACATTAGTCTGTTGTTAATCACTTCCTAAAATTCTGATACTTAGGTAGCATGAAAAAGCTAATAATTGCTGAAATTATATGGATACATATGTGTGTATGTATGTATATATGTATGATCTATGTGTGTATATATGTGCATGTGTGTATATACATATATATGTATATGCAGAGAGAGAGAGAATTTCGTGACAGCCATGTGAGGTGGTTATGACAGAATTTTATCCCCATTTTACAGAAGAGAAAAATGAGGCTCACCCAGGTTAAGTGATCTGATCTCGGTCACAAAATTAGTAGGTAACAGAAGCAGGAGTTGAACCGAGGGCCTCCTGATTTCAAGTCACACCCTCAAATCACCATATCATACTGCTGCTCAAATAAACGTAATTTTTTAAAGTTGTATTTTTTTTCTAACTATAATTGTAAAGATGCATAATTCAACAAAATTGGCTTCATTATTATGGAAAATTGTTTTATCATCTATTTTTGAGTGATGGTGCTAATTAGATTTGGACATTTAATTTTATGACAAGTGTCTGCTTTCCTTATCTAGAATACATATTCATCAATGAATCAAACAATGGATAAGCATTTATTAATTGCCAGACCCTGTGCTAAGTGCTGGATAAATGCTTACAGGTGTTTTCTTCTGTAACAGAAAAAAAAAAAACCTTCATACACTTTATATAAAGGATTTGGATTCCTACATTTTCTTGATTTCTGAAATAGAAAAGCTTTTAAACTCTAGCCCTTAAGAGACAAAAATATATATATTAATGGGATCAAAAGTAAGACTTTTTATTGAAATAATTAACTGGTGTCTTCATTCTTTTCAGCTGGAAAACACTTAACAAGTAAAGAGGAAATCAAAGGGATTCATTGGACTGCCTGGACCTGTGTGATTGGGCCTGAAGTGAGTGGAATTTGGCCCAAATATAATGACATTACTGATATCAACTCAGTAGATGCTAATTACAACAGTTCAGTGCTAGTCACTGGAGATGACTTTGGACTGGTTAAATTATTCAAATTTCCTTGTCTAAAGAAAGGTAAGAAATTATAATTTTGCATCCAAGGAGGCAAAACCTAATATTTTATTGTCTTTTTATAGTGTCATACAGATGATGTCTATGCATGACAACTAAGACGTTCTCTTCTTGGGACCAGTTCATGAAAACTACTGATCTTCTTTCTAATATTTATCCTTTAAAATCACAAAAATGAAATCTGTTGTATATCTGACCTATGCCTACTGAATGAACTGAATTCACTGCTCAACATATCTGAAAATGTTCTTAATGGCTCTGCAAATAAAAACACAAGGATTCAATCAATTCAATTCAAAAAGACAAGTGACAACAAGAGTTGTCACTGACCATTTTATAACAAAAGCCTAATTTAAATTTCCACATTATGAAATAAATCTGCTTTATTTCTGTCATAAGTACCCCTCTCATTACAAAATGTCTTTAGGACATTCTGCTCGTTATCTTAGAAAGAGAGACACAGCCTAGTGTAGTGCAAAGAGCATTGGATTTAGGGTTGGAGAATCTGTGTTCTGCTATTTATTACCTGTGCGCCTCTGGACAAATCATTTCTCTTTTTGGCCCTTGCTTGCATCATCTATAAAATAAAATGGTTGGAATATATGACCTCTGAGGTCCCTAGTAACTCTAATGATACTATGTACTGTGCCCTGCAGTTCAGAGAGACAAGTCCTAAGAACATATGGGGATAATTATAATCTTTGAGCCATAAGGAGGACTTGAGTCACACCTAGAAGTTCTTAAGGGGATACACAGAAGTCCACAAGAGGGCAGACTTAGAGAAAGGAACAGAGCCTATAAAAAGTTGCAGTAGCCACAAGGAAACACTGAACTAGAAATCCTTGAATGCTGGTCAGTTTTTAAACCCTTCTTACATTACAAAAAAAGCAAAGTAAATACATGCAAACCTATCTTACTAAAGCCTAGAAATTATGCTGTGGTTCTACTATTTGATACATTTGATTGAATCAATGCTAGAGCCAAGGTTATATAAATCATGGATCCATCACCAGTAAGGTCCAGATTCAGTGTTTTGGTCTCCAGGAAGAGATCAAGGCCATATTACTCTGTTTTAGACAGATGTAGATTTTTATATAGATTTGCCAAATAGTTGCCTCAATTCTCTATTTTGCATGGATAAACAATCTCCACGGTCATTAGTATTCCTTAAATATGACTTTTCTGAGAATTTTCAACTAAGTGCCTAAAATCTTATTTTAGGAGAATTAATCACCACTGGCTGAGTAATCTTTCACATGACTTTTTTTTAAGCTGACCAAGGAATAAGAATTAGAAATGTAATCACAAATGCATTTTCCTTTAAGTTTTTTGCGACCAGATATTTTTAAAACTTAAAAAAAAAACAAACCAACAACGTTATATTAAAGTACTGCTTACTTATCATGAATAATAAAACTGCCACTGTGGCTAATTGACAAAATAGACATCAATTTAACAGAATACTAGGATTAAGACAGAAGAAAAACTTTAACATAACTGAAAAAAATTGACCAAACTCCAAATTTCATCTGATAGGCTAGATCCTACTAGATGAGTAAATTAGGTTCAGAATGTAAGTCAGGCAGCTTGGGAACTTCTTAACTCCTTAAAATTCACTAAGTACCTTTCAACACATTGGTAGACTTATAATTAAATGTCACTGAAACTGTGGGAAGAATTAACAGACACTTTCCAAAATATCCAACTTGCTGACAAGAACAGATGTACACAATTACAGTCTTAGAGTAGGTAGGTACCTCAGGGACCATTGAATCCAACACACATCTGAACAATAACCCTCACTACAAAATACCCAGCCTTTGTACATCTTGTACCAAATACCCATATTGTACATCTTGTTCCAGCCTTTGCTTGAAGTCCTCCAATGAGGAGGAACCTAGTATTTTCCAAAAGAGCCTTTTCCACTTTGGAATTGTTCTAATTATTAGACACTTTTCTTTACATCAAGGCTAAACTACCTCTTCTACTTGCTACCTGTGATGAAATAGAATTTGTCTAATCTCTCTTCTATGTGACAGTCCTTCAAATACTTGAAAATAACTATTCTATCCACTGTTAGTCTTCTCTGGGCTATACATTCACAATTCATTTCTTCAATTAGTTAGTTCTTCCACGACAGGATATCCAGGACCTTTAGCAGCTTAGCTCTCCTTCCTTGGACTTTCTTCAGTTATCAATGTCCTTCCAGAACTGTGGCACAAACAGCTAGACATTGTTCTAGGTTTAAGCCTAACCAGGGCAAAGTAGGATGGCACTATCATATCTTTGGTTCTGAACTCATAATCTTTTTTTTTAAAGCAATTGGGGTTAAGTAACTTGCTCAAGATTACACTGCTAGGTATTTATGTGTGGGTGCTAAGTACTGTCCAGAACCAATCCCGGGTCCTCCCGACTCCGGGGCCAGTGCTCTTACTCACTGTGCCACCTAGCTACCCCTAACTCATTGCTTTTCTTAATGAAGCATTAGCTTTGGGGACAACCATATGGTACTTTTGATTTACATTGAGCTTGTTGTCCACTAAAAGCCCCGGATCTTTTTCAACAGATGCCTCTCCATCTTGTACATATGAAATTGATTTTTTTGAACCCAAGTATAAGAGTTTACATTTATCCCTATTGAGTTTCATCTTATTATAATCAGCCCAATACTTTAATATGTCAAGATCTTTTTGGATCCTGACTGCCTCCAATGTGTCAGCTACCTTCTCTAGCTTGGTATCATCTGCAAACCTGAAATCCTTACCAGGGTTTACAAAGGCAAAACATGAAACAGTTATTTATCTGTAGGGAGCCTACATTACCCTAGAGGCAACACAAGCATCTCACATAAATGATTATGATCATCATTAATGTTATTACATAGATTTACTGTGTAAGTTCTCTAATTATCTATGACCAGTGTCGTTGTCAATAATTTCCTCCCATAATCAATGCTGCTTTGTGCCTTTATTTAAGTCTTTGATAAAAATGTTAAAAACACCACAAAGATAAGTGCACATCGGACGGCTAGGTGGCACAGTGAGTAGAGCATCGGCCCTGGGGTCAGAAGGACCCGAGTTCAGATCCGGCCTCAGACACTTAACGCACACACAAACAAAAAAACCTAGCCGTGTGACCTTGGGCAAGTTACTTAACCCCAATTGCCCTCCAAAAAGGCAAAAAAAAAAAAGATAAGTGCACATCCATATGTTATTCCATTAAAAATAGACACCTTTCCAAGGTAACATGGAGCCATCTATGAGTTATTCTTTGGTTCCAGCCATTCACCCCTATTGTCAAACCACATAACTGACTAGCTCATCTGTCTCCATCTTTTCCACAAAAATACCATGAATGATTGCCAAGTGCTTTGCTGAAATCTAGCTTCTTCATCAGACAGGATTTCACCTACTTCTGTATTCTTTCACTTTCATAAATCCATATTCCTTGTTGAATAAAATCAATATCATTATTTTGCCTGCTGGATAGAACTTATTAAACTACTCATTCTTTGGTATTAATTTGAACATCAGTTATATACTCGACAGTATTACTTTCAAATATATGTAAAGATTTTGTTCCTCCAAGTGAGGAATAGTTATCATTTAATTTGATCAATGAACTTATAATTTATATAACTATGTTTTTCCATATGTCTGTTTCAGGAGCTAAATTTAGGAAGTATGTTGGTCATTCAGCTCACGTAACAAATGTTCGCTGGTCACATGATTTCCAGTGGGTATTGAGTACAGGAGGTGCCGATCATTCGGTTTTTCAATGGCGGTTTATTCCAGAAGGTGTGACCAATGGTATCCTTGATTCAGCACCCTCAGGTAAATTTGTCATTAAAAAAAATACTTGTTTTATCTCACTGTTTTTTTAAACTGTAACATTTGTACAATAAGTAAAGAGTAATCAATAAACATTTATCAATAAATATTATAATTATTCAACTCCTACAGTTTTATGCCAACCTGAAGAATAGTAAACAAGAAATAAACAACAAGACAGACATCTAGCTTGAGGCTGATGATTATAAATCCATGAGCTATTTCCATTATTTTAAAAATCTCATTTTAATGCCATATCCAAGCTACAAGTACAAGGGAGTCATGAAGAATGTCATTTTTGAAGGGAATATCAGTGCCAGGAACAACCACCAAACACTATGTGTCCAATTAGCCTTAGAACTAGTGTAATTTGTGGTGATGATAATATGAATATTTGATGGATTTGATGACTAGCAAAGCACTGGTTGCGATCTGATTTATACATCTTTATTTATGTTTGTTGTGATATCACCAAGACAGATGGGTTACAAAACTGAAAAAAAAAAGTGACAAAATGTTCTTTTGGAAGCTGTTCTGTGGTAGCTTAGGCCACGAGCCATTGCTGGCGCTAGGTTAGGTATTTAAACAGAAGAGCAAAGAGTGCTACTTCATGAACTACAAAGTTGGATTACCCTGCCATGCTTGTTTCCATCTACTTTGACTTGAAATTTTTACATTTTTCCAGAGCCAAGTCATTTTCCAGCCATCAGGAGGAGCCTGTGGCCTCTGGAGTCTCTAGCACATAGTCATAAGTGAATTTGCCTAGTCTGATTTTGGGTAGTGATTCAAAGCTGCTGAAATAAAACTGGTACTACAGAACAGTGAAATAAAAACTTAACAATATGTTAAAGTAAGCAATGTTTAAAGATTTTATTTGAAATAATTTTTTTTTAGTCTACTAACTTTTTTCCCCTCAACTAAGAGAATTTTATTACAGTGTTTTTAGCTTAAAATGCCATTTAACTTTTTTTAAGTTTGGAGATGCAATTAGACAATTAGCATTATTTGTTTTTGCAGAGGGTGGCAATGATTCATACAGTGAAGAATCAGATTCGGATTTATCAGATGTGCCAGAGTTGGACTCAGATATCGAGCAAGAAGCTCAAATCAACTATGAGCGCCAGGTCAGTCAGGGTGATGGTAGGTGATTTGCACTGGTTTTGACTCAGTTGCAAAAAGGTGCCTGGCCTTTATGCTTAGGATTGTTAGGAAAGAAGTTAAGAAAAGTTGTCCATTATTTTCATTTTAAAAATAAGTTTAGTTATATCACGTAATTCACTAAAGTCAAAGTAGAAATGGGAGCAGAGATTTCAAGGATTAGCCCATCACTCCTGTGTCTTTCTATATCTACTTTGGTATATTTATTTGGAAAAAAAAAACAAACCCCACACTTTTCTATTCCCTTAGTAGGCTTAAAAACAACAGCCAAACATCATTTTTATATGACATTCTTTTGAAGCATGTTCATTTGTAGTTTGTATTGTAACCTATAATCCTGACCTGTCTTAACTGATTCCTATCACCTTTTCATTAGAGTGAAATACTAGATACTGTATAGCTGTTCTGTACAGTCAGAAATTATTTCTAATAGGTATATTAGAAAGCTATGTCCAAATTAAATTTCATTTTCTTGGAAATAAATCTTTTTTCTTTAACAAAAATAATTGTTTAATGTGAAAAAAAAGAAAGGAGAGAAAACATAGAGCCCAGAGGAAACTTTAACATTATTTAAATGTCAAGTACTTTGATAACAGTAGGGTCTCTCTTTTTTTTTTTTCTTTGAGGAAGCAGAGTAAGTCGAGTACTGGGTCTGGAATCAGGAAGATCTGAATTCAAATACTGCCTCAGGGATTTATCAGCTGTGGTAACCCTGGGCAAACCATTTAACCTCTGTCTCAGTTTCCTAAACTATAAAAGGATTTAAGTAAAAGATACATAAATTTAGTGTAGAAAAAATGCATTGTGTTTGTATATTTCTTTATCCATATCAGGCTTTCATTTCTAAGACACCTGACACATATTTCACAAATGTATTCAAAATTCCTGAGTGGCTAGAGATTATCATTCCAATTTTGTTGTTTTTCAGTCATTTTTCAGTCCAACTCTTCATGACTCCTTTGGGGGTTTTCTTGGCAAAGATACTGGCATGGTTTTCCATTCCTTTTCCAGCTCATTTAGCAGATGAGGAAACTCAGACAAACAGGGTTAAGTGACTTGCCCAGAGTCACACAGCAAGTAAGTGCTTGAGGCCAGATTTGAACTAAAGAAGTTGTCTTCCTGACTCCATACCCAGCACTCTATCCATTGCACCACTAACTGCCCTATTTTACCAGTCGAAATTTTAGACTCAGCAAGGTTAAGTGAGTCCATCAAATAATGAGTGGGAGAGCCAGGAGCATCTAAATTCCTGATTCTAATGCAGTATTCTGAACTAGATTTAGAAGTTCAGAAGAATAAAGCACAAAATGTATATGAGCACATATCTAGTAGAGTTTGATTGTGATGAGCTGACAGAAACAAAAGAAATTCAAATGTGTGATTTGCTCCAAACTTTCCTGACTCAGCTTACTGACTCTGGATTTGGCAAAAGAATGATCAGCCTGGTGATTTTTTTAAGATCATGATCAAATCCTGAGTGATATCAGCAGTCTATTTATGCTTCTTGGTTTTTTTTAATGACAAAATATAATTAAATCAAAACATCCTATCATACAGATTAGAAACAAATTTATTTGATAGCATTTTATCATCAATTTATATAAAATGTCATATTGTTTTCACTTCAGTACACATCCAATAAGCAATAAATAAATGGCATGAAATTGACCTTTAGGCAGTATACAGAATGTGGACAAAGACTAAGCTAAGTAGATCTAATAGTATAACTCAAATATTGACTGTTATAATATATTAGGATAAAAAATGAAGATAATTACAATGTGAAATTCTGAGGACTCCATTCCTTAGATTCATGAGTTTCAAATATCAGGCATTTAAATTAAAACCATTGAGAGTTTCCTTGGAAATTCCTTTTTATTATGACAATAAAACAATTGCCTTTGTATTCCTTTACCTGTTGATTTTCATTACTGTTTTTTTAGAATTTTCTAGTAATTAAATTCAGTTCTTTTCAATGTAAGTTACCATTAGCAAAGTATATAATAAAATGTATCTGAGAAAAAAGAATAAAACTTTAAATCTAGTAGTTTGAGAGTCATCCAGTGCTAAGGATGACATCTTGGCAGATACCTATCCCTTGTATCATTTCAGTAAACATGGTTTTGAAGAAATTAAGATTTCCTAATAATGATAAAGAGAAACCATTCTTTATCAATCCAGACAAAGAATTTTTAATTAAAAGTTTCCATTCTTCTTTAAGGTTTACAAAGAAGATCTACCTCAGCTGAAACAACAAAGTAAAGAGAAAAACCATTCTGTGCCCTTCCTTAAAAGAGAAAAGGCTCCAGAGGACAGCTTGAAGCTACAGTTCATTCATGGGTATGGTGCCCCCACTGTGATTTCCCTCGTCTTTTTTCTGTTTTCTTTCCTCCATTTTTATTTCTTTATTTGTATCCACTCAAGGCATCAATGTATGCACTGCCAACCTCATGTAATAAACAATCTCATCTGTGATAGAGTAATGCACAGCATCTTCCTGATTCTTAAAGATGGTGGTTTTGACCATTATGTGGCTATATGTCTCCTGTACATACCTTTGATATGAATTGCAGACTATGAAGTTATGTCCAGTTGCTTCAGCCCAATTTTAGGTTGCCTACCCAAGGCATGATGATATAATTTCTCAGATTCAGAAATCACTTTTCCTTGTTAAATGTGATCATCTATAGATTTCTCATTGTTATATTTTTTTCCCCTAGGGGAAAAGAATAAACATATGCAGTTACCTCCTCGTAACTCCCAGTACTTCCATTTGGTCTCTGCCTCTATTATATCTGTACCCTTCATGGCAGTGTTTGTTAAGCATGCTCAACATCAGGGCAACTATTTCTTCCCTGCATTGCCAGACAGTAGCCTATCTCCTTTTTATATCCTCCTGGCAGATGGTAGAAACAAGTGCTGCTCCAATAGTGGCAGTAATAATTTCATAGGCTACCTATGCTTTCTGAGAATTCTTTCTCAATTTATTTGTTTCTTGTACAATTAATTCTGTGTTTTGTGGACTTTGAAAAATATTTGTTCCAGCTATAGAGGCTATGACTGTAGAAATAATCTGTTCTACACCCAAACTGGAGAGGTGGTCTACCATATTGCAGCAGTTGCTGTCGTGTACAATAGGCAGCAACACTCCCAAAGATTGTATCTTGGACACGATGATGACATCCTCAGCCTAGCTATTCATCCAGTGAAAGACTACGTAGCTACTGGACAGGTAGGTATCTTTCTTGCACAGACCTGAAATGTTATTCTTCACCTTTACCAAGAAAAAAAAAGCAATGTATTTCATTTTGGATTCAGTTTATATACTAGATTTTGTGAAATTTGCTATCAACAGGTATGAACCTGAAAGTCAAAAAGTATATTTGTTTGATTATCTCATTGTTACAGATAGGACAAAAAGCACTGCTTATTTGGTGAGACATTATAGGATATCCTAATCCGAAATACTGATAGACTTAAACACATAGCCATAGACAGGCAGAAACAGAGACATAAAAACAGACACAGACACAGAGAGATATATAAATAGTCCATTAGATTGCGATCTCCTTGACAACAGGATCTGTTGTTTCTTTCCTTTCCTTTCCTTTCCTTTTCTTTTTCTTGTATCTCCAATGCTTAGCACAGTGACTGGCACATAAAAGACACGGAATATATGGTTATTGACTGACATTGACATAGACACAAACATAGATGTAGATGTAGATAATATAGTACCTGTGGAAGATATATGAAAATTATTTGTAAACCAGAATGATTTGTAACAACCATTTGCAGGTATTCTGGGAAAGCAATATGAACTTTCACTAATTTATCACTTGAGTTTTATGGCAAAATCAAATTTTACCTGAATCTTTTCTGGACTGCCAGAATGGAAACTAAATCATTCCTCAGAATAGGGTCTTTTTGTACCTTGCTAAAACAACTAATCATTTTAGTCAATCTAATTCAGAGGTGTCAGAACATCAGTAAAACATTGTTTGCTTTCATTTTGACAAAACTATCATATGATTGACAGTATTTTCTCATTTGTAATGGGTTGGTTAATACTACATGAGTTTCGTGCTTTTGTTCAATTTTAAAATGAGACTTTAGGAAAAATTCATATCACAACTACTGTTCAGTATTTGAGTAGCAAACTCCAAAGAACTGGCACATTTTTTGCATGAGTTTCAGAGACCAAAACGAAATAACAGAACACTAAAGATTTTAAGGGCTATGAAATAAAATCATTAGAAGTTTTGGGAGTTAGTAAGCTGGTTGCTTTGTAGTTGCAATTACAATGAAAAATTAGACATTATATTCATTAGTTTCCATGATTAATTTTATGAGATGTTGATACAGATTTGCATTTGTATTCTTTATTTTCTCCATCTTTCTTACAAGCAAGGCTATGCTCAGTTTATAAATATTTAATAACTCATCTCTTTAAAAATTGAAAATAAACCAAAGGCTGATTCTTGACATTCCTTGAAATAAATTTGCAAAGCCCCCATGGACTACATGTTGAAATGAGCCTAGCTAATTCACCTGCACCTTCTTGGGTTTAGCAACTACATGGAGATGACTCCCCTCTTTTTTGGTGCACTTTAATGTGTGGGTAATTTTTTATCTACTATGGTTTGTACATTTCTTTGTTATCAGGAACTAGTATAAGATTAGCTCACATTCCTAAAGAAGCAGCAGAATGACAGGGGTCAAGTTTCCAGGAAAAAAAAAATTCCCAGTAGGAGAAGCCAAGTAATGTTCTCCCCTGGTTCCACCACACTATTATTGTAGAGAAACATACCATTTTGGCTTTTTTTTCAGTCCATATGTAGACTGTCCTGACTGAGAGAGGGTACACAAGTAAAACATTAGGCTTGCCAATTGGGAATCTCAGAGGAGGTAAGGCAGGTAATTGACATTTCTCTGTGGATAAAAGAAACATGATATGTGTCCCAGACTGGGACACTTATATGGAGATCTGCCATTATTTAGCACAGTAACCAAGATCATAGCTCTGCCCCTCACTCTGTGTGACCTTGGGCAAGTAACTTCACTTCTGGACTTCCCTTTTCTTATCTTCAAAAAGAGGCCAAAACGACCCTATTCTGAGGAATGATTTAGTTTCCATTCTGGCAGTCCAGAAAAGATTCAGGTAAAATTTGATTTTGCCATAAAACTCAAGTGATAAATTAGTGAAACTTCATATTGCTTTCCTAGAATACCTGCAAATGGTTGTTACAAATCATTCTGGTTTACAAGATGATTACTAGATGATTTTGAAGATGCCTTCTTAGCTCTATATTCTCATTCCATTTGTGATCCCAAGTCACACAGCTTAACTGGGTCTCAGCTTTCCTCATTTGTGAAAAGAGATTGTGTCAGATGATCTCCAAGGTCTCTCCCATTCTATGAATTTTTTTCAAGAAATATGGTTCTTGATTTCTGACCTCATTTTAAGCCTAAATGAATAAAGTCTTTCATAGTAGACTTTCACTCTTAATTTGGTCAGTCTGGATACTACCTCTGGTGGTGCAGGTGAAAGCCCCATTCCACCTTAGTAGACTTGCTTCATAAGTTGCAATTCATGAGATATTAATTAAATTATTTGAATTAATTATAATTAATAATTATATAATTAATAGTCAAACAAAATAAACATTAAATTAATATTAATTTAAAAATTAATATCCCAATGGCCAGCCTTCTGGTAATGGGCCTTTCTGAACTTGTCTAGATTGGTCCTGAAATGACAAATATGCAATTCATCATCATTCAAGACCTTTCCAGTTTATTAGGACCTGGTTGTGCTCTGTTGGTGTGCCCTACTAGAAGACAACTGGAGTTTAATAACATTAATGAATGATTAAGATTTGTTGTAAAGTAGATAATGACATTCACCCTGTAATTTAAGGTTGGAAGAGATGCTGCTATCCATGTATGGGACACACAAACACTAAAATGTTTGTCACTACTAAAGGGACAGCATCAGAGAGGCGTGTGTGCTCTGGATTTCTCAGGTAAGCAGCAGCCATGCATGATGTGAATTTTAAAATGAGCAATATGTTTAGCCAGATTTTTTAAAATCCTCATATTTTAGGGGCAGCTAGTTGGCACAGTGAATAAAGCACTGGCCATGGAGTCAGGAGGATCTAAGTTCAAATATGGCCTCACACACTTGACACACTAACTAACTATGTGACCTTGGGCAAGTCACTAAACCCTAATTGCCTTGCCCCCCAAAATCCTCATATTTTAGTTAAATCCTGTCTCCAAATAAAGATAAATTCCCTGTGTATATCAGTTATAGGAAGCTAGAAAATAGGTTAATCTTGTGATTTTCTTTGGGAGCTATATATATATATATATATGAATGCCTCATAAAACATCTGGTCTTTTGGGTACTGTCAAAAATGTAAATGATAATTTGGAGCCTAGAGCACACTGTGCTATGCACTTACCTGTGCCTTGTGAAATCCAAGGAGCTGTTACTGTTGAGATAATTCATTGTAAATGTTTGGCAGTGGCCCAAGGCATACATTCTAGTTCTCCAAGTCAGTGGGGAGCCTGACACCTCCATTTGGCAATATATACAAATGGAGGTGTAGATACCCATTGAACATTCTATAGCACTGACGCTTTGGAGAGGAATCTGATGGGGGGAGGGAGCAAGTGGCAGGGAATGGAATTGAAATTTCACCTTCTCAATATAATGTCCCAAAAGCCTTAGTGCAGTTTTAAGCTTAAAACTATGACTTTAGAGATGTTTCTCTATATGAGTATGTGTGTGTACATATGTACATACCATATATACATAATATGCAAAACATAAATTTTATATATTGTATATAATAGCACCACAGAATATCAAAAATACAAAATGAATGACATTCTTCCTACACTATTTTTCTTTCAAAATTTAAAAAGAATGCATGAAGAAAATAAATCTCTAATATACTTTGAAAAATTTAGTCCTGCAAAGATTGCTTAAAAATCCAAATGGAAGGAGACAGGATTTTTATTTTTATTTTTGCTATAGAGGAAAGAACCACTGGATGTGTTAAAGTCAGAAATGAAAGCAAAAAGGGATGGAATAAGCATTTATTAAACACCAGTTATGTGACTGGGACCATGCTAAGGGCATGTAAATCAGCATCCTAAAGGCACTTGTGGCCAAAATTCATGTTTGAATTGGATTCAGTGGTCAAGTCATTGATGTGATAGTATGCATGTTTCTTGACGAGACACACATAACTATAATACATAGAAACTATCTGAGAATTTTAAGGCAGGCAAATTATATATTTTTAAACTATAGTATATAAAGAGAATCTAATTTAAGAAAATATATTCTCAGCTCTAAAAAATTATCAATTAATTCTAGAACTTTTCTAAAGTAAATATAAAGACATTTCTTATTAAAACAATATATACATTTCAAAATAGTTTACCTACGCAGCTAGGTGGCAAAGTGGCTATTGATAGAGTCGGGGTTAAGATGATCTGGGTTCCAATCCTGCCTTAGACACTTACTAGCTCTGTGATCCTGGGCAAGATATTAAATCTTTCAGCCTCAGTTTCTTGATTTATAAAATGGAGATAAGAATAGCACTCACCCGCACTGTAAAGATAAAATGAGATAATATTTGTATTATTTGTAAAGTGTTTTGCAAACCATAAAATGTTATGTAAATACTAACTAGTATTATTACCATCGTAATAGAAAACAATCCATAGGATGATATGGTGGATAGAAAGCTGAATCAGAAAAAAAAAAGTCAAGTTTCAAGTTCATCTTTTAACAGATACTAGCTGTGTTATGATAGGAAAATCATTGAACATCTCAGTGCCCCAAGCAACTTTCTAGTCTGTAAATTACCAATAGATTGCGGATACATATTGTTGAAGGGAGTTTCCATACCAGAAAGTCCCTCAAGGATGAAATTTCCAGTGTAAGCCTTTTTTTAAAAGAACCTATTTCACAGAATGAGGAGTCCTAAACAAAATCATGTGTTTAAGGCACATTGTAGACTTTAAATTGACATATAAATACTAGGTATTAGGGTCAGGAAGAAATAGACTCAGGACACTTCATATCCTGTGTGAATTTGCCATATCCAACTGGAAAAAAGTAACATATTTTTGTGTTTGTGCTGGCAGTTAGTAAAGTAATTATTCCTACAAGAACAGAAACCTAAAGAAAAGTTTAGCTGTGTAATAATTTAGTATCTTGAATATCACTCCCATTAAAAGAACACAGTGGAATAACATTAAATTAAACAAAGACACCATTAAACAGATAACTTGCTCTCACAATATCTAGTTCACAGAGAATCCATGTATATTTTATGAACCCTGGGTAGGAGACCAACTTACTTGCCTGTTTGGTAAAATGCTCTTTTTTTAAATTGCCCTTTACAGTTGGCATTATAAGCTTTCAATTTATTTCTATGGACAAAGAAAAAAACATACATAATTAATATGCACCAACTTGGAAAATATTGAAAAGGACATTATCTACCCCTTCAGAATATAATTGACCGTGAAAAACACCAATTAACCTTATAGGAAATGTTCCACATGCAAGTGAAAAAAAAAATCAAAGTCTTTCCATTCCCTGGCTGTTTCCAGGTAATTGAATGCTTATTATCTATCTTGTCAACACAACCTAAGTCTGCATAATGCAGGAAGAAAAAAAAATGCCTCTGAATAAGAGATAGGTTAAAGAACCTATCCATGCGTACTGTTTGCTGTCACATTCATAAAGGACAGAAAAGAGGCATCACAGTGAGGTTAACTTTGAAGTCATGTACTTTTGTGTCAGTGGATGGGACTCCAACCTTCAGAAGTTCTGCTAGGAGAAAAAAGAAAGAAGCAGTAAATGTCACTCACTACAAGTCATCTTGAGGAAATGTGAAACTTTTTTTTTCAAATCATCATCAAGAATGTATTGAGCTTCTACTGTGTGCATGGTATTGGACCAAATGACTCAGCTGCTGTGGGTACAGATGCTGTTACTAGGAGAAAAGCAATACCTTTCATTTTTATAAAATTGTATCCTGAGGACATATTAATCAAATGAAATAGTGCATATCAAACACTTTAGTAACCTTAATGCTATATATAAATTAGTCATTATTATTGGTATTATCACTATAATAATCACCAAACCTTAAACTGAGCAAAACGTCCATACAATCTCAGGTTTTATATCTATTTTTCATGCACATTCATATTTTAAAATAGAATTGGTTAAAAAGAGACCAAATCTTAGACTAAATCTCTCCAAAAACATTTTATTAAGCATCAAATATGTGTCAATTACTGTTTTAGGGAAGGGAATAAGCATTTGTGTAGAGTCTATTATGTGCCAGGAACCACAATAAGTCCTTTTAAGAAATATTGTCTCATTTGATCCTCACGAAAACCCTGGAAGGTAAGTACTATTATAACCTCCATTAGTTGAGGAAACTGAAGCAAACAGAAGTTAAGTGACTTGCCCAGGATCATGTTGCTAGTAAGCATCTAAGGCTGCATTCAAACTCAAGTCTTCCTAAGTCTAGGTCCAGCATCCTATCCACTGTACCACCAGCTTCCCCCAGCACCACCAAGGGTTGATATTAACATGATTCCTCTCATGGAGTTTTTCTTCCTTCCTTCCTTCCTTCCTTCCTTCCTTCCTTCCTTCCTTCCTTCCTTCCTTCCTCTTTTCTTTCTTTCCTTCTTTCTTTCTTTCTTTCTTTCTTTCTTTCTCTTTCTTTCTTTCTTTCTTTTTTCCTCTTTTTCTTTCTTTCTCCCTTTCTTTCTTCCCTCCCTTCCACCTTTCCTTTCCTTTCCTTTCCTTTCCTTTCCTTTCCTTTCCTTTCCTTTCCTTTCCTTTCCTTTCCTTTCCTTTCCTTTCCTTTCCTTTCCTTCCTTCCTTTTCTTTTTTTTTCTGTTAAGTGACTTGCTCACAGTCACGTAGCTAGTAAATGTCTGAGGCTGCATTTGAACTCAGGTCCTCCTGACTCCAGGACCAACACACTATTCACTGTACCACCTAGCTGCCCTCTCTCATGGAGTTTTTACTCTTTTGAAGTAAAAACAACAAATGCAGAAAGAGGCAATAAATACACAATCCTTAGAGTGAAGAATAGAACAATATAAACACAAGAGGGCTATAGGAAAGAGTTTTTCCCGAAGCATTCCCTTTTCCTTCTATAGCAGCTGTGGGCATGCTTCATCATCATTTTCATCTTCAGTTTTGTCAAGATCAACCAGGTTATTTGAAAACCAACCATGAGCAGAAAGCTGCACTCAAGGTGAGGTGGAATTAAAACAGATGGGTAAGATAAGTCTGCTTCTTCAAGGATCTTAGAGACTAAGAAGTATATCAGAAAACATCAATAACATCAATGAAAATGGGAATGAGAAAATGCATGTCTATGGAAACATAATGAATTAGAAGTATATGGAAAGACACCAGAATTATGAAGGGGGTAACTGTAAATGATTAGGATGGCATTATTCATCACTTCTCTTTACAGTCATAAAAAATAGATGTCAGTCTTGTAATTCTATGGGAAATTTTGATTAGTTTAAGGCCTGATAATAATAATAATAATAATGACTGACTGGTAATAATAATTAACAATAATAAAAGACTTTATGTGCCAATGTAAGTTTTGCAAAGTACTTTTCATGCATCGTTTTATTGGATCCTCACTACAATCCCATAAAGTGGGTAGATACTATTGGAATAATAATTATTAATATTTATAATATTCACATAATAGCATACTCTATAATATCACATAGAATGCAATTACAATAATTATGATCTACAATGATGTTATTGTTAATAATAATTTCCATTATACAGAAAGGGATACAAATTCTCTTGCACAAGGCCACAAAGCTAGTACTTGTCCATGTTGGATTTCCACCTAAGTCTTCCTGACTCATGATATTTACATACTTCTGCATGATTTCAGATAGTTATGTTAAGAATCACTAATAACATATTGGAAGGTAACGTTTTCTCATCTGTAAAGATATTCTCGAAGGTCTCTCCTAGGCCAGAGATTCTGTAATTCTTTTCACATTCACTCTCTGATAGTGAGTTAGACCCCTGGAAATTGTTAATGCAATTTCTTAATTGCTTCATTCACTAGAGAAGAGTATTTTGGGCATAGTGGAGAATTTTTACTTAACCTAGATTCTGCTTTTCTTCTTCTATACTGTGCATCCCTTCACAGAAAGAACACCAACATACTTTTCCAGGTAGTTTTGGGGAGGGGAGATGAGAGAAGGAGAATAATCACAGCCCAAGCAAAGACCCAGGATTTAGGTCATGTGTTTGTGTATCAGGCCAACAAGAAAGGTCCCAGGTAGGGGAGGAATGGAAGAGTCTATTCAGACAGGTGCCTCGATATTCAGAAAAGAGAGATGGGCAGCCCAGGGTGGATTGGGGAAGAGCCGTTTGGCACATGTAGCAAATACCTAAATGTCTCACTACTCAATGTCCTGGAAAAAGGGGCCAACTAAGTTGACTGCAGGTAAAATTAAGCATAGCTCCCCTCACAGCAACCCCTGCAGCCAGAGAGCTTTGTTTGGATTTTAAGCATTGTCTTCCTCTTTATAATATAGACACTGAAAGGGGGCAACTGAGGAAGACTTTTTCACTACATGCCAAGGAAGACATATTCATGCACTCACTGCCTCCATTTCCCCTCAATTATATTAAATTTAGCAAACCTTAGGCATCAACTGTGTGCCAGGTTCTAGGATACAAAGCTGAAATAAAACAAGGTAGCTGCCCTTAAGAAGCTGATTCATATAAAGAAAAAGGGCAGTTAGGGGGTACAGCAGATAGAGTTAGGAAGACTGTGTTCCTAACTTCAAATCTGGCCTCAGACACTTACCAGCTGTGGCAAGTCACTTAACCCTGTTTGCCTTAGTTTCCTCATCTGTAAAATGAGTTGGAGAAGGCAATGGTAAACCACTCCAGTATCTTTTGCCATGAAAACCCCAAATGGGGTCACAAAGAGCTGGACATGAGTGAAAAACAACACAACAACAATAATAAAAAAAGAAACATGATTTGAGGAAAGAGAGATCCCTACATGACGAAGGCAGCAGCCAAGCTGCATCTTAAAGGAAGGGAAGATTTCAACCGATGGAGATTATGAAGGAGTATAGTAAGAAAGGGAGGTACAGGGAATCCATTTCAGACACGGGGAGCAATGAGAGCAAAGGTAACAATATAGGAGAGGGCAGAAAAATGATGGAGTTCAGTAAGTATTCTAATTTGACCCTAAGGTTGAGTGAAAGAAGGGGAGTAATGGGAAATGTCTAGAAGGGTAAGTTGGAACCAAAGGTAGAGAACTTTGAATGTCAGAGCATAGTGTTTATACTTTTTTCAGCAGATAATAGCTAAAGAGAGATTAAAGTTGAAAAAAAAAAGGACTTTACCAATAAAGAAAATTTTAAGTGGTAAAAATAGAAGAAAAATTACAAGGCTTTGATGAGTAAGTTTGTTAAGAAGTAGAGTGAGAATCATGTCTTATACACTAAAATGTAGTTATGTAATAGCCTTTTAACATTTAAAATAGATGTAGTTTCTGTGGGGTGTCTAAGGTGTTTATGTCTTGGAGAGATAAACTATAGATAATGATTTACCCTAGATTACAAACTCAGATGCTTCCTGTAGCTCTTATAGGACCTGTGGTATATACTCTTTGAAGCTAAGGCCATGACTTCAAAAAGAGGTTGAAAATAGTAAGATATCACAAACTCATTTTTTTTATTAAAGATGAAAGTCAGTTCACTCATTACCATGAATTGCCTATGTTCAGAAATTCATGTGTGATAAAATCCAAGAAATCTTTTAAGGAGACATCCTTAAAAGCTGTGGCCACGTGTTTATACACAATGTTTATTCACAAAGCATGGACAGAAAGTAAAATGAACTAGACATCCTAATACAAGGAGGCAAATTTGACCTCATAGCTATCACTAAGCTTCAGATATGCTACAGACCACTTGGACAGAGAGAAATGAGATGAATCAGGAAAGTGATAGTAAACCTGGCACAGAAGAATGATAATAAATTCAATTTAATTGAATATTGAGGGCCTCATATTCCAAGAATCCCAATTCAGTCAAGTAGGAAGGTGAGAATCCCATTGTATTCTACCCTGATCAGACAACATTTGGAGATCTGAGTATCGAATTTTAGGAAGGACTTGGATAAGCTGGAGAAAACCCAAAGGAGAGCAAGCAGAATTGTGTAGGGTCTCAAGTCCAATATATTATAGAAGGTAATTGGTAATTGGGATGAAAGTAGTTGGGATGTTGAGCCTATAGAAGGAAGAACTGAGGGTAGACAAGTATTTGAAGGACTGTTCTGTGAAACAGAGATTAGACTTGCTCTGTTTGGCCCAATAAGGCAGAAAGAGGAACAATGGGTGGAAGTTGAAAAGAGGCCACTTGATTTAAGCTTGAAAAAACAAAATAGATCTGCCATGAGTGGATGCCTTTATTCCCAGTGAAGCAGGGTAATGAAGAAGATGCTGGGCTGGAGTCAAGAAGACCTGAGTTCAAACTCAGAATGAGGTATTTACTAGCTGTGTGACATGTCATATAACCTCTGTTTGCCTCAGTTTCCTCAGGTATAAAATGAGGATTATAATAGCATCTACCTCCTAGAGTTATTCTGAGGATCAAATGAGACAATGTTTCAAAGCATTTTCCTCCCTCTTCCTCTTACTTGAGTTCACCAGGCAAAAGTTGGTTCTCAATCAGGTCTGGACAGGACTCAATAGCTTCTGAGATTCTGTGATGTGCTGGAAAGTTCAGCTAACACTGACCAGCTGCTTTATTCAGTGAAATGGATAGTAAAGGGGTGTATCACCTTTCCACTTCAAGCCTGATGACTTTCCTTAAGTTCATTTCAGATTCTTTTCTCTTGTTATTGAAAACTTCTGTTTTTAATTAAAGAAACTTGTCCACTGACATGTACATTGTTTTCTTATAGCTGATGGGAAATGTCTGGTGTCTGTTGGTTTAGATGATTTTCACAGTATTGTATTTTGGGACTGGAAGAAAGGAGAAAAGATAGCAACCACAAGGTAAGAAACTGCTCAAGCATGATAAAAACATTCTTCTGAGGTCACCTTCCACCAAAGGGCAAGAGCTGATTTTTATCCGCAAAATTCCATCTTCAGTCTCCAAGAAGTTAATTATGATTATAGCAACACACACATTAAGGGCAAGCAGCTTTCAGTACTTTAGTGGATGCCTGATCTGGCTTAGAACAGTCTCTGTGGCTGAAAACTGGAAAATTCTGATTTCTTTTTCCAGATAAGAGTTATTTTTGTATCATTCAACTTTTAATAAACTTGCTGTTATCTCCATTTAAAAATTTCCAGTAGAGACAAATCCTCATTTTCCTCAAGTTTGTACTTTGCACCTGGATTTTTCCTCTTGCTTTATTACTTTAAGCAAGTAGTGTCAAAGTCACTGATGCCAGAAGTACCATTTGTCATTAGGCTAGAGCTTGCTACATAAGAGGCCCCCATCAGCGTACATCTGCTGCTGAGTTTCAAAGGAGGCAAATTGCTTCCCTAATCTACCCATCTTATAAATAGACTTTTCAAGAATGACTGCTGTTTACATGCCACCTGTCCTCCCTTATCTCATGTGCTTTCCCTGCTGAGTCAGCTATGCCCGAAACATTGCTTCCCACCCCTTACTTACAGTTAGCTTAGCTGTTCACCCAGCATTGGTTACAGGCCAAAATAATTGGAAGGAGAGGTCTAATAAGACAATTTGTTGTCTAAGGCAGTGTCTCTTTGCTTCCCCACTGCTCCCCTCACCCCCAACACACATTTTAATTAACTTTCCATCATGAATCGATAATAATTTTTAAATAAGGAATTTAAACTCTGACACCATAAAATTTTCCACGTAAAATTAAACATAGATTTTGCAATTCAAGCTAATGAATGAAAATATATAGTTCTAGGGTGCTAGAGATATTGAATTTGAGTGGGCTAGCCCTGGGGTATTAGTTCTGGATTTTTGGTGATTAGGCTCTAGGCTATTGACATTTGTGGGTTTACTTAATGATTTATACATCACTTGCTTCTAAAAAAAGATTTGAGGCAGCTTGCAAAGTTAAAACATATAAAAAATAGAACAATTAAAAATCAAAACAGGACAAAGCCCAGATAAACGGGACAAAGCAGTATATGTACTAGGAAGCCAGAACAAGTTAGTCCTAGAGTACAACTCTAGTAGATGGCCTCTCCCCCTAATACTCCCTGCCCCACCCCTGATCCTAATGAGGATCTTTGCTTTCCATCTAGGCTTCTCTTATTTTAAGGTATTGAATTTTAATTGGTTCTGTCTATGAAAATATGCCAACCGCATTTGTAGAGAATTTCAGGGAAAGCATATGTCTGAATTTCAGAAGAAACAATTGTGCCATTTTCCATCTGGAAAGCCTTCCACAGCTGTGGATGGCTAACCAGCTGTTCACTCAGAACTATAAATAGAAATAGAAGAAAGAGGTAGGTTTCAGAGAGACAGTAGTACCATGTAGTGGAGAGAGCTCCATTCTTGGAATTAATAGACCTGGGCTCAAGTCTTGGCTTGGGTTCTTATAACCTGTGTGATCCTGAACCAATCTCTTAAATTCTCAGTTTTCTCAATTGGCAATAAGGTTATTAGGATGAAGATGATTTGTAAACTAATGTTAAAGTATTATGTCACCTTGAGTCATGGTCCTGTTTGGTAACATGAGTTCTTGAATACTTAGTTATACAGAGTTGTGATCTGTGTTGTAGTATGTGGTTTATTATATTAATTTGATGGGTAATTTAAATGTTCTTTAATGCAAAATGCCCTTTCTTGTATCTCTTATGTCAGTGTTAGCCATTATTGGACTTTAGTTCATGTCACACAGCTGCCATTCGGTGTTTCTGGATCTTCAGATTACATAGAAAGTAAAATATAAGAATGGAGACTTAACAAAGGCCCTAAACTCAGGAGTGGGGAACCCATGGCCTCGAGGCCACATGTGGCCTTCTAGGTCCTTGGGTGTGGCCTTTTGACTGAGTACAAGTTTTGCAGAACAAAATCCTTTTATGAAGGGAATTTGTTCTGTGAAGTTTGGATTCAGTCTTGATTTTGGATTGCACTTGGAGACCTAGAGGGCTACATGTTTCCTCAAGGCCACAGGTTCCCTACCCTTGGAAATTATAAGGGACTTTAAATACCAAATAGAGGATTTTATATTTGCTCCTAGAACAATTGTAATTGTTGAGTAGAAGAGTCAGACTTACTTAAAGGTCACTTTGGTAACAGGTCCCAAGTGGTAGTTGTGAGGAGAGAAGGGAACATATACAAGAGATGTTGTGAAGGGAGAAATGATGAGACTTGGCTTCATAATAGAAACATGGGTTAGTATAAATGAGGAGTCAAAAGAAGACACTGAAGTTGCAAACCTGTAAAACTGGGAAGATGGTGGTGCTCTGAACATTAATTGGGAATTTTGGAAGAGGGGGAATTTGGAGATAATGAATTCTGTTTTCAGTATGTTGAATTTGAGGAGTACAATAAATAGGCAGTTGATTCAAAATGGGTCAGGAAAGGCATTGGGACTGGGTAAATAGACCTGAGAATATGGTCTATGATAATTGAACCCAGGGGAATCAATTGAACTAGCATAAAGGGAGAAGAGGGCCCAAAAAATGGCTGATACACGGTGGTCCTGAAGGAAGATCCCACAAAATAGATTGGAAATAAATAGTCAAATAGGTAGGAGGAAAACCAGGAGAGAGTAGAGCCATGAGAACCTAGAAAGGAGAGATTACACAGGATGACAGTGGCAAAAGCTGCAAAGCGATAAGGACAAGAATTGGGAAAAGGCAATCAAAAAAGTATTGGTAACTTTGTGTTGAGCTGTTTCAGTTGAATGATGAGATTAGAGGCTGGATTGCAGAGGGTTTATAAAAGTATTAAAGGGGAAGTATAAACACTGATTGTAGATGGCTTCCTCAAGGAGTTTAGCCATGAAAGGGAGAAGAGACAACCCCTTAACTTGGTGTCGTCCTGGAAAAACTAGCCATAACTATCACAGATGGTTAGATGTGTCATGTCTATTAAATAGATTTTCTTGAAAATCAACATTCAGCATTTCATATTGAATCCTCCCTTATAGTCTGCTGCTCAATGTTTGTTTTTTCTTTCCTCATTTTGCATTTAAGTTTAAAATAGGCAAATTTATTTTAAAAAATAACAGTGTGTAGCGGCAAGCACCCCAATATCCCCAGGGTAGCTGCCAACACAGGTTCTTAGATCTGCTTTTCAAAAGGAAAGCAACTCAAAATGGGTTAACAAGCTTACTTTAATCAAACAAACATACATTACCTAGTTCAGGGGAAAAAGGTCAGCACCCAAACTTCAGAGTTACAGAACTTACAGATCAAACAGACAGGCTTCCAAACTGTCCTACCATTATATCAATACCAAATCACGGTTACCAGAGAGGGAAGCATCAACATCTGGGTTTTCAAAGCCGGGGGGCTCTCAACAACGGCTTCCCAGAGTCTCATCTGGTCAAATCACACAACACTTCTCAAAGTGAGCCCCAAAGCAAAGCCTCTCTCCTCAGGGCTTATATAGCCTTCTCCTGGCTCAGAGAAGGTAACAACCTCCTTGACCCACTGCCCAATCACAAAGTATCAAGGTGTGGGCTTTCCTGAAAAACAAGCCTCCCACCACAGGCTCCAGGTGCACTTAAGCTAGGGGCAGGGAAGATCTTTAAATCTGCATTTCCATTACACAGTGACTTGGGGATTTTGTCTTATGTTGAATTGTGGGGGAAAGCCTAGGTTGCTCACATTCCCTTGGGTGAGACTTGGGGGAAAATACAAAGATAAGGAAAGAGGAATTTTAGGTATTGCTGTTGTTTGAGTGTTTTTTTAAGGTTGGGAAAACGTGGGTGTATTTGTAAGCAACAGGAAAACAACCCAAGTAAATAGAAAAAAAGTTGAAGATAGTGAAAGAGTGGGAATGTTAGAAGGAGTGATCTGCTAAAGAAGATAGGTAGAATGGGTCCAAGGGTTTGTATAGAGCTGTTTGCTTTAGCAAGGAGAAGGGCTACTTTTCATGTGAGGCAGGGGTAAAGGAGGAGATATGAAGAAGAAGAGGGAGCTAGTTTTTTTAGTGATATAGGAGTCCAGGTCCTCAGCTGAGAGGAAGTGAGGCATTCCATGAGAGACTTGAAGAGGTATGAAAAAGTTTCAAATTGCAAAATTTGAATGGGATGGTGAATCAATTGTCGGGGAGGGAGAGGGTGGTACAATAGGATTTTATACATATTTAACATAAATTTGTAGTAGACCAAATAAGGTCAGTTTTGTGATTTTCTTGAGTTTCATTTAGCAACACATAAATAGGAACAAAGTAGATAGTAGGAGGAATCCAAGGTTGGGGCTTAGCAAGGTATGATGGGCAATAGCATGAGAGAGCAAAGGATTTGAGTGTAGAGGAGAGTTTTTAACCAAGGGGTCAAGAAGGAGAGTGTAACCAATACATGGGTGATGGTCTAGGAAAGAACTTAGTGGTAAAGGGATTGAGAATCACAGTGAGAATAAAGAACAGTGATAGAAGTCATAAGACAAAAGGAAAGATGAACTTATAAAAGATTATGATCAGACAAAGGAATTTCAGATTTCATGAATATGGAACAGTTATGAGTGATGACAACATTAAAGGTATCACCATCTCTATGTATTGCTGAGGTGGGTGTAGCAGGTTGTGGGAAATGAGTAAATTGAGGAATCAGAAAGTTAGGATGTTTGAGAGTATCAATATGTATGTTGTACTATCATGAGGTATGAGCGCAAAAGTTGGGAAGAAGAGAAAGACTGTGAGCCAAGTGCTGGGAAGGAAGGAGAGTGTCCCAGGGCTCTATAGATAACAGGTATCAGAATCATGACTGAGTGACACATTCATATTGGGCAATGATGGTGGAGGGAGAACAAGGAATTTCTGACTCCCCCACCATGATTATAGAGAAGGGTGATAGAGTACTCTGCCTCTAAAATTCCCCTGAGATCTGTGATAAATCTTCACATCTCCATACTAACAATGGGCTCTCACCTCTGGGGAGAGCAGGCAGCAGGGAATCTTCAGTACAAATTGAGGATGGGCTCTTCTTGCATATGTGTGTGTGGGACAGTGGAGAAGCTTTATTTCTGATGTTTTTCAGTAAATCTCACTTTTGATTTGACACTGATTTTTACTAACCCTTACTCTAAACTTTGAAGGTTTTAGGGCCACTAATTGGCCAGATTGCAGATGGCTAAATTCATGAGGAGGCTTTCTGTACTCAGGATTGGTCTTTTGGGCCATTAAGCCTTGACACATAATAATTAATACCCTCAGCAGCCTCAGACACAGGTAGCTGTGATCTGTGTAGGAGGCCTGTACTATGCAATTTCTCATGATTAGACTAGGAGTGACCTTGAAAAGTGATGGCTGAAAATTCTGTGCAGTAAGGCTTTTTACAAGTTAAAAAGCAGGGGGGGAGTGGGAATTTGTTGAATTAGCAGGCAAGCTGAGAGGTTAAAGTTTTATATATACGTGTGTGTGTGTGTTATGTGTACCTATGGATAGATAGATAGATAGATAGATAGATAGATTTTAAAACATTAACTCAGCATGCAAGCAGAAAAGAGATAATATACTACCCTTAATAAGCTTTTCTTCCAATTAAGAAGTCTCCCAAAATGAGGGTTACATTGGTGGTTTCAATGTACAATAAATTGATTCAATCCTGCATAGTGAGTTGGTCCATCACTTAGTTTAATTTTATAGTCAGAAATTCAGTGGCACCTCAAATTAAGAATGGGCTGCAAAAGTCAAACAGGACATTAGGCAAGAAAAAGATACCTGTGATAGATCCATAGTCTAACTGATTTGGATATTTCTACTAAATGCACAGAATGCAACTCATCTATACCTTTTCCCATCCAGTTCAGTTCTTCTCTCTGTCCTTCCATAAGGTTTCCCTAGATGATCTTCCATGAGTACCAGTGCAGCATTTAGGCTATCTGCCTATAATTAATAACTCTTACCTGCCCACCTCCTAAGTCTGATTCTACATGCCTAAATGATACCTTTGGCCTCATTTTTTTGGGCACAGCATATTAGTAATTATATGCTACAGACTACTTGTTCCCCCCATGTGTCTCTCCATTGCCACACATATCACCTTCTGTTCTAGAACAGATGGTGTGTCTGTTGTCCAAGGACCATCCTAGCAATGTGAAGCTTTGGTTGGCCATGAGGTGGCATATTCTTTGGGCATGGTAATCTGTAAAACAAAGAAAAATAGTAATTGATGATTGATTTACATTATCTATTGTTTAGACTATAATTAGGAGAATGTTGATGTCAAGATTGAGGTGAAATGTAAAGATTCAGATATATTAATATTAATAATTCAGATATTTTAATGAAGTAAAAGCATTAACTGATCCATTTAAGGCTTTGCATGAACTTATATGTGAATTCCTAATTTCTTCCCAAAACCCTATATGTGCTTCATAAATATTTATAATAAAAATTAGGCCAAACAGCCAAAATGAGAAATATTTTTAAAATATTCCATTTATTATTTAACTTAAAAGTCGTTTTTTCTCTGTTCAACCTGGCATTTTTCCTGCTTCTCTTTTACAGAGGACATAAAGATAAGATATTTGTAGTGAAATGCAACCCACATCATGTGGACAGACTGGTTACTGTTGGGATAAAGCACATCAAATTCTGGCAACAAGCAGGTACTTCTTTTGAATTCATCATTTGTCTGAATTTATTATTATTTTTTGTGACAGTGGAAAGTAAGTCTTTCTCTAATCCCAATTGAAGGTATATGTGGAAATTTTTTCTTCCTAATATCTCTCTGAAACTTAATGCTTGAGATGACATGACTGATTTTTTAGTATCTAGAATGCTATGTGTATATCAATTTTCTACAGATCATAATAATAGCTGACTTTTTGGTAACACTTTAAGTTATACAAAGTCCTTGGCATTCATTATCTCATTTGATCCCCTTCAGAACCCTGTGAGATTAGCTATTATTTCTCTTCATAAGAAGAAACTGAAGCCTAGAGAAGGTTACTTTTCCCAGGGGTTACTTTGTGATTCAGGACTGGAAATCTTACACAGACGTGTTTGAGATAGGATTTAAACTTTCTGATTTCAAGTAGTAGAATACTCATTCCTATTCATCATTCATATTGATAATTAAATTTATAATCCTCATAGCTCTGGACTCGAGTGGACTGGGTCTAATCCTGGGGACTGATTTCCTTTAGCTTGTTGCCCTAACATGAGTTGCTCCACAAATAATCTCCTAGTATACTCTGGTATGTGTGGGGTTTTTCATATGTGAGCCATAGGATTCTCAACTCTGATGCAAGCAATGAAAGTACCAGATGCATATTCAGTACAGGGCACTGTTTATTTCACCCTGCAGAAAATGCGTTAAATACAAAGAACTCACAGGAACCCACCAACAGATAGAGAACCACAGAAAACATTCAACTAGCCCATAAGCTCTCAGAAGGGAGCTGTCCTTAGGGCTGCTATTGGAACAATTCTTTGACATTCTTGTATATGTCTTTTTCCCATAGGGTCCTAACTAGTCTCCCCCAGAGTCAGAGTGCTAGCCTGTGGTTTATATTCCCCCTGAAAAATAAGTATATTGTGGGGGCAGCCAAACAAAGAATCCCTTTCCCATTAGATCTGCACTGACAGAATAAGTCAGAGTTTGCTCTATGCAGTCAATGCTCCTCTTGATTCGGGAAATCCACTTGTTGAGGTTTAGGGGTGCTGGGACCCCAAAATAGCAACAGACAGGTGCTGCCTCGAATGAATTCAACCCAAGCCTTCTTTCAGTCAAAGACAAGGTTTATTGGAGCACTAGTCAGGGTGGACATGATTCCAAAAATCTACCACATTGGCCAGACTCTTAAAGAATCTGAGCAATTTTATGGGGAGCAAGATGGACCTTATATACAAAAAAACTGTTGGAAGGATCTAGGAATGGCCAAGGAGTCTGGGGTGACCTGGAAGTAACAGAGAAGGACTGTGTGCCCTAGACGAATACCAGAGACCTGGACCATGTGGCTAAGGGAGGATGGGGTCTAGATGGAATCAAAGGTGGGAAGTAGCCAGGGAGATTTGGAGGTAACAGACAATGAAAGGCTAGGCTAGGTTAGAGGTAACAGAGAACTGGGAGATTGAGCATAGGCCACAATAAAAGGCCAGTTGAGAGGATTACTGGGATGGGTCGATGCCTCAGGAGAATGCCAGAGACTTGACCATGTGGAAAATTCAAGGAAAGTTCAAGGGCCTATAATACCCCATCAACTTTTCCTTTCTGTAGGGTTCAATCCCCAAGTTCTTGAAATTGGAAACTCTAGAATTTAGGATAACCTGCAAGGCAGTCCCCAAGTGTGGTGCTGCCCTAGAAATCTCCTTTCTCTTGATTATAAGACTAAACTCCAGTATTATGCTGCTTAAGGAATTCATAATCCCTCCTTCATGCAGGAGCTGAGATTTGTGTACACTGTCTAGGAACTACCTCTCAAGACACATAATGTGCTTGCTTACAGGAAGAACATGAATTCATCCCTTTCCATTTCTTCTAGCAGATTGTTCCCTTATAACCATTCCCCTCTATCTCTTCAGCTTTTTCCTGTCTACAGGATTATTTCCTTTACCCACAACATGCCCAGGTCTCTCCTATCCTTAAAAAAAACAAACAAAAAAACGTGAATAGAGCACCATCCCTGGAGTCAGGAGGACGTGAGTTCAAATCCGGACACTTAATACTTACTGGCCATGTGACCTTGGGCAAGTCACTTAACCCCATTTGCTCTGTCCTTTCCCCTCCAAAAAGCAAAACAAAACAAAACAAAATGAACAAATAAAATTGTAGCCTGATCCTTCTTATTTAAACCCTTAAATTATAGTCTGATATATTTTCTCTTTTATAGGAAAAAACCTAGGAAAAAACTGTCTTCTCTTGTTGGCTCTACTTCCTTTCCACTGATTCACATCTCAGTCTTTTGCAATCTAGCTTCTGACCTCTTTTCTTTCTTCAAAACTACTTATTATCTCTTAAATACCGAATCTGATGGCCTTTCTCAAGCCTAATGCTTCTTAAATTCTTTGAAACATTGGACACTGGTGACCTCTCCTCCTGTGTACTTTTTCCTCTTTGCATGTTTGATGTTTTTTTCCTACCTCTCTGACAGATATGTCTCAGTCTCCACTGCTGGCTTGTTTGTCATCTCTATCATGTCCCCTTACTGTGAGCATCCCCACAAGTTCTGTCTCTGAGGGGGAGTCATGTAAGACCAACCTTACATCATTCAATTGCTTCTACCCTCTGATTGAAAGGCTGGAGGGCAGAACAATAAATTCCTCCCCAAACTTCCTTACGAGAGGGCTCAGAATTTTCCAGCTAACTTCATTTCCCAACAGTTGCTTTGCTTGGTTTTTAGACTGCATTAACATTATGCCCCTCTGCACTCTTACCCACCCCCACTCTTTTCATTTTCCTTTTGTGTCCTGTCTTCCCCCGCCATCACCACCTCCTGTTAGACTATAAGCTCCTTGTGGGCAGGGATTGCCTTTCTTTATACTTACCTAACTTATATAAAGCAGTCTGGCTTCTCCCTACAGAGGAAGGGAGAAAGGAGGGAAAAGAGAGGAAAAGACAGAAGAGAGAGGGAGGGACAGGAAGAGAGAAAGGGAAAGAGAAAGAAAGGGAAAGAAAGGAGGAGAAAGTGTCCCAGTCTGTTACCTCATTTATAGATCCAGAAAGGGAGTGGTTCCTCTGGTAACAGTCTCTTCCCCTGTGTCAGGCAGCCTGTCACTAGAAATTCCCTGTATCATAGTGGGTGAGTCACCAGTGAGCATGCCTACACTCCTTAAGGAGGTATCTGTGCCCCAGATGCCTTCAAACAAAGGTCTGTGCCCCCTGGAATTGTCAGGTTGTCAGCAAGTTCATTAAAGGCTCCTTACTCAACCCTCCTTTACATACCAGACTTAAGGAAGTAGAAAGCTTACTCTAAAGGAGATATAGGGACTTTGTAGTGCCCTTAAGGTCCCCTTTCAGGGCACTAATTAAACCCCCACTCTCTTAAAATTAGAGGGTATTGAGTGAACGTTCCTTGAGGCCGATGTCAGTGAGGTTGATTCTCCTTCCGTAACATCTTTATGCGTCTGTTTCCTTCCTCTCCACTTGCACTAGATAAATCCAGGCCTCATCACCTCTCTAACAAACTTTTCTGACAGGTCTACAAATTAGTCTCTCTGACTCTAGCCCCTCCCATCTGGAGATAATCCTCCACAGGACTGCCAAAATGATTCTCCTTAAGCACAGGACTTAACATGTTACTCCCTGCTCAGTAAGCCTCACGGGTTCCCGTTTTGTCTCTTGGATAAAATACAATCTTGCCTTTGAAGCTCTTCATAGTTGGCCTCCAACTCCTCTTTCCAGTCTGATCAATAGTCAATAAATTTTTATTAAGGATCTACTATGTGCCAGGCACTTTGCTAAGCGCTGCAGATACTGAATATTCAAGAAACCATTGTAAGCCAGAATGCTTTATGTAAGTATAAAGGCAATCCCTGCCCACAAGGAGCTTATAGTCTAACGGGAGAAAACAACATACAAAAGGAAACTGAAAAGAGTGGGGGTGGGTAAGAGTGCAGAGGGGCATAATGTTAATGGAGTCTAAAAACCAAGCAGAGTAACTGCTGGGAAATGACGTTAGCTGGAAAATTCTGAGCCCTCTCGTAAGGAAGTTTGGGGAAGAATTTATTGTTCTCCCCTCCAGTCTTTCAGTCAGAGGGGAGAAGCAGTTGAGTGATGTAAGACTGGTCTCTCATGACCCCCCTCAGAGAGTGCCTGTCCAGCCTGTCCCACTTCAGGCGCTTTAATCACAGCATCCCATGTCCAGACTTGACTCCATGCTTCCCCTTCTGGAAAGTTCCAGTCTCCCACATCGCCTCTTGGAATCCCGCGCTGCTTTCCAGATCAGCTCAAGTGCCTCTTCCCTGATTTCCCCATTTATAGCGCTCCTTTCCCATATATGTATTTATTTTGTACATATTTTGTATTTAATTATCTGTGTATGTGTGGTTTCTTCCCAGCAGAATGTTAACTTCAGGAGAGCAGAGACAATTTCATTTTTACCTTTGTATTTCTACTTCTTAGCCCAGCACCAGACACACAGAAGGGGTTTAATAACTGCTTGTTGAAATGAATTGAATGATATAAATGATGAAATAATTGATACCCTAAAAAAATATGAACAGTTTGCTTTTTTTACTCATAGGATCGATTTAATAAGCATATACACATATATAATACATATAAACATATATACATATACCTACTTATGTGTATAGTTTGTATACATATACATTTACATAATACGTGTATACATATATTATATTGTGTAAATCTATATTTCTCACTGTATACATGCCACTATGATAAGGTAAGGCCTGGGGACACCACGCCAAAAATGAAGCAGACCTGCCCTCAAGAAACTTACATTCCACAGATGAATGCAAATTGCACACAAATTGGAGGTAAATACAAGATAATTAGAGGAGGAAGAAAACACAACCACCAAGGCAAGAGAGGTTTCATGCCATCACCATAACTTTAAAAAGAACGGCACACCGTGACAAATCTGATAGGCCCATTTTAGTAACTTTCCCATAAAAAAGAACACATCATTCTCACAATAACACTTGCTGTACAGAATATATTTACACAGGTACAGAATTCTGTTTTCATTGCCTGTTCAGTTTGTTGGGGTTTTTAAAGACTGTGGAGAAACTTACATAAAAGAACACTTACATGAAAGCATTCTTGCTTACAGTGGTTTCTTGAATACTATTACACTCAACCTTGTCTGAAACCTGGCTTTTTAACTACATATTTGGAATACCTCCTCCATTGGCATTTCTTTCTCTTTACTGAATTATCATTTTTCAAGGCTGTTTCAAAAGAAATGGATTCACTTCACATTTATTTCATTTATTTATTTTCCACTTAATATTCATTCTACATGCTCTTTGAAGATAACATCAAGGCTATTCATCAGAAATATAATAAAACCTTTTCCCTTCCAACTCCAGGTGGGGGCTTCACATCTAAACGAGGAATCTTTGGCAGTGCTGGAAAATTGGAAACAATGATGTCTGTTTCTTATGGACGAATGGAAGACCTGGTTTTCTCCGGAGCTGCAACTGGAGATATTTTTATTTGGAAAGATATTCTTTTACTTAAGACTGTGAAAGCCCATGATGGGCCTGTTTTTGCTATGCATGCATTGGATAAGGTATAGTATATTATTTAAAAGTCTTTTGCCAATTAACATTTTTCCCATTATGTCATGGAATTAGGAAGAAACACTAAAAAACAAAAAAGCCTAGGCATCTGGAAAAAGTACAAGTTGATCATTCATGCTGGGAACTAGTAGCTAGGAGGAAGTGGGGGAAAAGTAGTTTGGGATTTTAAAAAAAATTCTCTTTGTTCCTTCCCATCTCTCGCTTTTTTCTTTCTCCATCTGCATAACACCTGTCTTTAAAAATTTGTGTGCAGTATGAGAAAACATAGCCAAAAAATTCTCTGAGGCCTTTTGTCTAAGAACTAGTGGGGAAATCTTTATACAACATGCAGCTCCGTTCAGAGGACTATTTTAACAGAATAAGGCAAGAACTAGCTGTTGTTTTACACATTGTTCCCATTGTCCTGTAAAAAAAACAGACGCCATGGACTGGACCAACCCAGTTTCCTTGGGTGACTCAATTTTAAACCTTTGATGAACGTGCTGGGTTGAAGTCTACCTGCCTTGCTGCCATGTTCTTACTCCAAGTAGTGTTATGTAATGGAAAAAGTACTGAATCTGGAGTCGGGGAAGCTGCATTCAAATCCTGCCTGTGCCAGCTCTGTTACCTTGAGCAAGTACTTAAACTGGCCAGACTTTAGTTCCCTCATCTTTGAAATAAAAAGAGTTGACTTACATGACCTCTAAGGTCCCTTCCAGATCGAAATCCTGTGATACAGTTTATTTGCATTTTGTCTCCAATAATCAAGTTGCCCCATCCTCCAAGCAGATTTCAGAAAGTGCTGATTTGTCTGGAGTGCTCTGTGTAAGCAAAAATGAATTCTGTAATGCTGATTGGCTGGGATGTCCATCCAAGGCAGAACTTCCAGAGCCCCAGGCAGTCTGAGTCTCTAAACAGACCTGATCAGGTCAAACCTGGTTTTCAGGATTGGCATTTACTTGTGCACAGTCCAACTTATGGTTGATAGTAGTTTTAAAAAATTTCTTCTCATATAATATGTAATAACTGTTTCATGGATATATTATTCTTATTAATAAATTAATTTTTGTTAAAAATATGAAATGCTTTTTAAAAAAGACTAGGAAAGAAAATTTTCCAACCAACACCATAGTTAGGGATAGGGATGTAGACCTCTTACACAAAAATATCTCCCCGTCTACGCAGGCAGGTTGGCATCCACTTATAGTTTTAGAGAGTTGCCTAGATTTATTGTCATTCTGAGCATTTGTCAACAAGCATTTGTTCAGTGCTTCCTATGTGCCATGCACTGTGTTGAGGTTAAGACTCTTGGGGCGGCTAGGTGGGACAGTGAATAGAGCATGGGCCCTGAAGACAAGAGGACCTGAGTTCAAATCTGGCCTTAGACACTTAATACTTACTAGCCGTGTGACCTTGGGCAAGTCACTTAACCCCAGCTGCCCTGGCTTCCCTCCTCCAAAAAAGAAAAAAAAAGATTTAAGACTCTTACCCAATATTCGATACCAATATGTGTCAGAAGTGTGACTTGAACCCAGGGCTCTCTCCCTGGCTCCAAAGGCAGCTCTCTGTCCACTATGCTATGGCTTCTTCTCTAGTTTATTAGGAATGTTTGTTTACCTTTTTTTATCACTTGACAAATTTAATTGCAAAGTCATAGAAATAATAGGAACTTTACAAAATCCTTTGATTTTGAGCAATTAACTCCATATTTAAAAAATAAGGATGATGGCATTTCAGTTCATAAATTTCTAAGAATTGCTTTTTGATAAGGGATGTAACTAGGTCTGTGATTTCACTGCTACAAGTTCCAGATGAGGAACCTTTCACCTGTACAGATAGGCACATTCTCTTAGAGAGTTGCCTAGAGCACCTAGGTGAAATGACTTGCCCAGGGTCATATAGACAGTACCTGGGAGAAAGCCCAGCTTGAAGCCAGATCTTACTGGTGTCAAGGATAGCTTTCTATGCACAATACCTTCTCTATTTATCTTCATTGAAATGCACTGGAATGAGTACCTCAGAGAGAACAGAATTAATTAGTGCCTGGTATTTTGCTTTAAAAAAAAAAAAGGAAATGACTTATGAATAAGGACAGTTGGTGTATTCTGGTAAGTTGCCAAAAGTAAAGTTCAGTGATAATACCAATAAATCATGTGGCTTGATCAAGAAATAAAGATAACTATTTTTTTTAAATAGTCAATCTGTTAAGCAGTTTGCCTGCCAGTTTTTCAAAAGATGAATCCTGATTTTAATTAGTGTGGAAATTGGTGACATTTAATTATATGCTAATGAGCAGCCAGGACCATAAGATCAGGACCATAAGCTTTGGATCTGGAAGAGTTCATATAGTCCAATCTCTTCAAATTATACATGAGAAACTGAGGCCAAAATAATTTTATATGACAAAATATCTGTACTGCTTTTGTGATAAATATGTATGCTTTCACCTGGAATTGAATATAAATATAAAAGCATTTTTTAAACTCTGTAGAATATCATAACTATAATTTCTGGTGACTATGGGACCAAATATATTGATGTGTGCTTGAAAAAACATGGCAAATTTTTTTAAAAGACCTCCCCCAAATGGGTGTGTTATTTTAAAAATAAATTAAATTTCTCATGCCGAAAGATTGATGTCTATACATGCTCTGCATTTGTGCTTTTACAGGGTTTTGTAACAGGTGGAAAAGATGGAATTGTGGAACTCTGGGATGATATGTTTGAAAGATGCTTGAAGACTTACGCTATTAAAAGATCTGCATTATCGACTAGCTCTAAAGGTGCCACTTGTACATACACAGTAGTAACGGTTCCATTCCTATGAGTGGGTCGCTATTGATGGACCTCAAAAACCCTTCCTAAATCTCCTCTCATCCCTTTCTACACACTCAGAGCTCACTCCCTTTGGTAGAACCAGCAGAGAAGTAATGGCCACACACTTAGAAAATGATCAAAAACTGCTTTCATACTCAATTCTATTTATATTCTTCCTATCTTTAATACTGTCTAATACTATTTCCTTTCCCTCCCCCCACCCAGGTTTGCTCTTGGAGGACAATCCTTCAATTCGTGCCATCACTTTGGGACATGGACATATCCTAGTAGGGACCAAGAATGGAGAGATACTTGAAATTGATAAGAGTGGCCCGATGACCCTGCTTGTTCAGGTGTGGTACTCTCCTATGCTCATGCAAACCTGTCCTGAGTAATAGTGAGGTCTAAAGTAAATCGCCCTGTGTAGTGTTCTCCAATTCCTCTCATTCCCCAAACCCAATGCAAACATCAGGTTAAAATATGTATCAAGAATCCAAATGCGGTGATGCATGCCTATAATACCTGCTACTAGCAAGGCTCAAGTTGGTGAATTGCTTGAGCTCAAGAGTTCTGAGCTGCAGTGACCTAACCTGATAGAAACTATGCTGTTAGAGCAAATCCCTAAGAGTGTGGAGCAGGGAATCAGGCTACCTAAGAAGGGGCAAACTGGCTTAAGTCATAAATAGAACAGGTCAAAGCTCCTCTGCCAATCAGTATCAATGACTGGTTTGAATAGAAATAGAAGTCACAAAACCTATAACCTTAGGGTGAAGAACAATTCCATGAGTTTAGGTTAGATGACAGTAGGATTTTTATGAACTGATTTCATGAGTGTAAATAAGCTTCAGGTTTTTTGTATTATCAATTGTTAGTTATGTCTTCTGCTGTAAATATCCCTAAAGCTATGATTTCAGACTTTTCTTTCTACCAGTTGAGTGTGTTTGTGCTAAGATACTTTTATATAGAATTAACCCATTGCATATCAAATGGCTTTTCAGCTTTATGAAGTTCCCTTGCAGTAACAAGGTAGCAATGTGAATAGAGTGCTGGACCTGAAGTCAGGAAGATCAGAGTTCAAATTCTACCTCAAATGCTTACTGGCTATGTGACCCTGGGCAAGTCATTTAATCTGTCAGCCTCAGTTTTCTCACATATAAAATAGGGATAATAATAGCATCTACTTCTAGGTTGTTGTGAGGATAAAATGAAACATTACTTGTAAAAAACTTACAAACCTTACAGCACTAGGTAAAAGCTGGCTATTTTTTTTTGAGGGATTCTAATAGCTCATCTTTGAAATCGCTAGTTCCTCTGTATTTGAACCATAACTAGTATAATTGAAATTATTGTATATTTCTCTTCTGATAAAAGTTAGTAATGTAATGCACTTATATTGTATAAATTACCAAATTATCATAATGTCTGAGTTGAAAGGAACTCATTAGCAATCTAACCCAACCTGTTCCTACTGGAAACCTCTATACAATGTTGTCAACAAGTGGTCATCCAGGCTTGAGGAACTCCAGTGAGAGAGAACCTGTTACAGTATCTCTCTTCCTTGGCAAGACGTTAGTTCCTCTTGTGGACGACTCTAGTTATTAGGAAGTGGTTTCCTACCATCAAACCTAAGTCTGTCTCTCAGCAATTTCTACCCATTACTCCTTACCCTGCCCAAGTGGAGCCACATAGACAAGTCTAAGCCTTCCATCTTCCATGAGGGCCCTTCAAGTACTTGACAGCAACTACCACACTCTGCTCTCTACATCTCTACTGGCTTTGCCACTTAAAATCATGTGACCTAGAACAAGTCACCTCATGGTTCTGGGTCAAAATTAAATCTGTAAAATGAAGGGCTTGGATTAGATGTTTTCTAAGGTCTCTTCCCACTCCAAATCCCATAATACTGTACTCCAAGCTAAGCACCCACAGTTCCTTCAACTGATCATCAGATGACATAATCTTGAGCCCCTTTTTTAACCTCGTCACCCACATTTAATAGTGGTCCCCCTCATTTGTATTCCTTCTAGCTTCAGTGCCCTTCCTACAATGTAGTTCCCAGAAACTAACATGATATTCCTGATGTAGCCTGTAGGGTAGAGTCCAACCAGATTATCTACTTCCCTACATCTGTATACCATGACTATCGTAGAGTATTCTAAAATCCGTGAGTTGTTCTGGCTGCCATGTTACACTGTTAGTTCATATTGAGTTTGCACTTCACCAAAAAATCAGAGATCTTTTTTAGGTGAATTGTTAACTAAACACATATTCCTATCATATGTACATACATATGTGTATATATAGATATATTTACATACATGTATATTTCTATATATATTTCTATGGAGTTCACTTTTGTACCTAAATCTAAGAGTTTATATTTATCCCCATTACATTTTTTTCTAACTAGATTTATCCCAAATTCTAGAGCTAGGTCTTAATTTGTGGAAATAATGAATCTCAAGAAATGGTTACATTATTTGAATTCTCACTACTGTATGTTTCCATTGGACTGGACCAGTTACCATATCTTACATATTTATAACTTAAATAGTACAAAGCTGGAGTTTAGCAAAATATTTCTGGATCTTGTGTTAACCAATTTGTTCACTCCCCCAGTTTTATCTGTAGATTTGATAAGCATACTATCCATGCTTTACACATATTCTGATAAATGTGTTGAACACAGGGCCATAATGCAATCAGATTCTTCAGTGGTGGACAATGTGTGTAGAGCCCGTCTCTGTGAGAATGAAGTGAGCATAGCATTGTTCATCTCTATTATCAAACTACTTTTCTGAAAGATACATATAGAGGGTATCTACACAAGGCTAAATAAACATCAATATGAAAAATAAAAAATTAATCAATCATCTATGGTTTTCTACTCTCTAAATATTTGGTATCATATAGTTTGAAAAGGTCTAACATTGGATTTTTCACTTTTTAGCCAAATGATTTGATATTATGAAGACTTAGCTTTGCATTTGAACTCAAATTAAAAAACTCCAAAGTTATCAGAATGGTTCATAGAAGTCATAATCATTTCTATTCATATTTTAATCACACCAGAGAGGAAGCTTCTAAATAATGAATAAAATAATAAATTTTAAAATAAATTGTACTTCACTAAATATCCAACAATTCACACCAAAGAGAAACTCTATGGACAAAATGAATGTGGGAAATCCTACCACTGGTGTTTCCATTTTATTGAAAATTGAATGATTCTTACCACAGAAACTTCCTGTGCCTATAATGAATGTGGGAGATCTTTTAGTTGAAATACTTTTCTTATTAAACACCAGAAAATTCATAGGAAAGAAGGCCTACATATGGAAGCAATGTGTGAAAACTTTTATTCTGAGAAGATGGCTTAATCAACATCAGGGAATTTATAATAAAGAGCAACTTAATGAATATAATGAATGTGAGAAAACCTTTAGGTACACATCAACTTTTTGTGATTGTAAGAAAGCACACATTCTATAAATGAATGTGGAAAATACTTCAGTTTGACCTCTCACCTTCTCAATACAATCAAATTCATACTAAAAGATACCCGTAAATGCATTTAATATGGAAAGTCCTTCAGTTGAAACCTAGTCTTTATTAAATAATAGGAAATTCACACTAAATAGGAATTAGATTAACATGATTAATATAAGGAAGCTTTTAGTTGCCTATCACACTTTGTTCAGTATTAAATAATTCTGCCTGGGGATTGGGGGAGAAACCCAGCGAATGTAAGGAAAGCATTTGGTCAAAGCTCATACCTCTTTTGATTGGCATAAGTAAATTTATATGGTGGGCAAAATAATGATTCTAACAAATGGAAATTTTAAGTCTTAACTCAGAAATATTTGCTCTTAAAGAAGGTATCAATTGTGTAGGGCTATCCTTATTGCTCTTTCTTTTTTTTTTTAAACAAATGCTTTATTAACTTCTGTTTTACATCATTCATTTCTGCCAGATTTTGAGTTACAATCATTTTCCCCCCGTTATTCCCCTACCCAACCTCCCAGAATAGCAGTCCCACATGATATCGCTTCCTCCAATCTGCTCTCTCCCATACCTTCTCCCATACCCCCTTCGACTTTTCCATTAGAGGAAAGTGAATCTTTGTGTCCCAATGCCTGCACATCTTATCTCCCTATTACAAGCAAAAGAGTATTAATAATAGTATTTATATATATTTGAAACATTTAATGTTATGACCTCGAATTTCAGATCCATTTCCTTCCTCCCTTGTCACCCATTCCTTCTTGGGAGATAAGTAATTCAGTATATGTTGTACATGTCTAGCTATGCAAACATTATCATAGTAGATATATTGTACAAGGCTGCTTATAATTCCCTCCCACTCATCCCACCCCCCACCTGGTCCATTCCCTACATGATCCTGTTCCTCTTCTATAGTGGGTACTTCCAACCTCCCCTTCCCCCAAGGATGCCCTCCCATCCATCATCCCTCCTCTCATCCCCCTTCCCCTTATTCTGCTGCAGGTTGAGATATCCCATTTAGTATGTATGTCATTCTCTCCCTGAACCAAATTCAATGAAAATGTGGTTTTGCCTTTTTGCCTTCCTATTCTCCCCCTCCCCTGCAGCCACTTCCCCTTGCTTCTTCTACATGGGATAGTTTACCCTACCCTGTCTCTCCCCATCTCCTCTTGCCACTTTCCTCTCTCACCTCATAATTTATCCCTTGAGTATTCTCCCTTCCCAACAAATTCAACCTATGCCCTCTATCCATATATAACTGTATCCATATACACACACATTCACATATGTATTCATATGACCACACACCCTTCTTCCATTATTTTCATAGTGAGAAAGATATCATCAGTCACGGTTATTGCTTTTCCATATAGGAATGTAAATAGTTCAACTTTGATAAATTCCTTTTGATTTCTTTTCCCTGATTACCTTCTCAGGCATCTCTTGCTTCTTGTGTCTGGATGTCAAATTTTCTATTCATATTGCTCTTTCTTTATACAGAGGTCCTACAGAGTCACAAATACAAGGAACTGTCAGTCTTTAGTATTATAGTGTCATGGGCTTAGACCTGGAAAAGATCTTAGAGATCATATAGTCTAACCCTCATCATCTCTTGTCCAGACTAAGACAAAAGTCTTCTCATCGGTCTCTCAACTTCCATTCTCTTCCTTTTCCAATCCATCCTTGACACTGCTGCCAAACTGGTATTACTAAAAGTAAATCTGGCCATCCTAAAAAATCTTTAGTAACTTTCTATTGTCTCCTCCATAAAACACAAAATCTTTCGTTTGTCATGTGAAGCCCTACATAGTCCAGCTCTCACTCACCTTTGGAGTCTTGTTTGATATCACCCCCTTCTACACTCTCACCATTCCAGACATACTGACCTACTAGCTATTACCTATGTATGACGTTCCATTTCCCACCTCCAGGCCTTTGTATAGTTGACCACTTGCCTGTAAAGCTCTCCTTCCTCTCCTCTGCCTTTTAGAATCCCTGCTTTCCTTCAAAGTATCACCTCCTACATGAGATCTTCCCAGACTTTCTGCAGTTGTTAAGGCTTTCTCACTCCTGAATTTCTTTTGTCTTACTTCTATTTGCTTTGTATTTTCTTGTCTTTGTACATAATGTTACTAATATCACTCCTAAAATGTAAACTCTTTGAGGGAAGGAATAGTTTTATTTTGACAGTCTAACTAGCAGCTGGCACATACGAAGTGTTTCTCAAAATTTGTCATCTTTCCCCCCAAACTCACCTGTCTTCCAAATTTTTCTGTTTCTATAGAGGCACCACCCCCAGATCTTACATCCTCAGAATTATATATAACCCTTCTCAGAATTCCATTTCTCACTTCAGTAACTTTATCTAGTTTATCCCCCATACCCTGAATGTTCTTCCTCCTCTCTTCTACCTCTTAAAGTTCCTAGGTCTCCTCAAAGCTCAGTTCAAGCGCTATCTCTGACAAGAGACCTTTTTAGATTTCAGCATTGTTTGTGACTCCCTACAGCCCCCCAAACTCTCTACTTTTATTTATTGTTGTGTGATACATAAATGTGTATTGTGTGTATCTATATATGTGTACATGCATCAGTGTATATATATTTTGAATTTACTTATCTATGTACATTCTGTTTTTCTCCAGTAGAAACAGACCAAGTTCTGTCTCTGCATCCCCACTGCCTAAGAGAGGCCTTGCACAGACCTAGTCCTGAACAAAGTACTCCATAAATTCTTGTTGAGTTGAATTATTAAGTATTTGTAGTTGAGATGAACCAGTCTGGAATTTTTGTAGAATTTGTAGAATTTCTACAGAATTTGGAGCCTCAAAGTAGGGCCCAGAATTCAAAGAACTATTAAATCAATGAACCTCATTGTTTCCTTTCAAATAGGGGCATATGGAGGGAGAAGTGTGGGGTCTGGCAGCACACCCTCTCCTGCCCATCTGCGCGACAGTGAGTGATGATAAAACTCTTCGAATCTGGGAACTGTCATCCCAACACCGCATGTTGGCTGTTCGGAAGCTCAAAAAAGGTAACTTCCATTATCTTATGTTTCTGATGAGCTGTCTAAAACCCATCCTACTATAGGTGTTATTAGTATTATTCAGAACTGTGTGATCCAATTTAAGATGGATTGGGTCGTGCATTTCTTTTTCATTGTACATCTCTGACATTTGTCTACTTTCCAATTCTGGGACCATCATCAGGTCCCACAAGTCAGTATCTTCAGATATTCAGAATATGCATCCAGGTCCTCGGACTCCAGAGAAGCTAGGTGTCAGGCCTTGAGTCAAGAAGACTCATCTTTGTGAGCTCAAATTCAGTTTCAGACACTTACTAGTTGTATGACCCTGGACAAGTCACTTAACCCTGTTTGCCTTAGTTCCTCATCTTTAAATTGAACTCGAGAAGGAAATGGCAAACCACTCCGGTATCTCTGCAAAAAAAAAAAAAAAAAACCAAAACCATCACACCAGGTCATGAAGAGCTAAACACAAATAAAACAACGGGACAACAATAACCTTGGGCTCCGGAGTCAGTGTTCTTTTGGGGCAGGGCCTCAAATGTCAGATTTCATTGACAGAAAAGTTCAGTGAAATAAAAGGAAAAAATACTCTTTTGAATTTTCTCTCTCAGGTGGGAGATGCTGTGCCTTTTCTCCTGATGGGAAAGCCTTAGCAGTTGGGCTAAATGACGGGAGCTTCCTAGTGGTGAATGCTGATACTGTTGAAGACATGGTCTCCTTTCACCACAGGAAAGAGATGATCTCTGATATCAAATTTTCCAAAGGTACAGATTCCCCTCATTTTCTTCTTTTTAATCACAGATTTAAAATGTAATTGATAACAAGGTAGACTGTATGGGGAAGCATACACATTAGAAAATGCCTGTTTCTTGGGAGTGAATGATCATAGAGTAATCTGGTGCTAACAGCCTATTTTTCTCTCATAGACACAGGGAAATACCTGGCTGTGGCATCCCATGATAATTTTGTAGACATTTACAATGTACTCACCAGCAAAAGAGTTGGTATCTGCAAGGGTGCTTCAAGTTATATTACACATATCGACTGGGATTTGAGAGGTAAAAGATTTCTCAAAATCATGGCAATATCTACTTTTAGATGAAATGTCAAATAGACACATGCTATTCCTGGAGATGAGGATAGCTAAGATTTCTGGTGACTGCCTATAAACATGACCATCTCTCTCCTCCTCCTTTGGGTTCTGAAAGATGTTTCCCTACAAAAATGGTTCTCTCTTCTTTTGACTTTTTCCAGATCATTCTTAGGCTCCTAAACAGTCACTGGCAATCAACCCTGAAAGAGAACCAGAGACATACCTTTCCCCCACATTTCCTATATTTCCCTGGGTCCATGCCTCTATTTCATGTTGTATGTCCACCTGTAGAATGATCCTTTCCTGTCCCCTCTTCTCACCTCCACATTCCATATAAGGACTAGAGAATTAGAGAGCTACTTTTACCCCAAGCCAGTCGTGGATACCCACATCTCCCTGGAGCCATGGCTCTATTTCATGTTGTATGCACATTTGTAGAATAGTCCTCTCCTATTCCTCCTTCTCTTCCTCCACATTCCACAAAAGGACATCCTTATGCTAACCTATTGCCTTAGAGAATGAGGTTTATTTTTAGTTCATTTCACAGAGTTTTGTATTACAGGTCTTGGCATTATAACAGACTTCAAGGTTCATTTGTTGTACTGGGATGCTGTTTTGAACACTCAGATGGCTTTGTGATGCCCTTAGTTTGAATGTTCCCTTCAGGAAGGCAGATCACACCTTCCTATGCCTGCCTATCTCATTCCACCCTTCACCAGAGGATGTCCACCCAATATGCCAAAGACCTTCCCCATTTTCTTTTGGCTTTGCAAGGATACTAATGAAGGATTCTGGGTGTCCATCTTGCCAGGTGGCCAATCCATCTTGTCTTCCTCTCATAGGAAGGAAAATATTTATTTGATTACTGCTTGAAGCATGACTTTTCAGCCAAGTCTTAGAAATGATTGTTATTTAGAGATTCTTTGTTGTGATAGGTTTAACGGAATTTGGTCTGTATCTCTGACATTACAAGGTAAAATAGGGTAGCTTATGACAAAGTCTGTCCTATTGGAATTTAGTGCAGTTCCAGCAAACGTATCAGGAGAGCATATTTCCCATCACATTCATGCAGGCATGAGAGAACAGGTATTGGTCCTGAATTCAGGTCTTAGGTGAATGCTTTGAACTCTAATCCATGCTGATTGCATTCAGAGAGAGGTAGGTTCAAGTGAACCCATTGCCAACCAAATGAAATATCTGTAAGTGCTTGGCATAGTGACTGGCACATAGGAAGCACTTAATAAATGCTTTTTTCTTCCCTTTTCCAATCATTTAGAATATCCATCATTTAAATTGTGAAGTAATTTTGTTTTGTGTGAAGCATTTTCAAAGTCTTCCTTTCTAGAAATATGTTCCGTCAAGAAGTGAATATGGTGAGTTGAGAACTTGATTGGCTAATCTGCCTCCCAAACCAAGAAAGATGTGGTATGGGGCAGCTAGGTGGCATAGTGAATAGAGCACTGACCCTGGAGTCAGGACCTGAGTTCAAATCTGGCCTCAGACACTTAACACACAAAATAAACTAGCTATGTGACCTTGGGCAAGTCACTTAACCCCAACTGACCTCCAAAAAGCAAAAGAAAGAAAGAAAGAAAGAAAGAAAGAAAGAAAGAAAGAAAGAAAGAAAGAAAGAAAGAAAGAAAGAAAGAAAGAAAGAAAGAAAAATGTGGTATATAGCAATGCCAGTTTTGAAATCACAGTACTATAGATTTAGAGCTGGAAAGGACCCAAGATGCCACCCAGTCCAACACTCATTTTACAGATGAGAAAACTGAGGTCCATAGAGGTAAAAGTGTATGCCTAATGTCCCCTAATTATTACTTTGAACCCAGATACTCATATTTGACTATAAATCCAGCATTCTTTCCATTAAGCTTTACTGCCTCCTGGCTAGCCAATACTAATCCTACTTGTGGAGTTTACACATGGTTCTGGTTTATCTTAGTATCCTCATTTGTAAAAGGAGGTGCTTGAAATAGAAAAGCCTATGATTCTTTTTTTTTTTTGGCTTTTTTTTGGAGGGCAATTGGGGTTAAGTGACTTGCCCAAGGTCACACAGCTAATTTTGTGTTAAGTGTCTGAGGCCAAATCCAAACCCAGCTTCTTCTGACTCCAGAGCCAGTGCTCTATTCACTGTGCCACCTAGCAGCCCCTAAAGTCTATGATTCTCAGAAATTTCATCCATATTAATCCACTTGAATTTGATGTGAGTTAACCCCTTCCCTCCTTTCTTACTCAGATTTGGAATGGGTCATTTTATCATGACAAAAAAAGAATCCTTATTATGATAAAAAGTGGGCATTAACTTCATCAGCATGGCAGCCATGGATTTTCAGAGACAGGACAAAGAAAGTGTGATTTTAATCATAGTATCTAGGTTTGGAGTTCTAACCAACCATAAAAGTTCTGAAATCTAACTCCCTTAAATTTTATTTTTAAACAAATGAGTCTCTACACAAAGAAATGTCCTTTTTAAAGTCATTTTTCCTGATTTGGGCTTTGGAAAACATCATACCCATATACTTAGAGGCCAAGAATTGAGTCAGGCAATCTAGAAGTTAGTTGCAAATATATTTAAGAAGGCTGGTTTTCAGTTGAATGCAACATTTTCAGCAATTTAAGATTCTTATAGTTAAGTCTTTTAGCTCATGTCTAAGCATCCATTGAAGACTGGATGTCTACTTGTCAGGCATGTAGGAGAAAAAGATTCTTGTTGGATCCCATGGCCTGGAAACCCCTACTAACTCCAAGATTCTGTGGGTTTGATTTGGAAGGGATTGCACCAGACTAAGACCAAACAACTGAAACTCTAACCCACTGAAATGTGTTGGACTTTGGGGAGATTTAATGCTAATTTTTAAGATGATGGCATTAGTCATATTAGGATTTTTAAACCTTTAATCTCCCAATTTAAATGCAGTCCCTGACTGACTGAATAGCAAAGTACCCGGCATAAAATAATAACTTAAATGCTTGTTGAAATGAATTAAATTGAATTGACTCATGGAAATGCCCCAACAGCACAGTCAAGCACCTGATTTTCATAAACAAACATCCTATTGTACTTAGGGGAAGCAGCAGACAAAATTCTGTGTCCAGATAGACCTCACTTTTCTATTTCTATCACAACAAATAAAAGCACATGCCTGCTGACCTGTGTCAATGAAGTAGCATCAATCTTGTAATATAACTATTCTGTTACCCATAGCAACCACTGATCCTAAGAAAAAATTGAAGAGTGTTTGACCTAGAAATAAAAGTGAGATGCAGAATTCTCTCAGGGGTACCACCAATGACAAGATGAAATCTTATCTTTCTGTGGGGTCAGAATTACCTTCCCTTTTTATTTCTAGAGATGACAGCATGAAATACAACCTTGACCTAAACATTTTGCCCATTTTATTGGATAGAACATAGGACTGGGGTTTCACTGGTTTGGGAAACTCCTTGTTGAGGTGACACCTTTTCTGCAACTGATAGACTCAGATTGTTGCCTAGAGAATTGAGATGTTAAGTGAATTGCCTAAGATGTCATTTCATATCCATTTTCATTGATCGATCTATTTGGTTTGACACTCTGAGTACCAAATTTAGAAATATATTAACTTTATGACTAAGCAGATTTATTCAGAAAATAAATGTGGAATCTGTCCCTTTCCAATATTAGATATGTAAGTAGGTATTTTAAGTGAACATATTTGTGGAGATTTTGAGGGAATGGAGTATAAAAACATACAGGGTCATTTCAATATTGAGGCAGTTGGGACTCTGGATCAGGTGCTAAAAGCACTTTTAGTCCTTCAAGAACAGTAAAAAAAAAAAAAGAGCTTAGTAACTAGTCAGCAAAATGAGTTAAAATAACAAGCCACCAAATGGCCCAATTCTTCTCACCAATGGCCAGACTCCAGTCGAGCTTTTCTCAGCCCCACCTTGGTCTTCAGTGGCCTTTCTATCATGGTATCAGACTGAGGTCTCAGCCCACAGGGCCATGGACCAGGCTCAAGGGTGGACTTGATAATTCAACCAATACTACTTAGATAGAGCACTGGGCCTGGAGATAGGAAGAAGTAAGGTCAAATATGGCCTCAGAAACATATTGACTAAGTGACCCTGGGCAAGTCACTTAATCTCCGTTTGCCTCAGTTTTCTCAACTGTAAAATTCAGATAATAATAGCCCCTATCTCAAAGGATGGTTGTGAGGATCAAATGAAATGATATTTGTAAAAAGCACTTAGTAATGTACCTGACACATAGCAAGTGGTACATAAATGCCAATTCCCTTTTATTCCCTGCAACAGCCCAGGCACCAGTATTGCTTGCAAAGACTGCAAATACAAATAGCTCTTGATTAGTATTTGGGAACTATTATACAGTTTGTGGATTAGCTAGGCCTTTTACTTTTCTCTCCCATTCCCTCTCTTTAGACTATTTCACTCAATATTAATGCCAGTATCAGAGAACAGCCAGGAGAATAAAAAGTTAACATTCAACCCAGTTCATGGCGATATCTTAAAAGAGTTTTTGTAAAAGATTATGTAAAGGAAGAAATTAGAAAGAAAATTACAGTGAGGCATCAGAGAATTCCAATTAACCAACCTTCGCTAATGGCTATGAGTGACTTGGCTTGACTCTGAATATCTGAAAAGAAAATTTTCATTGAGCTCTTTTTCTAAACTTTCTTTTTAAATAGCTCTTGTTCTCTGAGGTCTCTCTAGAGAATGTTCAAATGTAAAATTGCTTCCAGATTTATTCTGCTCATTGGGGGAAATATTCGTTATTCTTTTTAGTGCTGAAGAAGCCAAAGACATGACAATTCCATTTTCCCCTTTCTTTTTCCACAATATAATCATGGTAGAGAGATTGCATGCTGTAGCAGCAAGCACCCCAGCATCCCCAGAGTGGCTGCTAACCCAGGTTCTTAGATCTGCTTTTCAAAAGGAAAGCAACTCAAAATGGGTTAACAAGCTCACTTTAATCAAACAAACATATATTACCTAGTTCAGGGGGAAAAGGTCAGCACCCCAAACCTCAGAGTATACAGACAGATCAAATAGACAGGCTTCCAAACTGTCCAACCATTATATCAATACCAAATCACAGTTACCAGAGAGGGAAGCATCAACATCTGGGTTTTCAAAGCCGGGGGGCTCTCAACAACGGCTTCCCAGAGTCTCGTCTGGTCAAATCACACAACACTTCTCAAAGTGAGCCCCAAAGCAAAGCCTCCCATCAGGGTTTATATAGTCTTCTCCTGGCTCAGACAATGTAACCACCCTCTTGACCCACTGCCCAATCACACAGCATCAAGGTGTGGTCATTCCTGAAAACCAAGCCTCCCACCACAGGTTCCATGTGACCACATTCAGCCTATTAGGGGTAGAGTATACTTTCAAATTAAAGAAGGTTCTCAGAGTCACTTAAGTCAATCAAAGTCTCTTAAGCCAATCAAAGGGCCTAGGGGCAGGGAAGATCTTCAAATCTGCATTTCCATTACACATGCTATAGCAGACAATGAGTTGGCCTAAGAGTCAGGAGGCCCTAGACTTATATCCTGCCTCTGCTATGTAAGGTTGACCTTTAAGTTCTTGGTGCTTAAGTTAGCCTACTAAGGTTATAGCTTACAGAGAAGGAGATAGCTTTCATTGTTAGAGTTTCCCTTTTTGGGAGTTCCTTCACCCAATAAAATCACAGGTGTAGCCCCTGTCCCTAAACATGGGGAAGAATGCTACCAACCACCATTCCCAAACCACATTTTAAAGTTTGCCTGCAGCTTCAGAGTCAACACACAGACACACTCTCATAATCTTAGTATATGTACCTCACCAAGCTCTGGACATTGGCAACAACTAAATGAACTTAGTTTGGAGTTTTCTATTTGTGAGAAAGACTATATTTGAGATACGTCACATTTAAGACCATGTTTCCAGATCCTTGTTTGACCTCTAAATTCATTGGATATATATGTTATCAATCGGAAAAACCTTTATGGTAATATCTTTCCAAAGGGGACATTTCATGAAGATTGTTGAAACCCTCAACCCTGAGTCATTTAAATCTACAAAATATTGTTGAATAAGAAACAGCTTTGCTGTGGCAGAAGTTAGACTGGATAATTTAAGAGGTAATTCCTAGTATGAATTGCTGTGAATCAAACATTCTAATTTTGCCTCGAACTAGAAGTTCGTTTTGTGGTCAACATTTTGTTCTACCACACAAACATGATCTTTTCAGAGTTTAGAAATAAAAGAGAAGAAATGGGCGTAGATAGTCTGTTTGGTGTGTCTTTGCCTCACTGTTTGCAAGCCTTAAGGTGCAAATTTAGATTTGAGTCCAGGACAGAGGAACTGAGTGTTCACACCCCAGATCTCATTTAGAACATGGATTTGTTTGCCAAGCGAGTTGGCTTTCACTTTATCTTTCTGTTAGAAGACAACACATGAATACAGAAAAGATACATTTGTGACAATCTTGTATTTCTGCAGAGTATTTGCTTCCTTTTCAACAAATACTGAATAAAACGTCATAAGCTTGACTCTGCAGTATTTTGAAGGTCATCTCAAAGTTGGCTATGTGGGGTTATATGCAGTCAAGGGAGTGAACCCACATTGATACTACAGCTATAGGTTGTTTGTTTTTTTAAGAATCAGCTTGAGGGGTGGCTAGGTGGCACAGTGAGTAACAGCCAACCTTGGAGTTGGGATGACCCGAGATCAAATCCGGCCTCAGAAAATGAGCACCCACACACAAATAATGACTAGCCAAGTAACCTTAAACAAATTACTTAACCCCTATTGCTTAAAAAAAAAAAAAAAGAATCAACTTGAGCCTTTGACTAAAATAAACAATATTAATGAGATGCATGCTTATCATTCTGTAACAAATGTGGAATTAAAATGTTCTGTCTACTTCATTTCACAATAAACAGGAAAATTGCTACAAGTCAACTCAGGTGCCAAAGAACAACTCTTTTTCGAAGCCCCAAGAGGAAAAAGACACATAATACGAGCTTCAGAGGTAATTAACATATTCAATATTAATTTTAATATTTCATGAAGATTTTAATATATGCATTTTTATAACTACTGATATAAAGAAATAGGAAAAATGACAGTTGAAGCAATAATTCCTTGATTAGGAATGCTTAAAACCCTGCTTTCCCTAATTTCTTACCAGGTTATTTGATATATCACCAGTACAGCAAGACCATTTTCCTTTCATTTTTTTTCCTTTCTTATAAGTCTACTGCTACTAATTAGGATTATAGGGGTCTTTTTTTCCTTCATTTTCTTCACCTAAGACTTGCCACTAGGGATTCCTTTCCTTCCAATCCCACATATCTCTGCTACTCCACAAAGCTATTTTTGAAATCAATGAGCCATATTTTTCCCCTGACTGAGCTACAACCTGATTGTAGGTTAAGCACATTTGGAAATTGTTAACCCTTTCAGACACTGCCTGAAGTAGAGAGAAATGGCCCGGAAAGATGGTGAATGCTGCTTTTGTTCAAAATTTACTCTCAGGAAGTATTTTTAGGCCATGGGAGAATCTGACTCATTGGCTTGCTATATAGTTTTGGACAAGATAGAAGGAAATAATAATAATAATAACAATAATAAAGAAGGAAAAAGAGGGGGGAGCATTTATATGGTGATTGGGGAAGGGGATGACAGCTAAATGACTCAGTGGATAGAGCACTAGGCCTGGAATCAGGAAGACCAGAGTTCAAATCTAGCCTCAGATATTCACTGTGTGACCCTGCACAAGTCACTTAATCTCTGCCTTAATCCACTGAAGAAATAAATGGCAAAGCACTCCAGTATCTTTAGGAAGAAAACCCCATGGACAATATGATTCCCAAGGTCACAAAGAGTCACACATAATTAAATGATTGAACAACGAAAATAATATGGTGCTTTAAGGTTTGGTCATGCTTTTCACATATTGTGTTTTTCAAAATATTCAGTCTTGTGAAGAATGATGTGTGGCAGGAAATCTGTAGTTACAAGTCATATTGTTGTTTAATTGGGAGACCCTGGGCAAATAACTTACCCTCACTCTTCCTTAATTTGCCAACCTACCTGTAAAATAACCCCAAAATATTTGGTGTTATTAAATTTGTGGTGTTTCAAATATTTTGAAATTGTTAGATAGCAAATACTAAATAAATATAAAGTAGGGGCAGCTAGGTGGTGAGGTAAATAGAGTGATGGCCCTGGAATCAGGAGGACCTGAGTTCAAATCCAACCTCAGACACGTCACACACACACACACACACACACACACACACACACACACACAAACTAGCCGTGTGACCTTGGGCAAGTCACTTAACCCCAACTGCCCTACCTTCCCCCCTTCAAAAAAGCAAAAAATAAAATAAAACAAATATCATGTATTAGATTGCTATAGTATTTAAATTTAAGTGCTTTCAAATGCAACGGGATTAATGAAAAGTAGTTGCTAATGTCAAAAACTGCTTTTCCCTTTAGCTTTTCTTCCCCATTTCCGCCCAAATTCCAATTTGAAGCACTCTGGGTGATCACGTTGGGCAAGACGCTTAACTATTCTGTGCTTCTGAACACCCTAAGGTGCCACTCTAAGATCCCTCCCAGTTCTGAACCCATCATCCTATGGTCCCCTTTGATAACTGGGATTCAGGAAAGTTAGTTGAGTTGCCTGTGGTCCCTCCATATTCAGGTGGTACAATGAGAACTGGGCAGGGAGGCAGCATCTTCATCCAAGGTCCAGGCTCTTTGAACTTGACCAGGAGATGGCGTGGGCCAGTGGAAAGGGTGTTAGATTCAGAGTCACATGCCCTGGGGCCAAATCTTGGCTCTGTTACCTCTTACTTTGGACAGATCACTTCTCATCTGTAAAATGAGGGCTTTGGACCAGATTGTCTTTCAAACTCTTTCTAGCTTTAAGCCTATGATTACAGGATTTAATAAAATAACAACACAGTATCATAACATGTAACATCTTTCATTATTTGAGAACCAGATTAAATAGGTTCTTGAGTCACTTTTCACTTTTTGAAATTTCTAGAAAAGGGGACTTTGAAATACTTAATATGGTACAGTTTAACTGATGGCTGTCAGGAACGACTAGAAATCTTAAAATTCCGGGGCGGCTAGGTGTCGCAGTGGGTAGAGCGTTGGCCCTGGAGTCAGAAGGACCTGAGTTCGGATCCAACCTCAGACACCTAATGCACACACAAACAAAAACCTAGCCGTGTGACCTTGGGCAAGTTACTTAATCCCAACTGCCCTCCAAAAAAAAAAAAAGAAATCTTAAAATTCTGAATTATTGATTATATAGCTATGGAGAAACTGAGGCACAGAGAGGTTAAGTCAATTGTCTGAGGTCACATAGCTAGCAAGTATCTGAGGCACAATTCATACTAGATCTTCCTAACTCCAGTCCCCTAGCCACTAAACCAGATTGATAATACCTTCTCTGACTAAAGACAGAGCCTTAAGGCAGGTCATCTCTTAAAAGCCCTTCTGGTTCTAAAAGCTATTAAGTTTGGGTTTTTTTTTTGGGGGGGTGCCAACTATCATTTTGAGTGACCCATTTTTTAATATTATTCATCACAGTTTTTGAAACTGGTATTCAATGAGCACTTGCTTTCTCTGGTGAAATTTTTTTCTAGTTAGAGGGGATTGGTGTCTCAGTGGATAGGGAGCTGGACAAATCTTCCTGAGTTCAAATCTGGCCTCAGACACTTACTAGCTGGGCAAGTCATTTAACCTTGTTTGCCTCAGTTTCCTCATCTGTAAAATGAGCTGGAGAAAGAAATGGCAAACCACTCCAGTATCTATGCCAAGAAAACCCTAAATAGGGTCACGAGTTAGGCACAACTGAACAACGACAACATATAAATGCTTCCCTTCCCCTAGTCACTGCCGGTGTCCACAAAGTGGGCATGCTATTCAAGCCACCCCTTCCATAAATCTTCCTATTCTGTGGGTCTGACGCAGGGTAAACAGTTCCAAGGCTTATGGCCCTTTCCTGCTCTACTACCAGGGCTATGATGGAGCCTTTTATGCAACTGGAAAGGGAAACAATTGTAGAGAAAGGAAGGAGGTGAATGTGCCAGGGATGGGACCTACAGCTTCTCCCTTAGTATTTAGCTCAGTGGCTGTTGCCTGGAAGAAATGAAACAAACATTTATTAGGCACCTACTGTGTGCTAAACACTGTGCTAAGTGTTTTACAAATATTATTTTTCGTATTTGAGTCTCACAACCACCCTGGGAGGTAGGTGCTATTATTATCCCCATTTGACGGATGAGGAAACTGAGAACAGAGGTTAAGTGACTTGCCCAGGGTCATACAGTTGATAAGTGAAAGATGGAAGATTTGCAGTTGGTAGAAGCTAATTCCAATACCCTCAAGGCATTGATTCTTAGCAATAACCATTAAGTTTTCCTGGGGTATTTGGACATGTTCATTTTCATTCAAGATCCATTCAAGTGACTGAGGTCTGATTTGAACTCGGATCTTCATGATTCCAGGTCCAGTGCTCTATCCATTGCACCACCTAGCTTCCTTTTTCTTCAGAAAGAAGAATGTTGACAAAGAGATTTGATAGTAATAGTCCAGCGGGAAAGATGAGCCCCCACTATAGCTGCACGAAACTTAGAAAAGGCAAGAGGAAATTAGCACCTCGGTCCACTGCTTACAAACTCCAAAGTGGCATTCTGTCAGTTCAGTCCAATCCAATTTTCATAGCAAGGCTAGCATATGCCCGGAACAGAATCTGCGGTTAGTCCTGCCCATTCCCTAAGGAACAAGGAACCTGAAATAGACACATACCCCATTATCACACAGTACTCTGACTAAAGCCCAGGCTGTACCTCTGTAATTACACCTCCAAGGAAGGAGAATGAGCAGAGAATTACAGAAATCTAGCCTACATGCCACTGGAATATAACAATCTGGATTTCCCCCAGGGAGCAGACTAGGCCTGGATTTTAGCTGCTATCTTCCTAATTTTTAAAAGTTATTTTAAAGGTGTTTTAAAGTGCTTCTCTAAAGAGAGCCTGGGATACACATCTTGAATGAAAATGAGCATGTCCAAATCCCCCAGGAAAACTTAATGGAACTTCTTTTGGTTATTGCTAAGAGTCAAAGCCTTCATGTTATTGGAATTTTGCTTCTACCAACTGCAAATCTCCCATCTGTGCATTTCATGCAAAACTGTTTTCCAAGTGCAAAACTTGTATACAAGCCAAAATAACTTGAACAGCTGTATGAAGCCGCATGGTGGCCTTCTCCAGGGCATAAAGTAAATTAAGAAGGCAGTAAAAAGACAAAAAAAATCTTATGACTTTCGCAAGTGGCATAATGACAGGAAGTGAGAAGACTGCTAATGGCATCACCATGCATTAAACAACACCCAAAACCACATAGATGATGACGTACACAAGACCATTCATCTGGACCAAAAATGAAAACTGCAATCCATTATCTGTACATTTTCCAAACACCCAGTTTTCTGGCATTGTCTATAGCAGTGAGCAGTGGTGAGGAAGTCTGTGAAGTTATTGCAAGGGGTCTACAAATCTACATACACACACACACACACACGTACACACATACACACACACACTTATGTATATTGTATATATGTATATGTATGTGTGTACGTATATATCTATATATATACATACACACACATATCAAACGTTGATGTTTTTATCTTAACTTAGCTCCAACAAAAATCTACCAAATTCAATGTAGCAAATAAGCAAAATTCTATTTTGTGGACTGAGCAATGTAGCCAAGAGGAAGCTTGGCAGAGTAAAAAAAGGGCCCACCTCAAAGACAGGAAGATCCGGCTTCACTTCTGATACATATTGGACATGTGACCATGGGCAAGTCATTTAACTTTCCAATGATCTGGACAACTTTTTAAGTGGGAAAGAAAGGAAACAAGGATTTATTAAGCACTTACCATGTACTGACTGAGTACTGCGCTAAGTACTTGACAAATATTTTTCCATATGTTTTCTAAGATCATAAGTTTCAGAAGAGATGCCAACTTATACTGGTAGAAGGACTTTCTTCACCTGGAAGTTCCTTTATCAATAAAATCGTAGATCCATTTCCTATCCCTAATAATAATAATAGTATCTAACATTTATGTAACATTTTACAGTTTGCAAAGAGCTTTCTATGCACTATCTAATTGGATTCTCTCCACAACCCTGTGAGGTGCAATTATTGATCCCATTTTACAGATGAAGAAACTGGGACTGAAAATGGTTAAATGATTTGTCCAGAGGCACACAGATAGAAAGTATCTGTGGCAGGATTCACACTCAGGCCTCACTGACTCTAAGTCCGGTGCTCTATCCACTAACACAACTTAAACACAACTGTATCACCATTTATTTATCAAATGTACATGGATACCATCATGATAAATAAAATACTCGTTCAGTTGTGTTTGATTCTTCATGACCTTTTGGGGGTATTCTTGGCAAAGATACTGAAATGGCTTGCCATTTCCATCTCTAGTTCATTTTACAGACAAGGAAACTAAGACAAACAGGATTAAGTTACTTGTCCAGATCACCCAGTTAGTCAGTATCTGAGGCCAAATTTGAACTCAGTCTTCCTGACTCCAGGCCCAGTCAGGGAGGGCTCCATCCACCTTGCTGCACAAAATAAAATATAGATTCCTTTAAAAGTGTTACTGATTTCATGGTAGCTTTTTTCTCATCACATGTTTTACAAATCAAGCAATAATCATCACATCTATACTGTGGATATCTAATATGTTTTGACATTAACAAGAGGTTCTCACAACTTATAAAAACTGAGGACATTGGTCTAGATCAAAATATCTGAATATTTTGCTACACCTTTCAGTTTTTATCTGAATGTTTGACATCACATTGATGTGATCTTAGAAAGACTTGGACATGCTTCCTAGAAGCTGTTTATGTAGTGTAGGTTACCACTTCAACAATTAATGCCCTAATTCATATACATGCAAATTACTGTGCTAGATTCCAAGGCAGAGAAAATATACAAAATATACAAAACAATACGTGAGAACTGCATAGAAAAGGCACAAGCCAAAGAATATTTGAATTATGTGTGAGGGCAAAGTTTTACTGACTGGAGAATCATGGAAGACATAATGGAGAAAATAATATTCAAACTGGAAAAATTGAATTTCAATCAGGTGGAGGGAATTTGAAGTGTAAGGAAGAGCAAAAGCAGAAACATGAAGAAAAAACCTGAAGGGATAAGTATGGGAGACATCAAGCAGTCCAGTTTTTTTTCCTTTCTTCTGGGTGGGGCAAGGGGCAGGGAACAATTAGGGTTATGTGATTTACCCAGGGTCACACAGCTAGCAAGTGTCTGAGGCTAGATTTGAACTCAGTTCCAGCTGACTCCAGGGCTGGGGCTCTATCCACCATATCAGTTCATTTTTTTTTCTGTTGGAGCGGGGAGTGAAAGGGAGAGAAAATAGATTTCTGTTAACTTTTTTTAAAAAACATAAAGAAGCAGGAGGAGGATTGCTATAATTGTGGAGCATCATAAACTCCTTCAGATGATGTCAATTATTAGTTTTACTGGATTGTTTTACTTTGTTGTAAGCACCTCTCACAAAGTGGGATAGTCATGTAAATGGTTGTAATAACCATGTAAATGGTTGTAATATCAAAACAAAACACATCAATAAAACTTTTTAAAAACATAAATGATAGTTGGGGGTGGCTAGGTGAGTTCAGATTTGACCTCAGCCGCTTAACACTTACTAGCCATGTGACCTTGGGCAAGTCACTTAACCCCAATTGCCCTGCCCTCCCCCCTCCAAAAAAAAAGGCAAATAAATGATAGCTTATTCTGTAAGACTGAATGATATAATAAAGGGAAAGGGGGAAAAAGAGTATGGGGATAGAACATAAGAACTACACAAACATTGGAAATCTGTGATTGTCACTGGAGATTACTTAGTATCAAAAAAACTTCCCTCACGTTTTGAAAATAAAACATGACAATGTCTTGTTCCAAATATATTGACTTTCTTTTCCCTCCCCTTTTAAAGATTGAGAAGATAGAATGGGACTCATGGACATGTGTTTTGGGGCCTACTTGTGAAGGAATCTGGCCAGCACACAGCGATGTGACAGATGTGAATGCTGCTAGTCTTACCAAAGATTGCTCCCTTTTAGCCACAGGAGATGACTTTGGCTTTGTAAAATTATTTTCATATCCTGTAAAGGTAAATAATAGCATATGACCACTTTTGTCCAATCACACTCTATAATATTGATTTTGATTTTTAAAGGTATAATTTATATTTTGTATTATAGTATATTTCAACATACTTTAAATTATGGTTTTATTTCATTTATGATTTTATTTATGTGTTTTATTTGAATTCATTTTTATTTTATAGTTATTTATGATATATGAAGAATCTTCCACTAATCATTTTTTATAGCTTAAGTCAGATTCTCCCAATGTCTTTGGCTACTACTCCCTAAGTACTAAGGGACTAATTTAGGCACTTTGGAAAAAACATAAAAATCTAGTTGACTATTTCATAAATTGTTGGTGTGGCACATGAAATGGTTCCCTCATACCCCGAAAAGATTTCTTAATTGCCTGAAGGTGCCAAGGAGTAGTAAAGACCGGGAAAGAAGCTATCGTACTGAACCATACCTACTAGACCAATCTTCAGCATGGACACCAAAGACAGAGCATGGTGTACTCTTGTTGGGTTCTGATGCCATCCCTCCCTACTCTTTGCAAAAGAGGCCACCACCTAATTGGCGCACACTTCCATATCTGACCTTAATCTAATTCATAATTACTAGAGGAAGCCTTCAGTCACATTGAGTAGAAATCTGCCTCTCTACTTTCTCCCATTGCTCTTAATTCTGTCCTTTGGGGCTAAGCAGAGGAAATCTAGTCCCTTTCCCACATGAAACCCCTTCAAATTCTTGGAAGCAACTATTAAGCTCCCTCTAAGTCTCCTCTTTTGTCAGGAAAACATCTCCAGGTCCTTCAATTGACCTATGTATAGTATGGTCTCCAGTCACCATCCTGGTCTCTCTCCCTCCACTGAACATGCTCAGAATTATCAATGGCATACCTAAGCTGTATGGCTAATGAACACAATACTCCAGATGACATTTTACCAGATAGACTATCACCTCCTTTGTTCTGTATATTATTCCTCTCAGCATCAGAGCAGCATTTTTTTTTGCTTCTACTTCACACAGTTCACTTAATTGACTTAATTATTTAATTCACTTAATTATAATCTACTAAGACTTCCAGGTTGTTTTTTTTTTTTTTGCATACTGTTGTCTGCCTTCCCCCCTATGAAGTTGCTTATTTGAATTATATAAGACTTGACACACATCTCTATTTAATTTCATCTTATTAGATATAGCCCATCATTCTAAGCACCTTGCAAGTAGGAATTATTTTAATCTTTGTCCCATATCCCTACTACCTAGCACAGTGCCTTCCATAAGCTAAATGTTTAATAAATACTTTTTGATTGATCAGTTGATTGATTCTAGCTTGTCAAGAACTTTGGGTTCTCCAACATGCTCAATGTGTTGGCTTCCCAGTTTTGCCTTATCTGAAAATTTGACAAGCATGTCAATTGTCTTCATGCAATTCATTGATTAAAGTGATAAGTAGTACCCAGCCAAAGTCAGATCTGTGGGGTACTCTACTGGAGATTTCCCTCCAAGGTGTCATTGATGACGACTCTTTGGGTATAGTCATTTACTAAACTCTGAATCAGCTACCCTGCTCTATTATGGAGCTCTCATCCCTTTTATCTTCTATGCAAGGATTACATAAGATGCTTTGTTATATATGATGCCCAGCAGATGTCACTGTGGAGGGCAATTTGGTTAGGAGTACTTTTCTCCCCTCCCCCTTTGGAAGAGTGGTTGGAATTGATTTTCCTTGACCATGCCTGTCTCTACTAACCTAACTCCACTCAGAGCACTCTTAAGGTTTCTGCCTGTACTCCTAACCTTCAGGAGGCTGAAGACAGAGAAAGCCCTTGGGCGAGAGCACCCTGACTGTTTGGGGAAAAGATCCATTCACAAGGGTTTTAATCCATGGCAAGGGGCCTGGATCTTCACGACTTCTCTCTACAAAGTTACAAAGTATAAAAATGCAGATTATTAACAAAATTCATAAGACTCTGATCTTCCACACACCAGGTGATTTATTTAAAATTGTCAGTCTGGAAAGGAGATTTCCTAGATAATTGAATTTGATGTAATCAATTATCCACAAATTTCTACAACCTCCTCCCTAATCACATACATTTTCTATTAGCAAATATTCAGAATTACATTAAAATTGTATGGTTTTATAACCCTTTGGGCATAATTCCAAATTATGTACAGAATGGCTGAATCAAATCCCAACTCTACCAAAATTGCATTAATGTCTCATTTTTTCCCATATCCCCTCCAACATTTGTCATTTTCCTTTTCTTTCCTATTAGCCAATCTAATAGGGGTGAGGTAGAACCTCAGAATTGTTTTAATTTGTATTTCTCCAATCAATAGTGAGTTATCACAAACCATTCCTTTAGTGTATTCTAAAACCTTACCGTGATACAATTGCAAGCTCACTGGCCTTTAATTCAAAGAATCCACCTTCTTCCCTTTTTTGAAAATCTGCGCATTTGCCCTTCTCCAATTTCTATTCCCTATGATCTCTCAAAGTTCACTGACAGTAGCAGCTTAGCAATTATATCTGACAGTTCTTTCTACTTTGAGATGTAGTTCATTTAATCCCAGTGAAATGAATTCATAAAGAACATCAGGGTTTTCTCTAACCATCTCCTCACTTACTGTGTTTTAACCCCATGGAAATATTTTTGTCCTATTCTTCCCAATCTGAAAATCATTTGCTAGAATAAGAGTACAATGGTTCTGCCTTCTATCATCCATTGTCATAAGGCCTTCTGTCTCTTCCTGTCTTGAGCATAGGTTTTAAAAGTCCTTTCTGTTGTCGTTAGCATTTTTTTTTTTTTGCCATCTTCAGCTTATTTTTAGCATCAGGTCTCCTCACGCTTTGCCCCTCATTGTATTTATCTTTTCTCTAAGTTCCAATTAGCTCTATCTCTTTTATCTCTATCATCCACATATTTCTGGTGATAGAAATTAATTCTGAGCTCATTATGAACAATATCTAGTAGATTATCTTATTATCTTCATTAAGGAAGATTTTATTTGTCCATTTCAAGAACCTTGAGTTATAGCAGAAGCTTTTTTTTTTTTTTTTTTTTTGCTAAATCAGTGACTGGAGAGAAAAGCTGAAGAGGCAATTGGGACCACCCCTAGAATTAGCATCTTACATACATCAATGATCTGTGGGAACTGTGATCCAAATAAAAACAAACTTTCACACTAAATTTATAAAGGTATACCTTTTGGATGCCACCAATAGATTCTACTATCTGAGTAAAGCTATTTTTTTCATGTATGTAGTTGTTTTTAGTCATACAAAAAGATGTTCCCATGCCCATGGAGGTCTAAATTACTAGACTAAATCATCTGCATTAATTCTGACCCACTTTATTTAAATGTTTCTGATGTGGCAACCTTTCTTAACATTTTTGGTTTGTAACAGATGCCGCAGCTTCTGCTCATATAATTTTCAAAGTAGTTCCTTAACCAAGCTGCTTACTTAGAATTATGTCCTGAAGAAACTCTGATGGAAAATAAGTAGGAAGAGAAAAGCAAAGGATAAGCTGACTGTGTAATGTGTAGATTCCTTGCGTTGCAGGGCCAACATGCGAAATTCAAGAAATACGTGGGGCATGGGGCGCACGTCACCAATGTCAGGTGGTTACATAATGATTCAGTACTGCTCACTGTAGGCGGCGCTGATACCGCTCTGATGATCTGGACCAGAGAGTTTGTAGGAACCCAGGAAAGTAAACTGGTTGACAGTGAGGAGTCAGATACAGATGCTGAGGAGGACGGAGGTAAGTCAAACAACCCAAATAAATGAATTGACTTGGGTTTCCCCCATTTATTCAGATCTCTTCATGTGCTCCTTCACCAAAGCTCTGATTTCTAATCTTGTCACTTTTGTGATTTGAGGCTATGACAGTGATGTTGCCAGGGAAAAGGCCATTGATTATACCACTAAGATCTACGCGGTAAGCATCAGGGAAATGGAAGGTACTAAGCCACACCAACAGCTGAAAGAGATTTCAATGGAGGAAAGGTATGACAGTCTATGGTTTGTTTGTACTCACTGTACCCTTCAATTACATTTATCCTGTTACCTGCCTTGAATTTACGTTAACACACTTTCTTATAGTTATCATCCGGATATTTCTGATGCTGAAAATGGCCACTAAGGTTGTGGTGAACATCCAGGATTTGTTTACTTCACTGAGGAAGATTTTCTTCATTTGTTTCTATTTAACCAGAGATCCCAGAATTATAATAGAAACTAATTTTGGTTATATAGTGGGCATAAGACACTGTAGAGAAAGACTAAGGAAACATTTGAAATTACCTAGATTCAGGATCTTACATTTAAGATGTAATATGAAGACTGTGATGAAACCAGAAAGAACTTTTATAGTCATTTGAACCCTTTCAAACTCCCAGAATTGTACAGTAAATAGAGAACTGGCACTGGAGCCAAGCAGACCTGGGTTCATGCCCTGCCTTTGATCTATGTTGGGTCTAGATGACTCACTCCTAGGCAGTTCTCTAAGTTTCAAAGGTGACAACCCATTTTGGGAGAGAGGGTTCCTCATCTAAGAATCTTAACTACCATGGATCTGCAAACTACAGCCTGAGAGCCAAACCCAATTCGCTGCCTGTTTTTGTACAGCCCTAGAACCTAGAATGGTTAAAATGTAAAAAACAAAAGAACAAAAAACAACCCTCTTAATAGCAGGCTTAAACACAGGAAGCAGGCTGAACTAGACCTATAGGCCACAGTTTCCTGATTCCTGCTCTACACCAATTAAATCATGGGCCTGACCCCTATCCCTATAGGGCTCAATAAAATTTTTCTTCGTATATTTAATAAAAATTAAGTTAAAATAAGAACACATTTTATTTACTCTTATGTAAAAATAATTGTTTCTTCTTATGCACACACTCCTATATGGAGCATAGACTTGAAGTAATAAAAATAGAATAATCTTTCTAGGAAGAATCATCTGTCACCATGGCCTTGAGGCCACTTGTGGTCTTCTAGGTTCTTGGGTGTGGGCTTTTGACTGAGTCCAAGTTTTACAGAACAAATCCTTTTATTAAGATTTGTTCTGTGAAGTTTGGATTCAGCCAAAGGGCCACACTTGAGGGCCTAGAGGACCACATGTGACCTTGAGGCTGCAGGTTCCCCACCCCTGGACTAGGCTCTTGTATGAGGTATGGAATATGGCTATAGAATTTCTTTTGGGTGAGAAAAGATAGTAGGAGGACTTCTTGTTTCAACTTTGGTTTCTGGTTCAATGATCTCCACAGCCTCCACAGAATCTTCACCAAATATGAGGTATACACAAAAAAGGCTTACAGAGTGAGATGGCCAGGAACTAGCAGGGTTCTGAAAGGCTTTGACTGAAGAGAATTTGTTGAGCTGTCAAAGGATATTTTATTTCTATGGACCTAACCAGAGTCAAATATATGGATGGCTTCAATTTCTTCCCTGCTGTTCACTTTCTGTGAATAATCTGGGCAAAATATTTGGGCCTTAAATAGCGTCTCAATGTAAAAGATGAATATGGAACTTTTTAGGCACTCCAGGCCTTCTGAGTTGAATTTCTCTTTTCCTTATTTTCTTCATATGTAAAAGGGGGTTGCTGGTGTTGTTTCATACTCTTTTTAGTAGGCTGTTTTGTAAAGATTGATGACATAATTCCCAAAAAATTTTAACTTCTCTGAAAAGAAAACTCTAAGATTTATTAACATGAACATATTAAAATTGAAGTAGGGAGAGAAATAATCTATGAAGGGACACTAGTCCAAGTCACTTCCAAAGAAATTCATGGCCTTTATATGTCATTATAGTACTGTTTTTCCTCTTTCCATTTCTCTTTCTAAACTTTTGTTTCCTCTGTCCTCCTCAAGTATGTTTCACTTAATAATAGCTCCATTTAGATAGCTTTTTAAGTTTTGGAAAGTGTTTTACATATATTATTTTACTTGATACTTACAACAAGGTGGATTGGATGCTGTTATTATATCCATTTTACAGAAGGGAAAATGGAAGTTGAGAAAGTTTAAATAACTCACCCAGAGTCATAAAGATATTGAGGTGCAATTTGAAACCAAGTTTTCCTGATTCCAAGTCCTGAGCTCTACTTACTAGTATGGTATGGTATAGTAACTATAGTATATATAGTACCATAATAGTAACTATAGCATGTAAATATTTGAAAAACTCTTATTGAAATGTGGGATGTGCAAATTTAGAGATATCTCCACTCTAAACGTTCTTATGATCTATTTGTGCCCAACCTGTGGTAAAACTTTCAAGCTTATATTGTTCTGATCAACCAGACACACTGTACCTTAACTCCAAAATAGTGATGTTATTTTGGTGCTCTTCAAGCACAAAGGACAACAACCATTTGTGATATTTAAAGGTTTCTTTGCTTAGGAAGAACGATTAAGTTTGCACGTTCAATATATTGTTTGTTTAGCACACAAACAATATACTTATTTTGTTGTTTGTATTTAATATATTATTCTAAACAAATCTCTATTTAGAATTAAGTTGAAACATAGACAGACAAAAATGAAACTTCTCTCCTTTTTTCTGTGTAGTTCCATATGCTAGAGTTAGCCTATAAGAATGGATATTTTGTAGATGGCAAGAGTGTATTTTGAAACTTATTTGTTGTCTCTTAAATTTTCAGTTTTATGAGATGTTTTAAGTTTGATTTTTTAATATTGTAAAGGTTTAATAGAAACTTGTGTAATATAGTTTATTCTAATTATTTTAATTTGTGTGTGGTGGTGTGGTTTGGGGGAGGCATAAGAATTACTCTAATGTCTCTAAGAAAAATCAGAAAAATAGAATTATCATGCAAATAGATGTATAGGTTCACTTCTGGCTTTTTTTTTTTAATCTAGAAGCTTGGTTTTCCTAAATTAATTGCCTTTCCTTTAGAGAAAATTCTACAACTTGTCAAAGAACATATCTTTATAGTGTAATCAAATGGGTTGAGTAGTCGTAGTAGTAGTAGTAGTAGTAGTAGTAGTAGTAGTAGTAGTAGTAGTAGTAGTAGTAGTAATAGTAGTATTGGTAGTTGCTGTAAGCTATATACTAATAGCCAGTTTCTGCACATTTCATCCGATTTTTTCTGCCTAGATCCAATTTGACTATGAAGAGAATCAGAAATGAACCAAGCTTCATTCTAATGCCTTCAAATCACCTGGCCATAACATATATTATCAAACCAATTCTTATTACATTCCTCTTCTTTAATCAATATGACCTGATTTCTAACTTACATCTATTCCTTTTCTTTCTTATACTTTTCATGCCCCAGTTAAGGCAGTTGCATCCAGCAAACATCCAGGGCTTTGCTCTGCATTCTAATCCAAATGGTTCGTTCAATTTTTCTTGTTTAGATACAAAGTCTTGATGGCACCTCATTTACTTGACAAAGCGAAAATGGAAACTTGTCATCCTGTTGCCTCTTTAAATTTATATTCTTATTTAAAGTGGAAAAATGCTTTTTAGTGCTGATGACATGGGCAGGAGGAGAGATTTCAGTGTTCTGATAACATCTCTGGAAATAATACAAACCAAGAGCTAACTAATCAAAAATATGGTAAAAAAAAAAACAATTTTTAAAACTCAAGATCATTTGGTAGAGACCTAATCAAGTGTATTTAGTGAATAAGAATTTCCTTAATAGTACAGAAAAGATTGATATCTATGGGAGCAAACACTAATGACCTCCAATTAATGTAAGGTGAGGTATGGCATAACATGTAAGAAAAATAGGGATGAACTGGGAATCAGGAAATGCAGGTAGGTATAAGCAGCATTATTATTATTTCCATTTACAATGAAATGCTGGATTCAAATCCTGCCTCTGGCACTTTCTAGCAGTATGAATATTGACAAATCACTTAAACTTGTCTGTTTCATTTTCTTCATTTGTAATATGGAGATAATAATACCGATAGTCTCTAAGGCACTCTGCAAATGTCAGTGTTATATAAATATCAATTATTACTAAGTTTGAAAGATGGACTCAATATAATGGTTGTCATGGGGCTCTTTTTCCTCTGGCTAATTTTTCAAGCAATTTTGCCTGTAGAATTTTACTTTGTCTGGGGCAGCTAGGTGGCACAGTGTCCGGCTCTGGAGTCAGGAGAACCTGGGTTGAGACCCGGCCTCAGACACTTAACACACACACACATACACACACACACACACACACACACACACACACACACACACACACACACACAAACTAGCTGTGTGACTTTGGGCAAGTCACTTAACCCCAATTGCCCTCCAAAAAAAAGCAAAAAAAAAAAACCCAAAAAATGAATTTTACCTTGTCAACCTTCCAGATGAAACCACATTCCACCTACCTGAAAGCAGTCAAGATATTTGAGATGGAAAGATCATTTATCTCAAAGGCAACAAAATGGCTTCTTTGCAGTGGAGATATGAGTATGTAATGGGTGTTTTTGAAGCTATTGAGAACACCTCATTGTTAAACTTAATGATTTCTCATTTGATCCAGTTACTTGAAACAAATCTTGGTCATATCTTGAGAAAGTTTGCATTGTGCCCCTGCATGATACCTCATATATTGTAGGTACTTATTACCTAGCCGCCATAATAATGCTAATATCATTCTTGTAGAGAGCAAAGTAATGGGGTCCCTACAATAGCCCTCAGAAGATACTTGGGTCATATCTGCATGATACTAGATATCCAGATAAAAACTGAATAAAAGGAATCTCTTAAAAGAATCTTCCTGAATGCCCTAGATGTTTGGTGCTGGTTAAACCAAACCTCTGGATATTTAGAACAATAGATCTTTCAGGCCAAGATTGTCACATCTGTTTTTCTCATATTGGACGTTAGGGTTAAATAATTTGCCTAATTCCACATAGCTAATGTGAGAACTGGTACTGGAACCCAAGCTTCCTAATTGCCAGTCCAGGCCTCTTCCAGGGGTAGGGAATTTGTGGCCTCCAGGTCACATGTGGCCCTCTCGGTCCTCAAGTGCAGCTCTTTGACTAAATCCAAATTTCACAAATCCTTAATAAAAAGGATTTGTTCTGTAAAACTTGGACTCAGTCAAAAGGCCACACCCGAGAACCAAGAAGGCCACATGTGGCCTCAAGGCCACAGCTTCCCCATTATATATATATATTATATTCCCTATTATACCCATGTTGTATTTTTGTAATTTTATAAGGAAGGTTTTGTGCTAAGTAGAGATAGTCTTTATCTCCCATATTCACAACAGATTGGTTTGGGGGTAGGATAGGACACTGCTATAGAGTGTGGTAACATCCTAAATGAAAAGGAATTTTTCCTTTTTCTCTACTCTATAATAACAAAAGAATAGATGAGTCAATATAGGATCTAAGTACCCCAAGATATATATATGGTCCTGATGAGTTCCAACTTTTATATAATTTATGTACATGTATATATTTATATAACATTGCTTTATATTATTTATATATTACTTTGTAGAATTCCTATATTTATATATTAATTTTTATGTAACATTTCTTTATCACATACAATCAACTATTACACAAACTCATACAAAACATAGAAACTGATATCAAGCACATTTATGTAATACTTTAAGATTTATAAAATGCTTATCCCACAACAGCCTTCTGAGGGGAGGAGTGAAAAAATTATTACCATTTGATAGATGAGGAAACTGAGGTTCAAAAGTTAAGGAACTAACCCAGATTCACATAAAGGGAGAGATTCTGGACCAGAATTCTGATTCCCAGACTCGAGCTCTTTCCATTATATCACATTGACTCTTTTTTTTAAAAAAAATTATCTTTTCTCAAGATGAAATGACTATTTACATAGAAAGGAAGTTCCTTAGTCACATAGGAACACTCTACCTAAAGCACTCATTAGACTAAACCTACAGAGTTGTCCGTATGCTGGACAGACACAGTTTGAGGCAAGATCAGATGAGTCCACCAGGTCAAACGATAAACAAAAGCTTGTATTTCTAGAGATGTATAAGGGAATGTGAACAGTCATCACAACTCAAGGAGTTGTACAACCATGAAAATGGCTTCAGGTAAACATGGGATTCTTCTCGCACCCATACAGACACATTGAAATTTAGGCATCTTGTGTATAACATTTTCAATCATCTTAAATTTATTGCTGCCAAAACACACTATCATTTTAATACCAATATTTTTCTCTGGCACTATATGACTATAAATAATGGAACACCATGATTTTAAAAGACCAAAATTGCCGATGACCCAAATGGAAAAGATGCAAGTAGGTATAAGCAGGCTGCTGCTCTAGACTAACAATTATTTGCACATAAAATGTGACATAAATGATACCATCAAAAACACTTATGATTGGAAAATGAAGGGGAATGGATGGAATGTAAGCTCTTTGAGGGCAGGAACTTTTTCATTTTTGTCTTTGTATGTATGTCCAGTGCTACACAGGGCACATAGTTCTTAACAACCTTTGTTGACTAGTTGATTAATTGATTGATTAATGTAATAAGAGTGAGGGAAAACAGCTGGACAGCCCAATAGTTATATGGGTAATACAAGAATATGCAAAAGAACCATAAAAAGACCTAATTGCATGGAGTAGATCCTTGTAGAAGGAAGGAAGCCATGAACAAGAATTAAATAAGAAAATCTGCTTAGACATTTTAAGGTGTGGAAAGGAAGATGGAAGGGTTCATATCGTATGGCCTCAATCTCAGTGAAATAAAAGACCGAGTCACCTGCTCTAAGTGTTGAAGATGGTAATACAGTTGGAGACAAAAGGAAAAAAGAAAAGTTTTAGAACACTCATTGTGTGGGACAAAATATGGAGTTAATAATGGTAGAGTAGAAGGATCCCTGAGCAACAGCCATTCTCAATTGTTCAACAGCCATTCTCAAAAGTTTTTAAACCAGTTACTCAAGAAAAAAAGTTACTCAAAAAAAAAAACCAACTCAAAAAAATACAAATTAGACACATAATGATATTAAATAGTATTTGCTAATTGGTCTATTAATTTGTATATTGGTCTCCTTAAACCATTAGTTTTAACTATTTAGTTTAGCCTGTCTACTTAAAACATTCATGTAGAGACTCAAAATGATTTTTTTCTAATAATGAACAGCATGGTAAGAACTCTGAATCTAGGGCAGAACGGAAACATCACAGATATATTTAAGGTCTCTTCCTATAGCCCTTAATAGGCATAAAACATCCTTAAAGTTATACATTCATGCAAATAAGGATAGTGGGATTTTAAATTAATATTCAGATGATTTCTGAAGTCCCTTCAAGTAAGTCACTTGACCTCCTGTTTCCTCACCTGCAAAATGAAGAGACAGAACCAAATGGTCACTTCCAACTCTAGATTTATGATATTATGAACCTAGAATGTTGTCATATAAACATACAAAAATTATGTATTTGATTTTTATCTTGACTTCATACATGAGCAAAGAGTTTAAGGGAAAAGTGAGTACATTAGGATTCTAAATGAAGCATATTCTTTGCTTAGTTGTAGCATAAAATTCAAGGGATGGAATTGCCTGCCTTTAAGCAGCTTAGAGTCTCACCAGGGAAACAGAGTCTTGTTGGCACAAGAGATGGCCCAGCAAAGAGCAACCTAATTCTTTTTTTTTTTTTTTTGGTGGGGGGAAGGCAGGGCAATTGGTGTTAAGTGACTTGCCCAAGGTCACACAGCTAGTAAGTGTTAAGTATCGGAGGCCACATTTGAACTCAGATCCTCCTTACTCCAGGGCTGATACTCTATTCACTGTACCACCTACTCATCATGCAATCTAATTCTTGACCTGGAAAAAGCTATCATTGAAAAGTGTTGAGTTTAACATATATTTTATTGTATTTTGCATGTTTTTGAATAATATTAGTTGGGAAATTGTCTCAAGTTCAAAGCACGTGAAATCTTTAATTTAGTCAAGGGACCTAATCATATGAAATTTTCTTAATATTCAGTCATCTCCAGAAACTTCTTAAGAAATCTTTTTCATTGTTAGTGTGTGAAAAAGAAATAATTTCTAATTATTTGCCTCTGATCTTCTATACTTTTGTTTTCCTCCTCCTATCCTGCTCATCATTTGTCCTTTCTCTTCTACTCCTTTTCTATGTTGTTTTCATAAATCTTTTCTTCCTGCTTTTCATCTTTTCACTTCTTGCTTTCCTGATCCAAGGGCAGAATACTCACTGTTTGACCTCTGTGTTTTTCAGGAGTTGGAGGTTTGATTGAAGGGAATTGTAGGAGTGGTCTAATGGGATCAGAGCCCCAGGAGCAGCCATTCTACTCAATGGAACAACCTAGATAATGTCCTACACAATCTTACACAATTCATAGTCATGCTAGGTGCATCTTAGGTAGGAATCTAGCAAATCATTTTTACTTTCTATGAGACAGGATTTAGAGATACAATTTGAACCCCTTTTAATGACCAAGGTAAAAATAAAATAACTCAAATGATTTAGTAGAAAAGAGGGCTGGAATGGCAGAAAGGAAACTTGAGTTCTGGTTCTGGTTTTACTACCAACTAACTATATGACTTTAGACAAATCACTTCATCCCTCTGTGCCTCAGTATCTCCATCTGTAAAATAAGGGAGCTACCCTAAATTATCTCTAAAATCTCTTCTACTTCCAGAAGTCCAGTATTCTAATGGAAAGTAGGTTCAATCTATTTTCCAAGACTGCTGAGGATAGATACATGCTACTGATAAATTACATTTCTCTTTCATCCACATGCTTGTTCTCACATCTATGAGTTTAAATAGAATGAAGAAAACAGTAGCATTTAGTGCCAAAGGACTTTGTTGAGGAAACCTTGGTTTCAGTTATAGAATGTATGGTCTTCTTTAATCCTAGTTTCTTGACTTATGTGTCTATATCATTTAGGTATTCTAAGTTACCTAAGTTACATTGCAGAATATCTCATAAGTATCTTCTGTGTCCTTGAAATAACTTGTAATTTCATTCTTTTTCAATGACTTCCTGTAGAGGGTGCAAGTAGCATATATTCAAACAATGATTTGCACACAAGAAAATGTTCTAAGGAATATCTTCATGGAAGTGTAAGATCAGAAAAGGAGGTGGGCCCAAAAGGGAAGGATTTGGATGGATAGCCTAAGTAATGCACTGGAATACAAGAAATGCATGAAGAACTAGAGAAAAGCCTGTAGCATGTTGAGTAGATTATCTGTCAAAGACCTATGAAGAACAGAGAGAATTGCTGAGGATCCAAAGACATGGTTAGGTTGCAATCTGCCCTACAGGAAGAAATACCCACATTGATGAATTTGCAGATCCTTTCAAGTATATATCAGTGACCAAAAGAGAGGGTACTGTCACTTTCTTTTCAATTGGTATGGTCCATTTGCTTTCTCTTTAGTCATCAATAGTGCAAGTCTCTCTTGAAATTTTAAACCCAAGTGGAAGTGTCTATCCTGTATCTGCTCCACAAAGAGCCCAGCCAGCGCCCATTGGTGGCTATAGAGAGAACTTTCAGTAGAGTATGTGACACAAATAAATGAATGAATAAATGAAAAAGCATTTATTAACCACCTACTATGTGTCAAGCATTTTGATAAGAACTGAGAGATCAAATAGAAAAGTGAGTCACTGCCTGTTTTCAAGAAGTTGGCATTACATAATAGGAGAGTTCAGCGTCAGGACGGACATTCCCATCTTGCCTAGCAGTCCTATTCATCTCTCTATGCAGTTTTTGGGAGCCACTCCCTCAAATCAGTTCTAAAACACAGGCAGAGAAGGACAAGAATTCTGCTCTCCACTAGCCAATTGATTTAAGTATGTTAGAAAGAATTGAAGTTACAATACATAAGGGGTCAAGAGGTTGAATTGTTTCAGTTGTGTCTGACTCTCTATGATCCCATTTGAGGTTTCCTTGGTGACGATACTAGAATGGTTTGCTATTTCCTTCTCCAGCTCATTTTACAGATGAGGCAACCAAGGCAAACAAGGTTAAGTGACTTGCCCAAGGGTCACATATCTAGTAAGTGTCTGAGGTCAGATTTGAATTCAGGTCCTCCTGACTCCAAGGTCCATACTCTATCCACTGTGCTATCTAGCTGCTCAGGGTCAAAAGGACCTAGAGTCAAATCTTGCCTCTGAGGAATAATAACTGTGTGATACTGGATAAGTCATTTAACCTAGCAGTTCCCAAACTTTTTGCTCTCAGGACCCCTTTACATTCATAAAATTATTGAGGGCCCCAAAGAGCTTTTGTGGATTATATCTATTGATATCTGTAACGTTATACATTAAGACTGATAAATTTTAAAATATTTATTAATTCATTTGAAACGATGATAAACTCATTACATGTTAATATAGATAGCATATTTTTATGAAAAAAATAATTATATTTTCCAAAACAAATTATATTGAGAAGAATGGCATTTTTTTTACATTTTTGCAAGTTTCTCTAATATCCCATTCAAGAAAAGATAGCTAGATTCTCATATCTGTTTCTGGATTTGATATATTGTGATATGTTGTTTTGGTTGAAGTGTTTGAATAAAATCTGGTTATTTATAAGTAGTTGGAAAAGAGAAGAGTGTTTTAGTAGACTTTCCATACAACTGTGGATATTCTTTGATACAATGCTGCAACTAAATAAGTAGCAGATTCTTAAAGATTAGTACCAATGTGGACTCTGAAACCATATCAATGAACTTGTCACACTCTGTTACATTACAGTCCATTGGACTGTCTTGTATTTTAAATGAATCTTTTACCACATATGATTTTATGACATCATATATTTGGTCACTTACAAAATATTGGTTCTATTGAGTTAGGCAGATCTTCCGAATGCTGAAATGTTTTACTGTGCAATATGAAAAATCATATTCATGATCATCACCACCAATCTCATCAGAAAAGTCTTTAAATGCTGGGAAGCTATCAAGGTCACAATAGAAGATACATGTTTCCCAAAATTCCAATTTTCACTTGAAAGCTTAAATTTTATTAACATCAACACATACTGTCAGTTGTTTCCCAGGAAGTGACAGGTTCACTTCATTCATTTTCTTTCTTTCTTTCTTTCTTTTTTTTTTAAAGCAATTGGGGTTAAGCAACTTGCTCAAGGTTACACGGCCAGTTATTATTGTGTGGGTGTTAAGTAGAGGCCTGAACCGATCCCAGGTCCTCCCAGCTCCGGGGATGGCACTCTTACTCACTCTGACACCTAGCTACCTCACTTCATTCATTTTCAAGAAAATGCCAAATACCAAAGTCTGAATGACTGTAGTTTGTGTCAGTTGTTTTTCACGTAAAACAAATGTTTCATGAAAAAAGCAGTTCACAAATCACAATCCCTTGAGATCACCACTGTACCTCGGTATGCCTAAAAAGTGTTTTATACTAACTTCTCATTTTATCTCACAGAAAAAGACATGTACTCAAGAGTCGAAATAAGTTTTATTGTTTCATTGAAGACATTGTTAGGTAAAATTGACTTTTTTTGCTAAATATTAGTAAATATTAGCTGTATTGAGAATTCATGACAATGAAAAATATTATGACCAGTAGTACAGTTTGGGGCCACTGTCTTGATTTGTATGTGCTATGTCACCAGCAGTTTTGCCCACAATTGCTTTTGCACAGTCAGTGCAAAGGTCAACACAATTGCTCCAGGATAAACCATGACATTCAAAAAAGTTGCTCAACACTGAGTATTTCAGCATCACTTGTGTTTGTTGCAAAACATTCACGTAAAAGATCTTCAGTGATTAGTTGGTGCTGATATGGAACAGATATAAGCAAAACAGCAAGTTGAACCATGTCTATTTGTAAGGCATCCGTTTATAAGGCAAAGGTACAATTCTGCAGATGAGATATTAACTCAGTCTTCATGTTTGCAACTAGATCTTTCATTCACAGATTGTATAGCTTCTGGAAAACTCCAATGGACACCTGGATGAAAATGAGAGTGTAAAGGACAAATGATGCCTTAGTATTATTATGAAAATAATTCTGACTTTGCTGACCTCCTGAAAAGATTTTGGGGATGACACTTTGACTTAACCTATAATGTCCCCAGACAGCTCTCTAAGATTAATTGTTGCTGATCTGCATTAATAGAGGGAGTTTCCTTACTGGGAGTTCCCAAACCAATAAAACCATAGGCTCAGGCTCCCTCCCACACCTGAAAAAAAAAGAAAAAATTTGTTACCTACCTAGATAATTCCATTGAAATTCTAGAATAGTTATCTGATTTTAAAATAAAAAGATTAAGTAACATTTAGAAATGAATTTATTTATTCATTTTCTATTGTCCTTTTCTGTGTTGTCTGAAATAACGTTATCTATACAATTAATAGTTAGGGTTTTAATATCACAAAAAGAATTTAAATTTACTATGAATTTTGGAATAGCTTGTTTTGTTTTACCATAAAGAGGACACCAGGTGACAAAGAATAGAGTTAAGAGTTTCAGGAAACTGGAGGAGGGAATGGGTAAAACTAGGAAATCATATAGACTTTGTGGCTACTCTCACCCAATTCTCATTCAATTATCAGGCTGGGTACCCAGAACCTGGCTGACTAAATCTTCCTTCATATATCTAGGGATATCACTGAGACACTGAGAAGTTCTTCTAATGCAGTTGCTCTAAACCCCTGCTTGTGTATTTAAACTTGTGATTATCAACGTATATTGGGCAACCAGAGTTAATTAGGTTTGAGTTAGGAGTATTTACTAAGGTCATATAAGAATGGTTCCCCTAAAAGACTCCCCCAAGTACATATAGAGTATCATAGAATGTGGGACCAAATCGAGAGTATGTTTGTCAAAGGAGGTGGCACCCAGCTCCTAGACGTCCTTTTGACAGTCATCAAGATGTTACCATTAAGTATAGTGTAACATTTGTGCTGGGTTCCTGATAGAGCTTTGAATCTGCCTTTTTTTTTTTTCATTGCATCCATTCTGTCCTCAGCTCCTGATAGAGACACTGCCATCAACTCTTCCAGGGACACTCCTAGGATGCCAATGGGAAATCTGAATTCTCCCATATCCTGTGAAGCTCACAAACTTTTCTTTTCTCAAAGTGGGAGGATAGGAGATCAATACCAAAGCCAAGATCATGTCTCTTCACCCTCCCCCACCAAGTCTCTTCCTCTCTTTTCTTCTCAGTGATTTGGCTGATCCACACTAAGCTGCCAGACTCTCTAATCTCTAGGTTCCAAACTTGTCTACTATTTTATAAATGGTTCATAGGGCATGACCAAGTTTTTTTCAACTAATCTGAAAATAGTTTTTATGCAATGTCACTCCATTTCATCCAGTGCCTCTCAAGGACATCTAAACTGATAAAGTTCTTTCCCAAGAGTTATGATTGGTTAAATAGAGACGTGTTTTCACATGATAAGAGATATCAAAGTATATCATCTAGTCAGCTACTTTAAGTGGGGTGTGATTGATTTGATTGATGGATCCAGTCCATCTCCACCCTTACAGGAGGAAAAGAAAATACCTCAAATAGGTAGTAAGCATTTTTCATTTGGAAGAAGACAGATTCTATTCACAAGAGTGTACTCCAAATTTGAGCTATTGGTTTATATTTCTTCTAATCAAGGACCTAACTGATCATTGAGATACTTGGGTCTGAGGACATAGTTGCTTCCAATGTCAGACTACTTTCTTCTTTTTCTCAGCATTATAGGCTACTTATCTGATAGCTGAGAAGGTATTATCAAGGTAAACTTAAAGAGGGCATTTCTATCTCATATATTGCTTTAAAAGATAGATGTCTATATATGTACATATATATTTAAAAACTCATATCTTGCTTAAAGTGATGTTAGTGTTTAAAATGAAGGGTTTCCCCGATTTTTAAAAAAAGAGAACACTATCACATTAACATTTAAAGAATATCATTCCTTGGCCAGTTGAGGACCACAGGCAATTAGGTGGTACATTGGATAGGGCAATGCTGGACTTGCAGTCAGGAAGACCCAAGTTCAAATCCAGCATCAGACATTTACTTACTATATGACCCTGGACAAATTAACCTTCTGTCTGCCTCAATTTCCTCATATGTAAAATGGGTATAATAATAGCACCTACCTCATGGGGTTAGTGTGAGGATCAAATGAGAATTTGTAAAGCACATTAGTAGGTGCTTAATTAATGATTATTCCCTCCCTACACCCTCTCTTAAGGATCTGGAATATACTTATTTACATACCTGCTGTCTTCCTCATTATATTGTAAGCTCCTTGAGCCCAGGGACTATTTTTGCTTTTCTTAGCATTCCCAGGGCTCAACTCACTGCCTCATAAATGCTTAACAAATATTTGTTAATGATTAACTAGTAACCTCCACCAAATCTGGTATAAAAACTTCTATCTCATTGTCTTTCGTTTGGATCATGGAAATCACTAAGATTAAGGAATTCATCATCATTTTAGCTCCAGTGTCCACATCGAGGTGATAGGTTTGTCCAGCAGACTTCACTGCCTTCATTCCCGTCTTATTTCACCATCATTCTTTACATTTTTTTAGTGTGAAGGGAAAACTGAGGAAGCCTTTGAAGCAGTTCTTATAACCCTGGAGAAATTTGGGAAAGCTCTAAAAGAAACTAATTGCCTTTGGTTCAGGCACCAGAGCATGCCTAAGAACTTGGAATGTAGACCTCTATTTGGATATGTACCTCTCTGGGATCATGTTGGAGCATAACTGAATATATGAATGCTTGTGTATGCTTGTATGTTAAGCATTCACACTCAAGAATAGGATGGAGTATGAAGTTTCACAAAATGTTCTGAACTCTGAACAGTTTCTAACACGACTTAGAATTTGAGCACCGAGTTTTGTTTTGTTTTTCCTGAGGGATTTGAATTTTATACATTGTCTGACTTACCCCATTTAAAAAATTGCTAAATCCCCCTTCCCATTTCCTTTTCTCTTTTAAAAGCTTAATGGGAATTCATTTCCCTTTGCTTTCAATATTTTTCCTCCCCTATTGATTCTCCAATTGCTTTCTCTTTGGATTTTGATTAATTTCTTGGCCATTCAGACCCTATAATTTGTTTTCTATTAATGAACATAACTCCATACTCTCTTCCAAATGTATATTACATGTCACAAATTTGTCAATCAATCTTTCCATTTGTTAGCTCTGAAGACTTTTTGAAGCTCTCTAGGTTTCACTTATCTATAGAATGAGAGCAATAAACTAAATGATTTCTCAGGACCAGGGATAGTCAATGTTTAACAACTGGCCCTCCAATTTAAAAAAAGTATGCAAAGCACACTTCTCCATTATTGACATTTTCTCCATGATTTCTTAAACAATAAAACAACCAATCAAGCCCCAACTTGTAACACTGACCAATTTTGAAAACACAAATGCTCACATTCAAAATTTAACAATCTGCTCTTACAAGCCAGTATGAGCTGGCTCCAGCATCCCTTCCAACTCTAAATGTTATGTTAATCCTGGGCAATTATAATATAGATCACAGAGTTTTATTTCTTCTTGAAGGGATGTCTCTAGTGAAGTGCCTTAGGGATCTGTCCTTGTCCCTGTGCTTTAAAACTGTTTTGGATGAAGGCATAGATGGCATGCCTATCAAATTACCAACTAAGACATAGTCAACAGTCTGTATTTCTGGATCAAAATTCAAGAAGAATTCAACTGACTAGAATGATGAGCCAAATCTTATGAGATAAAAATCTAAGGACCAAATTTGGATTTTTCAAAAATAACTTATACAAATATGTGATGGTTGAGTCGTAGCTAGAAAATAGTTGGTATGAAAAGGATCTGAGGCTTCTAGTGGATTCTCAGGTGAATGAGTCATGATAGCCACCCCCCCGCAAAAAAAATCCTCAAACTAATGTGATATTAGGTCGCATTAAGAAAATCATAGAGAAAAAAAAAAGAAAATCATAGAGGGTGGGTGGGTGGGGAGGGAAGAAGGGAGAGAATTTGTAACTCAACATTTTAAAAACAAATGTTAGGGGCGGCTAGGTGGTGCAGTGAATAGAGCGCCGGCCCTGGAGTCAGGAGGACCTGAGTTCAGAGCTGGCCTCAGACACTTAATCCACACAAACAAAAACCTAGCTGTGTAACCTTGGGCAAGTTACTTAACCCCAATTGCCCTAAAGGGGAGGCTAGGTGGCGCAGTAAGAGCGCCGGCCTCGGAGTTGGGATGACCTGAGATCAAATCCGGCCTCAGAAAATGAGCACCCACGCATAAATAATGACTAGCCGTGTAACCTTGAGCAAGTTACTTAACCCCAATTGCTTTAAAAAAAATGTTAAAAATTGTTTTTACACGCAACTGGGAAATAAGATATACAGGCAATGGTGTAGAGAAATCTATCTTGCCCTACAAGAAAATAAGGGGGAAAGGGATAAGAGGGGAGGTGTGACAGAAAGTGGGGCAAACTGGGGGAAGGGGTAATCAGAATGCATGCCATCTTGAGGTGGGGGGACAGGAGAAATGGGGAGAAAATTTAGAACTCAAAATCTTGTGGAAATGAATATTGAAAACTAAAAATAAATAAATTAATAAAAATGTAAAATAAATGAAATGAAGTCTAAAAAATAATAATAATAAAGAAAATCATAGTTTCCAGAATGAGGAAGGAGATAACCTTACCATAACTGCTCTATCCTAATTGTATCTGGAGTATTATATTCAGGTAATAATACTAATAGCTGACATTGAAGCTCTCTACATATATTGCCTCATTTAATCCTTACAATAGTACTACAAAATGGATAGTCATTTCAGCTGTGTTGAACTCTTCATGACTCCATTTGGGGTTTTCTTGACAAAGATACTAGAGTGGTTTGCCATTTCCTCCTCCAGCTCATTTTACAGATGAGAAAACTGAGGCAAACTGGGTTAATTGACTTGTCCAGAGTCACACAGCTAGCGTCTGAAGTCAAATTTGAACTCTTGAAGAGTCTCCCAGGCTCCAAGCTTTGAACTTTATCCACTGTACCACCCAGCTCCCTGAAGTGGGTACTACAAATGTTATTATCTTTATTTTGCCTATGAGGAAATCAAAACTCAGTGGTAAATTTGACTGTCCACAATCATAAAGTGTGAGAGGTGAAATTTGACTCAGGACTCTCCTGAATGCAAGTTCAACACTCCCTTCAGTATTCTACATCTCCGCTCACAGTTTTAGAAGCCACATTTTTTGAAAGATTTGGGGTTTTAGGGGTGGTCAAGACCCCAAAATACCAATATGCTGGGTCCCTTCAAATGAATGCAACTCAAGTCTTCTCTCAGCCAAAGTAAAACAAAATTTATTAAAGATTCACCATAATAGGTAAACTTTTAAGGAGCCTAAGTATTTGTGATGCTGGTATTGGACAAGTGGGCCAGAACAATCTGACACAGACTGAGTCTGCACTAAATTCATCTCCTTCATGGAGGCAAGATGGAACTTACATACAGAAAGACCATGGGAGGGTTCTAGGGGCAGTCTAGAGGAGGGTCTTAAGGAGGAGTCTAAGGAGGATCTCTGATGGAACTGAGGTCAGACTCCAAGAATGGGATTAAAGGGGGTAAATACATTAAGGCTACCTAGAGATGACAGACAATGGAGGGCTAGGCTAGGTTAAGAGTAACAGATTTGGGCCTAGCAATAATGAAAGGCTTATTATGGTCTCAGGAAGATGCCTCATCAAATGGGAAGATTCAATCAGAGTTCAAGGGGTTTCCCAGAGCCTGTACCCCATCATTATGACAAGCTGAATTACATCTAAAATTTTTAGGGATCTGGAGACTATGCCATATAAAGACTAATTAAAGTAATTGAAGCTGCTTAGCCTAGATTAAAAAATATGGGGGCAGAGGCTAGGGTGACATGACAATTCTCTTTTTCCAAGTATTTTAAAGGCTGTCACAGAAAAGGAAACTTATACACACACACACACACACACACACACACACATACACACACACACATATACATACACACATACTCTGACTCAAGGTATACTAGGAAAACTGGGTAGATGCCACAGAGAGGCAGATTTACCCTCAGTGTTAGGGGAAGCTTCCTACCAATGTGAGTTGAAAGGCAGCTTGGGAATAGAATGACTATTGCATCTAGAGTCAAAGAATGTGGGCTCCAATACTGGCACTGCTGCCTATTACCTGTGTGTCTAAGGCACATCATTTCCTCCTTATAGGCCTCAGTTTCCTCATCTGTAAATTGAAGAAGTGGCACTAGATGACCTCTCACTGTTCTAAATGCTGGGTCAGTGAAAGCTGTGTCTCCCTTGAAAGGAGTCCAAGTTTTCTATTTTAGCAACAGTTGAGGTGGATGTCAATATCATCTCAACTATGCCCGTGCCTCTGCTCCAGTATTGACTATGCCTTCCATCTCTGCATGGCCTGTGTACGTGGGCTATGGCAATCATAGGAACACTGCCTCTTCCTACCTTGGGGCTCTTAAAAGTACCATACTAGCCCATTTGCATAGGCTGCATGCCCCAATCCTAAGCCAGAGGAAGGCTGACTTTTGAATTACAACAATCAATTAAGCATTAGACAAAATATAGAATTAGACCCTTAGTGGCCTTTACCTGAATTTTGCTTACTTCTTCTTGTATTCTCTATGATTTACATACCTTTTTATTTTTTCTTCTAATCTGCCCTTTGTTTATTTTTGTTTCATTTTCTCTTGCTAAACTCTTTCTTTATCTTTCTTATCCTGAATATTTGATGAAACAATTCTTCACATCCTTTTCCTCCCTCCCTTCTCAGAGGTCCACTCTTTTTCCTGTAAAGTCCCTCTTTCTTTCTTTTTTGTTCTTCCTTTCTCAATCCTTTCCTTCTGAGACCCACTATTTTTCCTATAAAATCCTTCTTCCTTCCATTCTTCCTTCTTCTATTCTTTTTTTCCTTTCTTCCTTCCTTCTCTTTCTTCCATTCTTTCTTCCATCCTCTGTTCCTTCTATTCCTTCTTTCTTCCTTCTATCCTTTCTTTCTTTCCTTCTTCATCCTTCCTTCACCATAATTCTTGCCCCATTTGTCCACTTTTGCCATTTATGTGCCATAACTAAGCATATTGTTCTCCTACCTTTCGCCCTATGTGGCATTTGACTACAAAAAGTTCATTGGTTTAAGTTGAGTGAATTCCCCCTTATCCTACTCTACCCACCAAGAGCAGCTTTTACAAGGCCACATCTCTGGTGGAGTCTAAATCTGCAAGGATTTAGAGCCACTGAATAATTCTTAGTATCCAGTGTTTGAAATTTTATAGATAACTGGAAAGAAGGCTTTAATACTTGTATTATGTTTTAACTTGCTTTCCTTTGGAGGCAGGGAATTGTCAAGTAAGTATTAACAGTACACTGGAAAAGCTCAGGTTTTCCATGAATATTCAGTACTAAGTTTTCATGAAGAAAAAGTCCCAAAGAGTAATTACTTATAATTTGCTTAATTTGCTACAATGCAGGTCTCTTCCCCTTGCCCCTCTCATCTTCAGTTTGGAAGCAATATAGCTTTGATCATATGCTTGTGAAAAAAAGAAGAAAAACTTTCTGATAATTGCTTTACATTTCAGTTTTTTAAATGAATATAAAGGTGAAAAATGCATTGAATGCCTTTGTGTATATATATACATCTATGTATATATAAATATATGATATTTGTGCTTGAATGCATACTCTTTCTATATAGATTATATATGTATATATACACATACATATATGTACATATATATCCACAGCCTGTGTGTTTCTCAAAAATAAACCATGTGTTTAATATCAAAAATTCTTTACGAACCATGCCATAACCATATTGTCCTCTTGCTCTCATCACAATCCCTGGCTTGCTTTTATCATATACTTAAACATCCTTAGGTAAAAGAGTAAACCCAGGAATTTCATTTGAAAGTTCTACTAAAACAGAAAAAAGAGCAGACGTCATAGGAAGGGACAATTAATGTGGAGAAAGGAAGTGTCTAACTGTGTGGAATGGCATGCCCCCAGCATCCTGATTTCCCTCAATTTAGTTGCCAGTGACGTGAGCTGGGGATGTAGCTGTGCAAAGAATTGCTTTCTACCCATTATTTGGTGGTTACTATAGTACCATTTGGTCCAATTATCACTGACGATTACGTAATCTGTTTTGATTGAACAGTTTCAGAGAAAATAAAGGTGTCTTGTTTTCCCCAGTGGGAAAAAAAAATGCCAAACTGTTCCAGCAAGCAAGTTGGCCTACTAGTAAACACTGGGAATTATTAGGCTAAATTATGAGTTAGATTTGAATCGCAAACAAAACCTCCATTGTACCAAACTCTCCCCAGCATTCAGGAGGATGTTATTATGTTTCTGACAACAATTTGTCAACGGCACACACAAAAATCACCCGAGTCCATAGGAGGCATTAGTAACTTCACGTAAAGTGTGTGGGAAGCATTGACAGAGCTTCCTTTTTTCTCCCTATTCTGTAGGCGCTTTAGTGCAGAGTTTGCCCAGTGACGCCAGGGTAGGAGCTTTCTGCATTTGTAGACTGGTGCACTCTTTCGTTTCTGTTTTAGTCCTTTGCTGGCATGCTTGAAAAGCATGGTTTGTGCCACACAGGAATGTCTGTTCCCTTGAAAAATGCTTGTGCATGAATAAAATGATTTGCCAATGATCCACTATACTGTACTAAGTTTCTCACTTGGCTTTGTTTGCTGCTTACAAGGGGATCCAGGTAATATTTTCTCTTCACGTATCACAAGACTAGTTAACTGATGTATTTAGTGAATACAGAATGAACTGCTTTAGCATTTGTACCTTTCTTCAGCATTGTAGAACTGAATTTTAGGAAATACCTACATTGTATTACTGTATCTACACAGCACACTAAATATGGGTCACTTTTAAGGAATCCATGATTGATTCATGGGTGAATCCCATTACAGAATCTGTCAGTTCGTGAGAAATTTTTTTCCTCCAAATGGATGAATAAAATAGCTTTTGAGGAGTGCTAAGGAATAACTTGACTTTGTCTGTAACAGTGTGATGTGGGCCCAGACATGAGCTAAAAGACTATTTTGTTTGTTTATTTGTTTTTTTTTTTAGCAAATTTGAGGGATGAATTGAGTGTCTTCTTTTAGCTAAATTCTTCACCCAGTAGTTGTAACACCCTGAGCCTCCTATAGAACACAGACGAGTTTTTGATGAAGCAAATTTTGATCTTTTATCTGGCATATTTTTTATGGAATAAAATTAACTTTGCCATACAACTAACTGGAATCAAGACTATTTTTTAAAAACCCTCTTTGCCTTTTTGGATGGTTAGAATTTTATCCATATTCTACAAATACTTGTTTCTCAAAATTGCAGTGAATGTATCCCACTTGAACCTATGCCACTATCCCTAAAACAAGTAGATAAGAATAAAAATTGGAGTTTGGGGACTTCCTGGAAGCAAGGAGTGTGTCCTTATGTTGATACATAGCCAGTAGGTAATGGAAAAGTGTGGTCTCTCCTCGAATATGTTCTGCTAAAAGGAAGTCAGAGTCTCTCCATGACCACTCCTTAGTCTCATGTCAATAGCCTTTGGAAACTGCATTTATTCTTTCTGGCTTCTCTGATATAAGAAATAAGAAATAATGAATAGAGATTACCTCAAGACATTTCACTTTAAAGTGAGTAGCTTAGGAATGGGGAGATCATTCAAGCCTTTGCTGCCACCATTGACATTGTCTAAAGTTACTCCTACTGTTCAAAAAGAAGAACTTCAAAAGGAAAGAAAGGGAGAAGAGAAAGAAATGAGATAAGAGATCTTAAAAGGCTACATTTGCCACAGATAGTGTTCCTGAATGGGTAGATCTCTAAAAGTCTATTTGTTAACCATGATGCTTTTCTTGGCCAATGTCTGCTTTAGGCCACCAGTGAGCAGGGCAGCTCCCCAGCCAGAAAAACTACAGAAGAATAATATCACCAAAAAAAAGAAGCTGGTTGAGGTGAGGAGCTTCAGTTGTTTTGCTCTTAATGTGATATATGCTGTCTTATTGACTTACAGCTGATGGGTTTGCTTGTTTGCATGAACAGGACAGAGAGAGAGGATGCCCTTAAATTGTAACCATAGCTACTTTGCTTTAAAGTAAAAATGTATTTAGGTTAAGTTTCCAGCTGAAAAAATCAAGATGGCATGTACAGTATTTTCTGCTCTGTTTGTCAGAATCAGCTGAGCACCCCTTTAAGTTCATGCCATGACTCCACTTAATTGTGGATATTTTATTGATATAAAATTGCATGAGACATTAGATCAGAACAGGAGAAAAACTTGATTTAAAAAACCAAGAAGACATTTTGTACTTTAACCAACAAATTGTAGCCTTATAGATGGCAAAACAGAATCCTTCATTTTCTCCTAAACTGTTCAAGAATGAAGTCATTTTACTGATTCATACTCCAAACTGTCTACCAAAAAATTCTTGATGAATCCTTGTGTTTTCACTTAACATTATTTTATTCTTCTCTTCTCTGGTGCCTCTCTGATTATTTTTTGTTTTATTTTGCTTTGCTTTTTTTTTGGTTTGGTTTTGTCCATAAATGTAGGAACTGGCTTTAGATCACGTCTTTGGCTATAGAGGATTTGATTGTCGTAACAACCTGCATTACCTTAATGATGGTGCCGATATAATCTTCCATACTGCAGCAGCAGGCATAGTTCAGAACCTTTCCACAGGTAATTAAAAATGGGGCCCAGTTTTGGAAATTCAGAATTTACTGGGAAGCCAAACCTTCATAATACAAAACACAAACATCACTTTCAGGAATATCCTTATACTTTCCCTATTTTTGTGGTTGTCATGGGAATTTAACACACCTATCCCTTGCCAAATCTTCCTTTATGTCCTTCCTTTTTGTACCAAGTTTATCCTACCTGCTTTCTCTTGAAACACACTCAGAGACATTTTCGAGGCATTGAAGCCCCTTTCTTTCTGCTCTCAGTCTCAGCCCAAGTCAGTTCTTGCAAGAGACCCCAGGAGAGGGGTGGCTAGGTGGCGCAGTGAGTAGAATGCTGGCCCTGGAGTCAGAAGGACCTAAGTTCGGATCTGGCCTCAGACACAATGCATACACAAACAAAAACCTAGCTGTGTGACCTTGGGCAAGTTACTTAATCCCAATTGCCCTCCAAAAAAAAAAAAAAAGAGAGACCCCAGGAGGGAGAGTAGTGATTTTTTGGAATCCTTGAGAGTTCCATCCTCAGATCAGTTTGCTGAAGCTAATAGTTTTAAAGGAAAAGAGGAGATGATATGGAAAATAATAGGAATTTTTTCATTTCTAAGAGGAATTATCACTGTGAACAAAACAAAATTTCCCTTTATTTTATTTCCTTCATTTTTGAGGTGAAGTATATTTAATAAAATGGCAGATCTTGGAACTTTATAATTGGGACTTTAAAGATTATCTAGTCCAATCCCTTCATTTTATATATGTAGAAACTGAAACCCAAAGAGGATATGACTTGTCTAAGATCCATCCCATAACTTCCTTCAATGCATAGCTTAAAACTCTTAGTGCTATGGATTGACTCCATTAATCCCTTCATCATATTGCCTTCTCAGCAATAAGGAAGGATTAATTAGTTGCAGTCAACTAACTTATTTTCCCTCTCATTTCCTACATTTCCCTTAGTAGGCATCTGTTTGTATCTGGAAAATGGTAAATTAATGAATCAGTTTCACTTTGCATCTAAAATGGTCTTTTGAGATATCAACCCTTAAAAGAGACTTTTGGGACACTTGGACCCAACATTCCTGAAACTGGAGAAGAGTTCAAATACTTCTTATTTTGGACCTTAGTTCTCTACATTTAAGGATCAAGATCAAGAAGCAGAAAGGATTTAAAGAAATTTTGTTTACCATCCAGGGTAGGAGTACATGCTCCCCAAGGACCAGAATGGAGAAGATATCAAGCTTATATTAATTGGTGTGTGTGTGTGTGTGTGTGTGTGTGTGTGTGTGTGTGTGTGTGTGTAATGCTCCAACAGAAATGTAAGTTCTTCCTGAGGGCAGGGACTCTTTCATCTGTCTATGTGTCTCCAATGTATATGGTGCCTGGTAAGTCAAATCAAAACAAGTAAATAAGCATCAAGCACCTACATATGCCAGGCACTGTGCTAAGAGATGAAGCTACAAAGAAAAACAAAAATAGTTCCTGCTCTCAGGAAGTTTACAATCTAGGGAGATCACAGTCTAGGAATCTCACAATAGGGAGATGACAAGCAAATAAATGTGAACAAACAAGATACAGACAGCATTAATTGGAGATAATCTTCAAGAGAAGATGCTAGCAATAAAGAGATTAAAGGTAATTTAACTACAGCAGGTGGGGTTTTATCTAGAACCCAAAAGGAGCCAGAGAAACCAAGAGCTGAAGTTGAGGAAGGAGAGTAGGCATGAGAGACCACCAAGGAAAATGCTCCAAGTTGGGAAATGGAGTGTCTTGTGTGAGGAACACAAATGAGACCAGTGTCACCAGATGAAGTAGTCAAAGAGAAAGATCTTAAGTGATGCGATGGATAGAGTACAGGACCTGGAGTCAGGAAGACAGCCTCAGTTTACTTTCTAGCTGTGTGACCCTGGGCAAATCACTTAACCCAATTTGCCTCAGTTTCCTTATCTGTAAAATGAGCTGGAAAAGGAAACGGCAAACCACTCTAGTATCTTGGCCAAGAAAACTTCAAATGAGATCATAAAGAGTCTGACATGACTGAAAATGACTAAGCAACAACAAAAATGACTGGAGAGTAGGAAGGAGTCAGGTTATGAAGGGCTTTAATAAATACTTGCTGATTAATCAGTTAATTCTCTCCACTTGCAAATGAGAATATGATCTTTTAAAATTAAATCTTAATGATTTCTTTTGTTTTCTATGTCATTAGAGTTTCCCTTTCCCCTAGTATCCCTCCTCCTCCAAGAGAGCCATCCCATAAAACAAATAGTATTTTTATAACTTTTTTTTCCTTTTTGGAGGGGGGAGAGCAGGGAAATTGTGGTTAAGTGACTTGCTCAAGGTCACATGGCTAGTAGGTGTTAAGTGTCTGAGGCTGGATTTGAACCCAGGTTCTCCTGACTCCAGGACTGGTGCTCTATTCACTTCACCACCTAGCCACCCCCAACAAATAGTATTTTTAAAGAAAAAATCAGCATAATCAATTCATAGAAAAAGTCTGAAAATGTACATTGTGTGACATCTATGAACCTTCCCCCTCTGCAAAGAAATAGACTTGGAGTAGCCTCTCAAATCTCTTCATTTGAACCATGTTTGGAGACCATTATCTTAAACTTCGCAGTTTTACATTTTTACAAAGTCACTTAGTTCTAATGATACAAAAATAGAGATATTTTGGAAATGGTGGTTCTAAAAAGTCTTTTGTGTTGCTAGTAAGTCTTCTCTATTTTTTTTTTTTTAGGAAGCCAGAGTTTCTATCTGGAACACACTGATGACATTCTCTGTTTGACTGTAAATCAACACCCTAAGTATAAAAATGTCGTAGCCACCAGCCAGATAGGTAGGAGATTCTCTGTATTAACAGAGAAATTCGATGTTCTCAAATGATCAGGGACACTGATTTATTGGAAATGATGGATTTTTGTTTTCATTGCATATATGGAATCTGGGTCATTGTCACTTCCCATTTTATTCTTTGTTGATGTTGTTAGTGATTTTGAACATTTTACTTGTGTGTGTCTTCTGGATGGTTGGTGATTTGAAGGATCCACAATAAGCAGATTACTTATTATCCAAGGGATATGTATGGATTATTTCTCAAATAGACCCAGTATATGAAACGAAAGATTGATAAGATCTGCAAACCTATGAGATTCCACTTGGCAATGGTGCCATAATTATAATACAGTGTTTGCTAGGGTGAGGTCTGGAGGGGGGGATAAGGAGGGGTTCATTCTGAATCTCCCCAAATCAGTGTTCCTGACACAGCTGTGCCCTGGGAACCCACCAACTACAAATGTGGATCTAACAGACTCACATTTGTTCTTCTAAAAAAAATTTTTTTCACTTGGTCATTCCAAAGATAATGTTTTTAGCTTAGTTCACCAATATTCCTGCTTGTTTTCATTGAGCTCATGTCCATTTTATAATTTAATTTTGTGCTTTCTGATGCTGGTGTTGAGTGCTTCAGTATTAGAAATATGACTTATTTTAGCTATTGTTTTCCTTTGGTGCTTCCTCATTGCCATTGCTCACACAATGCAGGTGATATTGTGGAAATCCCAGGTAAGGCTGTTTCAGCTATGAGTAGTTTTCACTGCAAAACCCTGTCAACGTTTCATGTCAGCTGGTTGTATCAAGATGAATTGAAGATACAAACCATACACCATCTCAGATTGTTTCTTTGTCTAAAATCCTCCATGACTGTTTGTCAGTTACATAAGTATCTGTCTTTCCATGAGCAACAGATGTTTTCCCATTTTCTTCCGATTATTACCAGACATTATTAAGCTATTAAGCTGTTGACTTCTTGATCTCAATATGAAATTATAATTGTCCCTAAATTAGTCTCTTTTTTAATAAGGTTTCTACATAAATTTAAACCAAATGACTTGAGCATCCTTTAACTTTAATTCTTTATTGTATTTTCTTTGATTCTCAGGAACAACACCTTCAATCCACATATGGGATGCAATGAGCAAGCAGACACTTTCAATGCTTCGATGTTTCCATGCAAAAGGAGTTAATTATATAAATTTCAGTGCTACTGGCAAGCTCCTGGTGTCAGTAGGAGTAGACCCTGAGCATACGATCACAGTCTGGCGATGGCAAGAAGGTAAAGTTAAGGCGGTGTTTTCTTTCCACTTCTAAGACCTCTGTTCCAGGAAGACTTTCTACTCCTATTTCCTGGATAAGAACTAGAGGAACAAAATAACTATTTCAAGGTCACACGGAAAAATAAGGGCAAAGGCAAAACCAAAGAAAACAAGGAAAGCAAAAGTCTTTTTCTGTTTTAACTCCAACACAAGCTTAAATTCCAGATTAGAATTAGAATTAGATTTTAATTGGATTAGACTCTAATTAAATTAGACTTTACATTCCAATTAGATTCTGCAGTGGGACCCTGAAGAAGTCACTTGACCTCACTTGGTTTTCTCATCTACAAAATGGGAATAATAATAACACCTAACACCCAGGGTATTATGACGATCAACTGTGATAACACTTTGCAAACATTAATAATAATTAATAGCTAGCAAAAGTGCTATATAAATGTTAACTATCATGACTATTATGACTATAAGCTATTATTGTTATTATAATTATTATCAGGATAGTTTGGGGACAACTGGATAGCATAGAGGATAGAGTGCCAGGCCTGGAGTCAGGAAAACCTGAGTTCAAATCCAATCTGAGCTGTGTGACTCTGGGCAAGTCACTTAACCTTGGTTTGCTTCAGTTTCCTCAGCTGTAAAAATAGGGATAACAATAGTACCTACCTCCCAGTGTTGTTATAATGATCAAATAATATATTTGTAAAGCACTTAGCATAGTGACTGGCACATAGTAAGGGCTATAGAAATGTTAGCTATTATTATTATTGGTGAAATAGCATTTCCTCTTCAGATAAGTTAGATCTCTTGTCTTTTGGTGATAAAGAAAGAATACAACATATGCTAAATGTTAGAGGCACAACAATTACTGGTATAGAAAGACCTTGATATGCGTGAGGAAATTCCTTCATTGCTGAGTTAAAAAGTAAAAGCCACAGAAGGTGAGATTCCCTAGGAAAGAGAGCTTTGGGTAAAGGAGAATTGAGAAACCAACCTAGCTGATGTTTCTCATTAATGCAGGTGCCAAAGTTGCCAGCCGAGGGGGCCACCTCGAGCGAATATTTGTGGTCGAATTCCGTCCAGACTCTGACACACAATTTGTATCTGTGGGGGTCAAGCACATGAAGTTCTGGACACTGGCTGGCAGTGCCCTGCTCTACAAGAAAGGAGTGATTGGATCCATGGAAGGTGCCAAAATGCAGACAATGCTCTCTGTGGCCTTTGGTGCTGTAAGTTCGAATGTTGCACTCTTGTGGGGTACAGAAAGGGGAAAACATGGTATAAAACTGACCCTGTAAACAGGTAACATCTCCAAGGCTCCTAGTAGTACCTCTGTCACACTGGATGTTCCTCCCAGGGCAAATGGCTTTTTTCCTTTACCTCAACTTCCAAACCTGAGTTTGCTAGTGTACATAGGAGTCAGGATCTGGGATCAAGCCTCACCTTAGACACTTCCAACTGTGTAACAGTCTAATCTGCCTGGGTATCAGTTGCCTCATCTGTAACACAAGGGGGTTAGACTAGAATCTAGTCTAGAGCTTCTTAAATGTTTTCCACTTGTGACTGCTTTACTAATGTTTCAACAGAGTTCTTCGGCATTTTGTGTGATATGACAGCATGCACCATGGAAAATGTTCAGAACCAAGGCTACTGTGAAGTTGCCCAGTGCAACACAGGAAAGCACTGCCAGAAACACTGGCATGTTTGATTCACTGCACATTTGATTTCTTTTTTCTTTTTTGGAGGGGGGAGGGCAGGGCAATTGGGGTTAAATGACTTGTCCAAGGTCACATGGCTAATAAGTGTTAAGTGTCGGAGGCTGGATTTGAACTCAGGTCTCCCTGATTCCAGGGCAAGTACTCTACTCATTGCACCACCTAGCCACCCCCACATTTGATTTTTAATTAATTTTTGGTCATTGCACATTCAGAAACCTTTTGCTTTTGCCAAATTTTTATAAGGTCACAACGCACAGTTGAAGAAGTGCTACAACACCTGAGGTCCCTTTCAGTCCCATATCTATAAAAATCATGGGGGGCAGCTAGGTGGCACAGTGAATAGAGCACTGGCCCTGGAGTCAGGAGGACCCAAATTCAAATCTGACCTCAGACACTTGACACTTAACTAGCTGTGGGACCTTGGGCAAGTCACTTAACCCCAATTGCCCTACCTTCCCCCCCTCCAAAAAGACAAAAAAAAATTTAAAAAATTAAAAATCATACTCCTAACAAATCAGGCTGCTTAAGTTTTCTGAGCTAGCAATTAGGAAAGGTATCAAAATGTACACTGGAGAAATTATTTCCTCTATTGAACCATGATTGGCCTAATTCCCAGCCCTTTGGAATATCTGTCTTGTCCTAAATCAGCTTCTTCTACCCAGTGGGGGCTCTGGCACGGGTTACTACCTTTCCACAGACATAGGTGAGGAATAGGTGAGATTGGGATTGATGTGATTCTTCAGCCAGCTGATGCTCCATTGTTGGTTATGCCCACTTGTTGATGATTTAGGGGTGAATTAATTTACTTTATAGATCCTCCACAGAAATTATTGACTCTCAAAATGGCTTTTCCCTATACTCCAGCATGTATCTGTGCCTTCTTCCCCTCCTGTCAGCTGGCGTCTGCTCATGGGATGAAAATTCATTTTAATGGAAATCTGGAAAAAATAGCATTAGCAGGAAAGACTAATGAAAATGAGCAACTGTGTAATGCATTCCAAAATCAAATCTAAAGAATTTTTGTACTATCCACGGTTCATGATGATTGGCATCTATTACTTATTTGCCTTTATTATGATAGATGCTCTAGTTGAATTTTTTTTTCTTTTGCATTTGCTTATAAATAGTTTTGTTTTGTTACTGAAGCTGAGCAGATGAGGAATATATCTATTCAAGGCATCATGCCCATTTCTGGCATTGAAAATTGTTCATTTACTTTGCTTCCAGAATAACCTCACTTTCACTGGCGCCATAAATGGAGATGTCTACGTCTGGAAGGACCATTTTCTTATCAGGCTGGTGGCCAAAGCTCACACAGGCCCAGTCTTTACAATGTATACAACTCTTAGAGATGGACTGATAGTCACCGGTGGAAAGGAGAGACCGTAAGCTATATATTTTCTAGAAATATGCCGTTTCTGTCTGTCCCAGGGAGGTGGATTGCCAACGACTCTTCCTCAGAAGTGTGGATTTTCTCTGGAGGGGTGCTTACATACAATTCTCCTGGCTCTTGTGTTCAGGAAGGAGATCTATCTCTACTATTCTCTAAGAGGCTCCTAGATCAAATGATACATGATGATGTAAGGGAAG